>CM068957.1:69777249-69790307 GCA_035128595.1 Eptatretus atami | reverse complement strand
ACCAATCAACCAAGACCAGGGAGAAGATCAGAGACGACGATGACCCAGGACCAGACGAACCAGCCAGCACAAAGACCCGCGACTCCCAAGACGACCAACCTCCCAGCCTGGCGTTCCTTTACATCTTTCTTGTTCGGGGTGAGAAAATCGCCATCTGAGGCGGTCTCCACCCTCATTGGCCGGGTGTCGTGGGAAATCGCCCTCTGTGGCATCTCAACCTCCATTGCAGGGTGTCGTGGGAAAGTTCGCCCCTCTTGGCCATCTTCAACCCTCATTGGCGAGGGTGTCGTGGGAAAGTCGCCCTCTGTGCGTGATCTCCACCCTCATATGCCGGGGTGTCGTGGGAAAGTCGTCCTCTAGCTGGCCATCTCAACCCTCATTGGCTGTGGTGTCAGTGGGAAAGTCGCCCTCTGTCGTGATTCTTCCACCCTCATTGGCCGGGTGTCGTGGGAAAGGTCCGCCCTCGTGTGGCCATTACGTTCACCTTCATTGGCAGGGTGTCATGGGAAGTCGCCCTCTGGTGCGTGATCTCCAACCCTCATTGGCCGGGGTGTCTGGAAAGTGTCGCCCCTGTGGCCATCTCAACCCTGCATTTGGCTGGGGTGTCCGTGTGGGGGGAAATGTCCGCCCTCTGTGTGCCATCTCTAACCTCATTGGCGGGGTGTCGTGGAACGCCCTCTGTGCGGTGATCTCCACCCTCATTGGCCGGGGTGTCGTGGGAAAGTCGCCCTCTGTGCCATCTCAACCCTCATTGGCAGGGGTGTTCGTGGGAAAAGTCGCCCTCTGTGGCCATTGCCTCAACCCTCATTGGCAGGGGTGTCGTGGGAAAGGTCGCCCTTCTGTGTGTGATCTCCTACCCTCATTGGCCGGGTGTCTGAGAAAAGTTCGCCCTCTGTGGCTATCTCACCCTCAATGGCCGGGGTGTTCGTGGGAAAGTCGCCCTCTGTGGCCATCATCAACCCTATTGGCTGGGGTGTCGTGGGAAGTCCACCCCTGTGCATGATCTGCCACCCTCATTGCTGGGGGTGTCGTGGAAAGTAGCCGCCCTCTTGTGCGTGATCTCCACCATCATTGGCCGGGGTGTTCGTGGACAAGGTTCGCCCTCTGTGGCCATTTTCAACCTTCAATTGGCAGGGGGTGTCATTGGGAAATCGCCTCTGTGCGTGATCTCCACCCTCATTGGCCGGGGTTGTTCGTGGGAAAGTCGCCCTCTGTGGGCCATCTCACCCTCATTTGGCTGGGGTGTCGTGGGAAAGTCGCCCTCTGTTGCGTGATTCTCCACCCTCATTGGCCGGGGTGTCGTGGGAAAGAGTCGCCCTCTGTGGCCATCTCAACCCTCATTGGCAGGGGTGTCGTGGGAAGTCCGCCCTCTGTGTGGATCTCTACCCTCATTGGCCGGGGTGGTCGTGAGAAAGTCAGTCGCCCTCTGTGGCCATTTCAACCCTCATTGGCTGGGGTGTCGTGGTTAAAAGTCGCCCTCTGTGTGTGTCTCTACTCATTGGCCGGGGTGTGTGAGAAAGTCGCCCCTCTGTGGCTATCTCAACCCTCAATTGGCCGGGGTGTCGTGGGAAAGTTCCGCCCTCTGTGCGTGATTGGACAAGGGGTGGAGTCGGGAGCTGAGGCGATTGGAAAATCTCCGCCCACGTACGTGGTCGAACGCATGTGGGCAGGGTGTCCGTTGTGCGAAGTGAAGTGAAGATTTAAGTTGTGAAAAACTTTGCAGCGCACACATGTAATTCCCGTTAGATACACAGGTAGGGGACCCTACTATAAACAATATTAGTTCGAGATAACTAAACTTGGGGATGCTGTCGGTCTGTCTGTGTGCACACAGGCTTCCAAATTCGTAACAATAACTGGACACTCACCGGTAGAAAATAATGATACTAAGGAGGACATCAACATGGAATTCGCCAAATGCACCAATGAACCAGGTGATGGGCCTGATTTTTTTTATATTGGTCCATGAACCAAACTTTGGAGTAGTTTGTGAAGACCAATATATATAATATATCATAAAATATAATATATATATATTATATATATATATAAGGTTTGATGTGAAAGCATATGAAATAAGCTCAGGTGGCAATCAAGTGTGAAAACTTTTGAGGGGATTAAATACTTTGACAGGTCACTGTTTGTTCGATATGCGAGATAAATATTGTGCTGCTACAATCGTTTTTAATGAATACAAACTACAAAGATGATCTGACAACTAAAGACGCCACACACCTGAGAAGAACAGGGGCTTTTGCAGGCGTGACAATGCACTTCTACATTTCTCCTTTGATTGGATAACCATGTCACCAGTGGAGGAATTATTGACCAATAAGACAAACAGCGCTTCATACATTATCTCAGTGACAAACTATAGAGCTGGGTGCAACACAGACTAAGCAAAGCATGATGCTGATGTCCTCATTGCCCAAATAGCTGTGGCGTCTGCCAGACACAGACACTGTTCTGATTAAGGATGACATGGACTTGCTGATCCTCCTACTGCACCATGATAAAATGGGTGCACAGGAGTTGTTCCTGGCTCCAGAACACAAGCAATCCTCAAACAAGAACACTACATAAAACAATTTAAGAATCGTCTTGGTCCTGATGTAAGTGACCATGTGATATTTACCTCCATCACCGAAAGTGAGCGGAGGTTATATTGTCACCCATCTGTCTGCTTGTCTGTCTGTCTGTGAACAGGATATCTCAAAAAGTTGTGGACGAATTCAAACGAAATTTAGTAGTGAAGTTGGGTGTGTGACAAGGATGATTTGATTGAATTTTGGTGAAAATCTGGATGCGGAACCGATAATTTTTTTGAGTGATTCTTCACCAATGAGAGATCAAGCCAAAGACGATATCCATCCATTGGGACCATACTCTGTGCAGAGCGTCGGTACTGTCTAAGCAGTCTACTGGGCTATTTGAGCACAATCCTGGATGGGTCTGCACTCCGACACAGGATACTCAAATGGCTCAATCATCCAGCAAGCTGGTACTCATTTTGCCGACCTCAGAAGGATGACAGGCTGAATCCACCCACCTGGTTTAATTTCGAGCGGGATTTGAACTCAGGACCCGAGGATCCCAGCCCTCCACTCGAGCCATTAAGCCAACACCAAGCATGAAGATGATATAGAGCATGATAAATCTCAAAAAGATGTGGAGAGATGAGGACAAAACTTGGTGGAGAGGTTGGATGTGTGACAAAGACTCATCAATCGATTATTGGTGAAGATCGGAATCCAGATCCGGATGATAATGTGTTTTTTTGTTTTTTTTCAAGTGATTCTTCACCATTGAGAGATAGGGCAAAAAACAATATATATAGCACGATATCTCAAAAAGTTGTGGACAGATTATAACAAAACTAGATCTGTGGATAAGTTGGTTAGGTGACAAGAAGAAGCCAATTTGATTTTGCTTCAGATCCGGCCTATCATTAGGTTACAAAACAGAGAATGTTCAGCCTGGCAGAGGTACACATTGTACTGAGTGTCGTTCCAGTTATCCATGCAATTATTGGCTGTGATGCAACCTTTCACCTGTTTGGATTGGGAAAGGGCTTGTCAAAGGGAAAGTAAAGATGAAGAGTGATGCCCTGTTCTGCCAGAAGGCTAAGGTGTTCAGCCAAGCAGGACAAGTGGTGAGCAGGACATCGTTGCAGCAGGAAAAAAAAGCACTGGTATCTTTAAATGGTGGTGCCAAAGAGGAAGGACTTACGATGCAGGTGGTTTTGTGATAAGGTTTCTAAGAACACATCACATGTGGAACCACAAACTCTACCACCAACCACAGTAGTTGCAAGGTATCACAGCCTACTTGCATACTCTCAAATGATGGTGTGGAAAGGGACAGATATCAGTGTGAAGCCAGAAGATTGAGGATAGCACATGGTGGATGGAAGATATCTGCCCAGATAGATCGACTAGCCCACTGGACCATCAGAACTAATGGATGGCATCTGCTGCAGTTGTAAAAGACGACTGTAACACAAGGAGGTGTACGTGCCAAAAAAAATGGCCTGCATTGCACTGCTGTGTGTGGGAAATGACGTGCCACAAGCTCTGTCAACTCACAGCGACCAGTTTTTACTGATGGCTGTGACCAACTTGACGGGCCTACTTATTGAGTAGGGTGACAATGTGCCCACAATGATCAACTAGCCACAACAGTGAATGATCACTACAGCATATATATATACATATACGTATACATATATATATATCTATACATATAATTATATATATATATATATTACATATACGTATACATATAAATATATATTAGACATATGAAGACCACAAGGGGAAAACCAGAGATGTCAGGATAAGTCAATTTTGAAGAAACTGAAAAACAAAGTTTCAAGACTTTGGTGGACTGTTTAATAACTGTCATATAGATTTCTTTTCCAGTAAAAGGAAGAGTGATCATTGGCCGATCAAATTAAGCATGTAGCATTTGCCAAGCTTCTGTGTTATTTAATTTAAGAGCAAAGAACGAATCAATGTTGCAAACTGACATCACTGGTTATTCCTTGTTTAATAATTGCCATGCAATTTTAACCCAGGATGTGTAGCAAATTCATGCTTGTTGGTTATTAGCATACATTACATGACTTTGGTGATCACAGATTATTTTTTTCAACATTAAACGGTCATTGTTTTTTTGTTTGATTGGTGTTCAACGCCATACTCAAGGTATTCGCTTATATGACGACGGATTCTCCATTTCTTACTCCGTACTACTTAATATGATGGAAAACCGGGAGGAAACCAAGGATGAACACCCCCGCGATAGCCGAAGTCACCTCATGTGACTCCCTCATATACCTAAGCAGGTTGATTGGGCGGTGGGTACATCGAATGAGGATGGGTACTCAGACGGCTAACCATTAAGCCACGGCGTGGGTCCCATAAAAGTCACAATAAAGGTTTGACCAGGCTTGAACCACGATATGCACCAACTACGGAGCCCATGATATAACCAAATGGCCATTGTAGTGCTCAGAGTTTATGCTGTGAAAGTTTTACAACCTTTCATTTTTTAGTTTCTCAACTCTGAATATTATGGTGGAACAGTTAACATGAATGAAAGGGAGATAACCAGGAGTAAAGTACTGACAACTCTGGGTTTCTACTTGTTCAGCTTTGACAACACTTGATTTTTCATTGCACGGCTAAACTTTATACCATATAAATTATGTGACCCCTGGTTATTTGTTAAAGTAATATTGTGAGAGGAAACCTTATGTTGCCAACTATTGGCAGGTGCAATAACCCTGAAATTTATAAAAAGTGACATCTCTCGTTTTCCCCTTGTGGTCTTCATATTATATATATATATATATATATATATATATATATATATATATATATATATATATATATATATATATATATTATATATATATAATATATATATGTGTGTGTTGTCGAGGAATACAGAATAAAATGGTGTTTTTTTTTAATCAAAGTTCTCGATGAGAAAGTTGAATGATATTACTTATATAAGGGTTGATGCCAATATGGATTGAATTTTGGGAGAAAACAATTTTCTTTTGAAAAATATTATACAACATAGATGTGCAGTCAATGTAAAAGCAATTGGAGTTACAAGTGTTACTTTCATGAATCTAGAATATTTTCATTTAATAAAATAATGTGTGTGAATGACCTTTCAGAGGAAATAATTTGTAAATATTACTGAAAGAAAACAGGAGTCACGTGCAATATTACACGCATTGGAAATGATTTCTGCCTGTTTGAGCAGTCGTCCGATGTTTTCCATCGTCTAAAATATTTTGTAACAGAATACAAGCGTTGGTTCGGTTGCTCAGGTGAGACACGTCACCTGAGAGCAAAGATATGGCCAGATATTGATATTTAGTGGCCATCTTGGAGTTATGCAAATTATACATAATTCCACAACAGAGATTTCTTCCGACTTTCAGTATGGTGTTCTGGGGACCCCATAGAAATGCATTGTGCTTAAAAAAAAAATAATCCTGTTGCAATTTGTCCCAAGTCGAACCTTATTTTGCCTGGACTACTGGACTGGTCGGTAAACAGACCTTTTTGTTCCAACTTTTGAAATGTTAACGAAGGTCCATTTCAGTGGATGTCGTGGTTCAGCATTGAGACTTAACAAGAGGCTATTTAAAAATAAAAATAAACTGTATGATAACTGCTCGTTTCTCACCTGTCCAGTTTTATCCACGGTTGTATGTATTACAACAATAAAGTCACAACAATTCATGTCGAGCCTTGCACTGCTTATGACCTGCGATCCCTGAACAGACTTCAAGATTTCTTGTTCCAAAAGCAACTGATCAAATATTGTATCGATTCCTCAAGTAGAACTTTCAAACTACCAGCAAAATATTAAATGTTGAATGACCCCGACAGATGTATAAACATCCTTGCCATATTGAAAACAGCTTCGCGCTGCACCACGTCAAAGCAAATGTCTCGAAGTAGATAAAGCACCAGAAAGGCTCAAAAAATAAAATAAAATAATTACAGAGGCATTGAAAAAAAAAATAAAAACTTGCAAACCATCTAAAATCTGCAGTCACTCCTTCAAAACAAAACAGTTATTGTAGAAAAGGGTCATACATCATCAGATTAATTGCACTGTGACATCATCATTACTAGCACTGTACCAATTTGGCCTCGCTGTCACAAACGTTTGCTCACACTGTAGTGAAACGTAACTGTGTCACATCCTCCTGGCTGTCGCCAAAAGTACATTCATAGCACGTCAATATTGGCTTTAAGCAGCTCTCTAATGATTTACACAAACATGGGAATTTTTTTTTTGAACCACAACCCTCCCATGTCCTCATTTAATTCCCCCACCCAAACCCCCTTCATGTGGGTCAGATAACTCACAATGATGATGCATCCAAAAACACTATCTTTGGAACATCAATTATATAATATTTCGAATCGTGCCAAAACATCATCAGGAGGCACCATGAGAAATAGATTGCGGGGTAACAACATGCATGGGGCGTTCAAAATGTTCATGGAACGAGAAACATTTGTCTGAGAAATGCCAAAGGTTCTGCAATCGAACATAATATATGGTAAAAGAAAAAATTCCCCAATGAATTATCATAGAATCATACTAAAATACACAATTTGGTGCCTGTGTGTGTATGTCTGTCTTTCTCTGTGGCTGATACATTCGCTCATTACTTATCCAATCTCAACCAAACTTGCCAGATGGATTATGGGTCCTAAAACAAAGCATGTAGCTACTTTGTTTGCCTCCCAATCCCCCCCCACCCTAACCCCTAGTTGGGGGGGTTCAAAAGGTGGGGCCAACGCAATTTCTCCACGTAAATGTGTACCGTGTAGCTCTGCTCCCGGTGGTGGTGGGAGAGGGTATTATAAGTGACGCTTCAGAGGCCTTACTTGCATCATGAGTAAGAGGCCATCACCTTATTTTCGCAGTCACCTCACCAATGTTGCTTTCAGACTCGACTGCAAAAAGTTTTATTACTATCTTCAGCCTTGGAAAAACACTATGCTAAGGTTTATGGATAGCAGCTTGAGCATCATCATCTCACTAAATCGTGGCATTTTTCATCAGCCATTTCTCATAACAAAAGTAACTAGAAGGTCAAAGATTGAAGACCCTCAGCAGGACATTTACTACCACCACCAAATGTGAAGGAGGTTATGTTTTCACCCCTCTCTGTATGTTTCTGTTTTTGTTTGTTTGTTTGTGTGTAGGATATCCCAAAAAGTTGTGGACGGATCCGGATGAAATTTTGTGGACAGGTTTGGTGTGTGACAGGGATGAACTGTTTAGATTTTGGTGAAGATCCAAATCTGGATCCAGATCGGATAATACAAAAAAATGATTCTTCACCATTGAGACATGGGGCTAAACTAATATATAGCAGCATATCTCAAAAAGTTGTGGACCGATTCGGATTACATTTGGTGGACAGGTTGGGTGTGTCACGACGAAGAGACGATTCCATTTTGGTGAAGATCCGAATCTGGATACGAGAATTATTTAATTTTGAAAGTGATTTTTCACCATCGAGAGATAGGGCCAAAAACGATATAGTACTGTATCGCATATTTCCAAAATGTATTGGGCCCGATATGTTCTCGTGGATCAGGCATTGCGTGGTGGAGGTATGCGCTCCGAGTGCCCTTCTAGCTCTGTGTGGTTTTATAGGACATATTTTGTAGACGTACTCGCATGCTAATTGTACATACTTTATCGAGGTACTTGGTTGAAAAAGATAACGTGTAAAAAATTTGGTCAACGGTGGCACATTATATGCAGACAAACAAACAAAGGACAGACATACAGACCCAAATGCAATACCCTATCCTCTGGCAAGGGTAATAACAGCAACTACAACAGCACTTAGTAGGACGCTTACCATCGCCAGGCTGAACAGTTTACGTTTTGTATCCCACTGAGACTGGACCTGCATCCAGACCTGAACCAAAATCTAATCAGCTTATTCTTGTCACCTACCCAACTCACCCACCAGGTTTCAGCTGAATCCGTCCACACCGCTTTGAAATATCATGCAACTTTTATCATTTTGGCGCCATCTCTCAATGGTGAAGAATCACTTTTAAAATAAAAAAATTATCGGATCCGAATCCAGGTGTTCACCAAAATCGAACCAATTCATCCTTGTCACACACCCAACATGTCCATCAAGTTTCATCCGAATCTGTCCCTAACGTCTTGAGATATCCTGCTGACAGACAGACAGACACAGACAGACAGCGTGAAAACATTTAACCTCTGTCCACCATCAGGGGTGGATATAACAATAATGATAACAGCATAATAATAATAATATTAACAATATAAGAGTAATAATAATTGGCAATGATAATAAGGAGAGTAACATGAGCCTGAATGGGCTGCTGCTTCAAGTAAAGTATATCAAATAGTAATTTTTTTTTAAAAAAAACCTTTTCCTTTCTTGGACTAAATATTGCATCTGCTTCAAATAGCTTTTGGAATATGCGGCAAAGCTTGTGGAACATGAATGGTTATTGGTACCATGCATTATATTAAAAGTGGAAAATAAATGCTTCAATAATAAAATAAAATCAAGGTATCAAAATGATCCTTTCGACTCAGACCAAAAACTGGCCATCTCTGGGAAAATATCAAACCTTCATTCAAAAACTTCCCAACCCAAAACACTAAAATGAACAAAATGTGGAAGCAATCAGAAAACTGATCATTATGGCGAGCAAGCCAACAACTGCAGAAACACCACATGAGAGGAAGGGTGAGTGGGGGAGAAAAAAAAAACTCTTAAAAACTGAACACTTTTAATCAACGGCAGTGAGATTGAACGAAATGCTTCCAAAATAGTCGGCCGGACATCCCCCTCACAGTTATAATATTCTAAATTTCTCCCTCCATCACATCCAATTTGGGGCTCAGCCATGCGGCTTCACGCGTGCCATTATTCCGCCATCAGCCCCGTATTTCCAGGACATTTGCGGCTAATTATTCCTGACTAATTGACTCCGGGCTGCTCATCTACCGGACAATGACAGGGTCCTGCGCCGCGACGACCCTCTCGAGACGGGCCATGTGGCCATGCAACCATGGGGGCAACGCCCAAAGACAAAAGGCCAAATTTCGGCGAGCAGCTGTCGTTTTGTGGTTCAATGGAGTGACTGTAACACAGCCATTTACTGCCAACAGAGCAGTTGGCTCAGGCTATGACTGCTTGTGGTCGAGAAATTGGCCTTACGCAAGATAAAAGGGCAAAACTTTCACCATTCTCATCAATAACAAGGGGAACGCGAGGCAAAGGCAAGATTCGACAAAAGCTACATATAATTAACAAACTCAAACCACCCATTCAAAAGTTACCGCGAATCAAAGAAAAATACAAAAAAAAATTTAATGAACCTTTTCCATCAATCAGCTCTCCATGATGAAATAAAATGCATCCCATGGTCGATCTCCTGTATAAGGACTTTTCCAACATTTAAATCAATCCTCCTTCGTGTTTGTTCCTCACTTTGCTGAAGACACGCGTGCGCACACGTTCCGTGCAAGCTTGACATTCGGATTGTCAAACACTCGCCTTCTTAAGCGAATGAAACTCTCCTTTTCCCTCAAAAACTACACAAGTGTTTACATGTTTAAATGATAATAAATAACAGGCACCTCTCCGCACCATAAAATGCGCAGCTATTCAGCACCGATGACAGGACAACGATATTTTAAAAACTAATAATAATAATAAAAAAAATCATAAATGTGCAATGCTTCACAATGAAAGTTTATGTTCATCTCAAAATTGTAAAATGTTCAACACATTCATCATTTGAAAGGGAAGGAAGCATTTCGATACGATGTATTACCCAGTAACGAGACAGCACACCCAAACTTGAAGTGAACCCTCGCAATCCACGTTCAAAAATTTCTCCATTGCACTGCAAAGCAGCGAGCGTGGGCTTTATAAAAGGTATCTTATTGCACAATGAGAGTACGCTAGTGTTTTACTTTCCTCATGACATTGTAATGAGCAGCTGTCCTGAACGACTTGAGGAAAGAGCTTGAAAAGACAGACAAAGGGAGACTGTTCCACAGACGAGAGAAAAGAGGGACAAAGGAGTGAAGGTGGTGACGTGAAAGATTGCACTTGGGGAGGGCAACAAAACATGTGTTAAGGAATGAATGTGTGCAACCTTTCTTGATCAAACAGTCATGAGTACCGAGAGAGCAATACCAGATATAACTCTGGAGAATTTTGTGACACCCCTTTGATGGCAAACTGACGTCGAGAACGCTAAATTCACAAAAACGGGACAATGCACCTTTCCACAATACTGGGTCCATTAGGAGCTGGTTGGAGGACAAACTTGCTGAAAACCCACAATGGCCAGCCATGCTCCAACTTATCCCAGAGTGGTAATGTCCCTAAAAAGGTCAATCAACAGAACTCAACTTAAACCTAGCAAATCCACCTCCACTCATTCGTTCCTCTTTTTCTATACCTGTGGAACCAACTTCCATATTCTCTTTCAATATCATTCTTCCCTCCAAGTCTTCAAAATCAGATGTTCACCACCATCTCAGTCATCCACCATCCAAAACCATGACCTTTACTGCCCCATTGTCCCACCATACCCACCCCCCCCCCTTCCACCTCCGCTCCATACCCTTGAGCCAACCTCCTTCCAAATTTCGAGTTTTTCCTCCTGAGAGTTCCTCTGCATCCATATCATCCACCCCATGTGTCCTCTCCTGCCCCTATTCCTCCCCACACCCATTGTTTGTCCAAGTCTCCCTCCATTTTGTCCTTCAATCCTGCTGTTGGTGTCTTCCACCCCCTTCTCTCTACTGTTGCTTTTGTTCTGTTGCATCCCGATCTGTTCAGTGTTCTAGCTCTTGCATGAGCCTTGACCTTGGTTAAAAAAACAAATTCTTCCATATCAATTCAACCAAACAGTGACCAGTAACTTGTGGGGAACGTTGCACGATGAGGGTGCAATCAATCTTTACTGGTATCAAAAAGTGGTATTACTCTTGTGTATTTCTCCGGAATCATATAGTACGATGTCCTACAACTCCACTGATTTTGATTACAGTAACTTTGACTCGCTCATCGGCCTTGTTGTAAAACTTTGTTGCCAAATTTCAGGTCTGGAAGGTGCAACTGGTTCCAACACATTGAAAGTTGAACAATTGAACGACATTTGTGATTTTCATGTTGACCCCATAACACATTTTAATCTAACTTTGACCTTAAATTAAAAGGTCAACAGCCCTACCCCTTAATATGCATGACATTGGAGTAAGACTACATTCTGTACTGCAGGTAAACGTCCCTGACCTTTGAATCGACGTCATAAAAAAGTCATCTTCGAAAATCAGAAAGGGTTGATAAGGCGACACACAAGAACCAGACATGTGCCCTCAGATCTCAGAGTTTTTTATGCAAATTTATTTGCACAAATACCACCCCATGTGTCTTCTCCTTCCACATTTGCAAAGGCTTCACAATAACCTTCTTGGTCCTGATTATACGTACAGCATCTTGAACATCTGCAGCAGAGGCTCTTTGGCTGACAGCATTGTGAGCAATTTGAAGGTGACATGAAAGATCGCACTTGGGGAGGGGCAGAAAAACACGTTTGGCAGCAGAGTGGGCAATTTCAAATGAATGTTCAGTACAATGAACGAAAGGACCGACAATGATTGATTGAATTTCTATATTTCAAAGGAAAAAAAAAAAAGAAAGAAGAAAGTGAGGAAGTTTTAATTTATTCAATTAAAATTGTGCTGGGGAAAAAAAAAATTCTTTCTAAGAGGCCCTGATCTCGACAGCCTCTGTCCGTTGCACAGTGCTCGTGGGGCAATTGGCATCACGAATCCCCAAGTTCTGGAATTTGTAACCAATGATGTTGACAACAGTCCTATGTAGTTTACAAATGTTGTGGAGGCAAAAGGACATGACAGGCATTAATCCACCACCACTTCTGTCTGTTCACTTGACAAATGACTGTGTGACTTCAGCTAAGAGAGTTAATTGCGTGACGAGTCGTTATGCAGTCGCAGGCCTGGTTCCCCAACTGCTTCATTCATCTCACGGGTACGGTAAACTGGCACTGGGTGTGAAGATCCGGCCAGAGGTGAGAGTGCTGTGGATGTTGTCTGTGGTCTTTTGATGGAAACAAAAGGAAATCAGACACAGGAAATGGTCATGCGGCCCATCATGCCTGCCTCATAATCAACACCAGAACGATTTCATCCATTAAAACGATGCAATTTCATTGGTCTTGCCATTCATCCACTCTCGACCTATCTTAAAGTCCTGCCAATATCTCTATACCCTTCTATCTGCAATACATCTAAGTACTGATCTAATTCCAATATAAACTCAAATACTGTTTCTGCTGCCTTTCCTGGGAGACCATAACATGCATCAACTACTCTATGTGTGTGATAATTATGTAACTACTCTTCGACAAATCTTTAACTTGGTGACCATCAAAACTGAAAACTATGATGCACTACTTCGAGTATTGGGG
>CM068957.1:69739414-69775713 GCA_035128595.1 Eptatretus atami | reverse complement strand
AAATTGAACTGCCATAATTAAGTTCGGAATATAGTTGGTTGTTAATAACCGATAAGAGAATCGGGTCCGATGGGCTTGGCGATAATCTGCTCGGCAATCGCAAACGGAGCGAGCTGCTTAAGCGGCTCATTTCCCTACGGGTTCCGTCGAGGTACAATCTCTCGGTAGTCTGCCCGCGCGATTAATTAGGTAAATCTACCATTCGGCGATCAGACCCTGTAGCGCGGGTAGAGTATTGACAAGGCTGTGGTGTGCTTAAAAACACACCCGTGGCTGGATTTCGGCGTTGATCCGAAAGCCACGACTAGGTTTGCCCGTTCGGTGGGCGAGAGCGGCCGCCATTGGCTAAAAGCGGACGCCCGCACGCCGACGGGCGGGAAACCACAACAATATATATAATAGATAAAATTGGGGATTGTATTTTCATCCACCACCTCAGCCTTTAAAAAGGCCACTTTTCCCTCTTTTTTATTTATTTATAGATAATCCGATTGACTAACAGCCATCACAGGACACATAACACGGGCGAAGACCAGCCCAGCATATCTAATTAGCCGAGCTGTCTTCCACCCATTAGCTGGATAGCTGGCCTGACTCCACCCACAATTACAACAGAACGAATTAATGTATTTGCCATTTTCGTGCTGCGGTAAGCTGAAACAATCTGCTGTGTTAAGTGTTGCGCAGTATTCGCAATCGCCATGCCTTCCCTATGTTTTCCCTTCATTGTAAAGCAAGCAAGAGCAAATAATTGTCGATATATGGTGGGTTTTACGACCCTTGAGAAGATCCAAGCACGAAGAGGCCTCAGCCTTTTGTTCTTCAGCTCTCGAGTGAGGTTCATGCTTATACATTGCCCATTTTGTTATTTTTTCCCGGGAGCGTTTTCCCTTGACAAATTTCTCCATCTCTAAACCTCTATGTCTGCTGCGTGAAAGCTCCACACCCTCAACTTTGGCGAACTCATGTGATCACCGGTGGTGCGAACAGTCGGATATTTTTACTGGTGTGAACAGAGATTTTTAGTCAAGGAGATATTTGGTGACAAGAACTGTTGATTTTTAAGTCTGGCTTTTTGGTGGAGTGCAAGGATGGAAAGCTGTTAATGGGCTTCCTCAGGCCAATAGACCTCCTCAGGCACAGGTCAATGATCTTCTTATTTCCTGTGGCATCGAGTCGATCAGCATCTGGAATTCTGCAGGAAGGATGCGGCACCCTTCTTCCACGAGAAAGTCAATCAACTCACACCCGTTTGATGGAAGTGGAAAACGCTGTCTTGGGCATCATTCTAGAATATCCCATAAATGCTTGATTAGGTTCAGATCTGGTGACTGAGAAAGCCATGGCATATGGATAACATCAATGTCATGCTCCTAAAACCATTCTGAACTCTGTGATGTGGGTGTAGGGTGGGGGGGGGCTCCTCTCGCAGCCATAATAAGAGGCAACAAGGCCTGTGCAGCATTTTTATGCATAATCCTAAGCATCCTGGGATGTTATTTGCTCAATTAACACATGGGCCACACCTGTGTGGAAGCCGTTGTTTAGTGTCCCTCATTTTCCCAGGTGTTTCCATTTTTTTTTGTCCCCGACCTGTATATATCCCTGGAAAGATCATCTGTTAAATCTCACATTCTTCTACGGTCACCAACCATGGACCTACTACCCTCTATTAATTATTTGGTCTCAATTCAATATTTATATCTTGGACAAACCACAGATATATAATCTGGTCTGCAAAGCCTAATAGACGAATCATAATCTGCCAAGATCTCGCGATATACAAAAAGGACTCTGTGCGCATTACAATAAAGTGTGACCTTTTTAATGGGCTGGAGCTGCTGCATTCCACCTTGTAACCCTTAGAAGCAGTGGAGGCTAAAACCTGGGTGGAAATGGTATCACGTGACAAAAGGCCAAGGAAAAGAAACCCCTTCTAGCACTTCTGAACTTAACTTGTCCCTCACCGTAACTGCCTGTTGGTGTATCTACTACTCAACTTATTTCCTTTGTCATCCTGTTCTTCCGTTGAAGTAGATGTTATAGTCATTACCTTCACCACCGAAGGTGGAAGGTTATGTTTTCACCCCTTTCTGTCTATCTGTCTGTTTCTGTAGGATATCTCCAATAGTTGTGGACGGATTTGGATGAAATTTTGTGGACAGGTTGGGTGTGTGACAAGGATGAACTGATTAGATTTTGATGAAGATCCAGATGGGGCTACTCGAAATTTTTTAAATCACTCTTCACCATTGAGAGATGGGGCTAAAACTAAACGGATATATAGCACGATATCTCAAAACGTTGTGGACGGATTCAGACAAAACTTCGTGGACAGGTTGGGTGTGTGGCATGGAAAATTGATTCGATTTTGGTGAAGATCTGAATCCGGATACGAAAATTATTTAATTTTTATGGTGATTCTTCACCATTGAGAGATCGGGCCAAAAACTATATATAGCGTGATATTTCAAAAATGTATTTGGCCCGATATGTCCTTGTGGATCAGGCATTGTGTGACGGAGGTATGCGCTCAACCGAGTGCCCTTTTAGTTTATCTTCAAACTGTGTTCTAACATCTATCCTCACCAACGTGAATATGCCAAAGCATATCTCACAGCATAGCTTGAATGGTTTCTGGGTGGTTCAGGGTGGGGGAAGAGGGTGTTCTCTGGCAAACCCGGCTGAATTGCGCAAAGAAAAAACAATTGAATAGGTGAAACAAAATAAGTGTTAAAATAACCAAAAAATGAATGGCAAAAAATAATAATATTTGCAGTGTAGTTTAAATGGGCCAAATGACTCATTTGCTTCCACAACTATTTAAAGCAACCTGCTGAGAGCACCTATTTCACCCACACACAATCTCCCCAACCGGCCAAGTTCCATTAAAACGGCCAAGTTCAAAATTTCGTTGCAGGGCTTCCCTTATTGGAGTTTTATTGACTTAATCGAGAAAAAGAGGGGGGAAACTAGGCAACCAGCATGATAAAGTAACTTTCCCGGCAACAACTTGTTTCGACAAAACGTTTCTACAAAATCAATTTAAAAAAAAATTAAAAGGCCATTCGTATCGGCAAATTCACACCATCGGTGGCAATAAATACGAGTGTGAATAAGTACGACAAACAGTTTTATTATGGGTACTCCCCAAGATGTGAAACTGCAAGACGATTAATGCTCATAAAAGACCAATTACTGTATATAGCACAACTTCTGCCAAATATATTTCTCCGATCATTACACCGTACTTTTGCATTTATGATGATTTCATTTGAAAACTAGAGGGGGAGCACTCGGTAGAGTGCAAAACCTCCGCCGCCAATACTGCTAGGTCACTCAGTGAAACCTGATATCCTATTCATTCAATTTGACGTCAACAGTGCTCACAGAGTTATAGTTTGCAACTTTCCCTTTTACTTTTAACTTTTACATACTCAATTCATTCGTCATAACTAGATTCCTTGAGACAGAAATTGATTTTACGTGGGTATATCCACCTGAAGTTCCAAAATCAGCCGCAATTATAATTTTGGCATGTTTTTTGTTGAAATCACTTATAACATGTAGAAATGAAAAAAAAAAATCGAAATTTTGTTGAAAAAAAAGTTGCAAAAAAATTTTTTTTTTCTCTAACAATTTTTTTTTTGAGGGGGGGGGTTGGAAATCACTTAAACATGTAGAAATGCAAAAAACAAAAATTCAAATATTTTTTCAAAATGCCGCCATAGCGGCCATATTGGATATTGGACCACGTCCAAAATCTAATGGCATGATCCTTGGACCAGACCTAATCCCCCACCAAGTTTCGTCGAAATCCGTCGAGGAGTTTCTCCGTAATACTGTTCACAAACGCAAACAAACAAACAAACAGAAAGGGGTGAAAACAGTAACCTCCGATCTTCGATGGGGGAGGTTAAAAAAACAAGAAAAAAACAAGGTCGACAAAGGTTTATTAGATTAACTCGCATTAAACAGCTCGTTATAAATCACCGAAGGAGGATCCGATGCAAAAGCGAAGAGCATGTGGTCCGCAGCCTTCTATAGAGAGCGTCACACACCGCGGTCTCCATACTAAAGATTAGTTAGCTTCCTGGTGCAGCACCACCAGTAAATACTCCAGACAAAAAATATATTATGCTTTGTATAACCAAACCTCCACCCTACCCTTTTGCCAGTCTGTACACAATGTAACAGAAGAGGCCCAAAGTAGTAAAACATTTTGAAATCAGAATGTGGTATATTGGTTTCATTTAAAATGGATACATGCCAAAAGGGTTAAGCACATTCCATGTATTGTTACACTCATGATCACATTCATTACGACAGATCGCGATTGGTTTTTTTGGGGGTTTTTTTCTTTTTAACCTTTTGCCGCTACACTTTCATTTCCCATCGCAAGCCTCACGTCCATTTAATCACATATGGGGAATCCGGCCTCATTTTGAATCCAGCTTTGTGGGCTTGAAACGGGAAATTAATGAATATCTCTCAACTAAAGGCCAATAATAAATAAAAAAAAACAAGAAACAAAATGTGATCCAGCAAAGCGAACTGGAATAAAAATAGCAATACGAACGTACAATTAAAAGCAAAGTGCATGAAAGAGGTCGTGCTGTGGCTCAACATGGTGCGGCCGGTTTTTGAAGGGAACAAGCACGATACTTTCCGGCGGTCGTCGGCGATCTTGTATTGTTCAAAAACAATTCCGAAACGGAAATGCACAGGTGCGGCTCTCGGCAGCGCAGCGGTAAAGAATTGCTTCGGCCCAAACTTACGGCACACACCAAAACGAGATGGCCATAAACATGAAGCGAAAAAGGCTAAAGAGCATTTTATCAATAAAACGTACAACATCGCCCTGTAAAAGGCACAGTTTGGAGGCAAGAAATTTTGTAATCTGTCATCCTCCTGAAAAATAAATGCGAGAACAAAAATAGGCAGGGCTCGCAACATGCCTCTGGCAATTACTCTCCCAGCAGAAACAAATCTGGGCTCACAGGCACCTCTGACAAAGATGTATGAGTCCTTCATCCCCCACCCCCCCCCCCCCATCAAACAATATGTACCTCTAAAACCCACACCCCTCACCAAAACAGCAATGCTTCTCAGCCTAGACTTCCCTCTTTATCATATATAATGTTACTCCTCCCCCTCCACAAAAGTGTGGGGGGGGGGGGATTTTTTTTTTCTTCAAATTTACAGCAATACAAAACAGAAGTGATGTGCGCTCAGCCATTTTAATAACCTATTAAGTTATGACTTCAATTTCATTTTACGTTCATTTTCCTTGGGGAGCACCCAGCTATCTTGGCCAGAGACAGAAATTTAAAACAAGATAAATAGCACCATTAATCCAACCCCTCTCGCTCGCTCTCGCCCAAAATGAGGAGTTATTTTTGCTCAGACCCACATGTAATTAGCTCTTTACGCCCGCTTCGGCGGTCAGAAAACGGCCACGTCTGGAAAATTAAAAAATTGTCTGTAAGTGGGATTTAACACCGTGTCATCTATCTTGATATCCTCCACTGCTTGACAGAGGCATACTTGGAAATGACTGCAAGTGGGCAGGAAAGCCCATCTGGCAGCTACAAGTAATACAAAGGTTTGAGAAATTTCCCCTCGAAACATCCCCTCAGCCCACTCCAACCACCCCACCTCCTTCCCCCACTCTCTTCCATGCTTCCGAAACACATTGACTGAAGGAAACCATGAGACAGGCTTTTCTCCACGTAATACTGGATGCATGAGAATGATTACTGGTCGCCACGTCGTAAAGAAATACTCTGACGATTCGAGAAAAAAAGTGATTGCACTTCAAAAGCTCAAACTATGAAGGTCGGTACAAATGTAGTAATGCCTCTTATTTTATTTTTCACGAAATACAATTCCAATGAAAACTAGAAAGCATCTCAAATTACAAAGCCCGTCTGCATCCGCTTTGTACTCGAACTAAACTTGACGAAGACCACAGTCCGATCAACTGTTTCAGAGATATAAAGTTATTAATTTTTTCCGTTTAATCTAAGGTAGCTGCAATACCACATGACCAATGATGTGACAATTACCATTAAAACATTTTCCATGGGTGGTCACTGCTACTCTGAAAATTTGGGTCAATCAGACAAGTGATTGCTGAGGACAAAAAAAAAAAGTTTAAAAATAAGAGCAAAAAAAGGCCAAAAAAAAAGGGTTGAAGAACAACAACAATAATAATTATTATTGTTATTCTTTTTTTAAATACAATTATTAATTTGTCTTCTCCATATTCTCATAATAAAGTTTTGTTGAAAATTTGATGAAAAAAAACAAAAGCTCAAAAAAAAAGTTGCGGCCCAGACAGAGACACACAGATTGCAAAAACCCGTCTTCCGCTGCGTGTGGGACGGGCTAATTACAGGGAATACGCATACATATGTGGCAAATATGAAGTTATTTTTCCACATGGTCTCCATCAACTGCAATGCACTTTAATGAGCGCATCGATCCGACTCTTGTTTTCCGGTGTCACTGCGATTGCAAGCGAACGCTGAGGCTCGTCGTCCATATCGGCTTCCCTGCTCTTGAAATGCTTTACCCAACGTCTAACCGTACTCACATCTATGGTAGAGAAGCCATACACATTCGTTAAACACATATGAATATCCACTGGAGGAACCACTTCCGCAGTAAGAAATTCAAGAAGAAATTCAGCTGTTCTCTGCTTCATACACACATCCAGCAGGGCAGCCATTTTGAAAGCATGGCGTGGTGATGTCACATGACTGCTCACAGTGCCGCTTAACTGAAAATGGATGGGAGATACAAACCTTTTATTGTGATCTTGTGTGGCTTTCCGACGACACTTTGGTCACAAACTGAAAAATAAGAGGCATTACTTTCGTAACGACCCTCACAATAATGGATTCAGTGCTGCAACTTCAAGAAACATCTAGCAGAATTAGCAGACGTTCCTGAAATGTTGCAACATCTCATTAATGAAGAAAGCAGGACAAGGCGAAGAAAGCAGGACAAGGCGAAAAAAAAGAAAGAAATGTATTTCGGGTTAAAGGAACAAAAATAGTTTGAGTAGTTATTGAGGGAATTAGATTGATTTAAATGCCAGTCAAAAGGAAAATATCATGGCAGAAATTAAAATGAAGAGGTGGAGCTGGATTAGGCATGTACTGTATATGAAAAACATCATCACAAAAAGAATGATACACTGGAATCCTGAAGGTAGGAGGAGGATCGGATGATGTAGAGAGAGCTAGCTGGTGGCGTACGACGGAAAAGGAGCCGAGGGAGCTTGAAACCACCTGGACAGCGTGGTACCAGGACAGGCGAAAGTGGTGCGAGTTCTTCAAAAGACTCTATATGTCCCCATGCATGACAGGATCTTAAGCAAGTAAGCAAACAAATCATGATTCCTCGAGAGGTTTAAACCTGCTTTTGTTAAATCATCCTGTGTATTCAAGTATCCATTCCTCACTCCCCCTCCCTTTCTCCCTTCACCTCCCCACTCCCACCCCAACCCCCACCCTCTTCATATTTCCATCAGAGAAGTGACAGCCGATGCTCTTTTTGTAAATGTGTATCATATAGCGCCGCTCCTGGTGGAGGTATTACAGGTCATCCCGTCTAACTCTGGGGGAGTTAACGTCAACAAGGATGGCTTCTTCACTAGTGTGTTAGAATTTGACAAGATGGTGCAGAGGTATCGAAATCTGTTCAATTCTCAGCAGGACTATAAAACTGTTGGATTGGTGTTTCACAAGCAGGCCATCAACGAGTTCACCGTCCATCAGATGGACTTTAAGCAATGATTGCTGGTGGACGTGAAAGATCCCTCGGTATATTTTGGCAAAGGCTACGCAACTTATCGCCTGCACCCTGGGCAAGTCCCCACCCAAACAGAAGAGTACAACCAGGTCTATTTGACTATGGAAATGCCAACATGGTACACCAATGATCTGTCAGATCACAGAAAAAAAGATACATCAGCAGCAACTGAAGTATTACCTTCAATAGACACCACTATAGATTTGTTCCAGATAAGCAGCATCTCCCATTGCTCCCAGGTCTTGAAGACCCAAGGCCATTACATAGGTGATAGATTATATATACACAACACTGAACACTACCACCACCCTCCTTTATGGACGAAGAGTATACTAGTTATCCTTCTACTCATCATTGAAAAATAAAAGCTGCAGCACGAGTCAAACAAGATGTTGTTGTACATAGATGAAAACAACATATTTACATATAAAAATAGGTAAATAAACCAAACTTCTGTAAACAGGTGACGCAGCATGGCAAACTATGTAATTACATCACAAATTGCCTCTTCATGGATAAAGCAACCACAAAGTGAGAAATTGAGGACAATGTAAAACATTAATAAACGAGAAAGGCACTCGGTGGAGCGCAAACCGCCGCCACATCATGCCTGACCCACGAGAACATATCGGGTCCAATACATTTTTGAAATATCATGCGATACAGTACTATATCGTTTTTGGGACCCTCTCTCAATGGTGAAGAATCACTTAAAAAATTAAATAATACATGTATCCACATCCAGATCCAGATCTTTCCCAAAATCGAAGCAATTCTTCCTTGTCACACACCCAAACTGTCCAGCAAGTTTCATCCGACTCCGTCCACAACTTTTTGAGATATTGTGTTATATATCGGTTTCGCCCTATCTCTCAATGGTGAAGAATCACTAAAAAAATTAGCAGATCCAGATCCGGATCCAGATCTCCACCAAAATGGAATCAATTTGCCCTTGTCACACATGCAACATGTCCACCAAGTTTCATCCAAATCAGTCTTCAACTTTTTGAGATATCCTGCACACAAACAGACAAACAAGCAGACAGACAGACAGACAGACAGACAGACAGACAGACAGAAAGGGGTGAAAACATAACCTCCTTCACCTTCAGTGGCAGAGGTTAAAAAGTGTAAAGTTGCAATGCAGTTTACTCTGCAAAATACAAAATGAAACCATGCCAGTAGCAGTATGGTGCAATGTTTTGAGTGAGTCTTCTAGTGGCAACGAAAAGAGCTGGAGAAGAGAAATCTTTTAATTCCATCTCCTAGGTATTGCCTCCGAGCTGCTCAGGAAGCTTCGCACGGCAGGCATATGAGCTAACATGTGCAACGACAAGCGTTGTGGAGCGTGGCAGCGCACGGCGATTCCTCGCCTCCGGAGCTGCCCTGCCCAACCCACTGCTCATCCCACTTTGACTATGACGGATTTTGCCGTCACCCAGTTCGATTGCTATCTCTTTTCAAGCAAGCTCTGGCTAGCCAAGTAAAAATCAGCGCCAATATTGTGGGTGCAGTGCCCCGCGGCTGGACAGCCACACAGCCCACTTCCTTTGAGGCCTGACCCAGGCGAAAGGACCTGCCTTGGCACCATCAGTCTTAATTATGGTGGCAGCGCACAGCCACACAAGGGCCAGGCAAAATCATCTGTCCCATTCACTGCTTGACGCCTGCCATAAACGCTGTGCTTTCAGACTGGGACTGAAACACAGAGACAGACAGACAGAGGGAAGTTCAAGTGTGCACACGTGCTCCATAAAGAAAATGCAGAACACAGACACAGAGGAAGAGAGAATAAAAGGCTCAAAATCTCGACAACATCGGTTACACATTTGTGTACAAAAAAAAACTCCCTACACATCTTGTGCTCAAAACTAAATAAATCATTTTTTTTTTCAGTGTTTATGCAGAACCTGGTGTTGGCTTAGTGGTTTGGGTGGTGGCTTGGGATCCTAGGGTCCTGAGTGGTCCTGAGTTCAAGCCCCGTTGGCCGCTGAATTAATACACCAGGGTGTTGACTCAGCCTGTCATCCTTCCAAGGTCGGCAAAATGAGTACCAGTGTGTCCTGGTAGAGGGGCACTGCATCAGCGACACAGTCGCGCTTCCAAGAAATGATAGCTACCCCGGCAGCTAAGCTGCCATACGCAAGAAGAAGAAGAAGAACAAGAATAAGATGAAGTGTTTATGCAATTTTCTCTGATTCAGGAAGTAAATGTTTATTCACAGACTTTGAACCCAAATTACTTTAGCAGCATCCAAGAGAGTAAAACATAAAACAGGACTATTATATAATTCACACTCTTGGATATTGTGCTGGGATAAAGCAATTTTATGTGCCAGCAAAAACAAAGTGGAAACCTTCATAAGCGCGGGAACTAAAATCTTGTCACACAGAACTGCCCACCCAGCTGCAGGAGTGGCGGGAGATGCAGCCATGTGCTTGGCCAAGTGTTTGTTTGCGTGCTCATGTGCGTGTGCTGACCCATGCCAAGTCAAATGTAAGACGCGCAGCGTGCTACTCCTATGGCTCACTCTGGCGACCATGCGAGCCGACCTCATTCCCTGCTGACACAGCTCTGTCGGCGAATTATCAGTCAGTGGTTAATTACCAGGCCGCGCGAGAGGCGCACTCAATGCTGGCCACGCATCAAGGCTTTGAAAAATCGGAGAAAAGGACAGAAATACTTTTACAAAAGGGACTGCAGATCAGTTAGTGAAAATGTGGGCCACATATCTACTCACGAGCACAATGGTGTATTATTACCTGTAGAGACACACAATGAACAGAGAACCAGGAATTTGATAAGAAATCAACAAGTGGATTCAACCAGCTTTGGAATAAGATAAAATAAAATGATATTATATATATATATATACATATACAATATACATATATGTTTTTTTTCTGGTCATGTTGAGCACATAGGTGGTGTTTTAATTTAATTATTTCCCCAATGATCTAAGGCTCGTGGAGGAACATGTACATATATTACACACAGCACAAAGGTATTAGTACATGTTCACACAAATTACAAGGACATTAAGCAGTATAAAATGGACAAGCGTAATATGGGACATGAAGCTGGGTTCACTGCATCATGAAGGGGGAACACAAACATATAGAATGAATAATTAGTCTTGCTCCCAAAAAGCTCGTGTCAATCTGCGTTGGCAGACAGGTAGAAAATAGACTAAATCAACAAAACGTTAGTGGTATGCTAACCGCCGCGTGAAGCAAGGAGAAACTGACGTTTTGAGCATTAACCCTTCATCGGAGCAAAATAAGAGGTTAGAATCCAAAACCTTTTTTGTTCCGACGAAGGATTAACGCCCGAAACGTCGGCTTCTCCTCGCTTTCCACGGCAATTAGCACACCTCAATCAACGTCCTGTTGATTTCATGCAGTGGGAGCACCTACATGTCAACTCTGCCAGGAGTCAGAATTTACAAGACCTGCATCATGAACAAGGATTTACAAAAACTGTTCCTCAATATTCACAGCAGTATGTGCACTCTGAGGCTAATTTGAGCCATTCTGGATATTTCAAGATCACACACGCATACAGACATGACCAAAATAGAACAAAAACAGCGGGAGAAAAACGAGTCCAAAACCAAGAAACGTGCCGTGGGAAAAGCTTGAATTAAAAACTCGATACCATCTAATCGGTGATGCAAATGAACTTGATGTTTTGCTTACTGTTAAAGACGCAGAATGAAGATCAAAGAGAATCTTAAAAAGCCAATTAGGTCTCCACCCAATGAATTACCCTCAGCTGCGACTGGGATATTACACGTGTAAAGAAAAATATCCAACTTGTCCCAAAAATCTCGTACACCGTTTTCCACTCGGCCTGAGCGCCTCGACGGTAAAGTGTTTACGGGTGCCAGAGATGTGAGCAATATCAAAACTACTTAACCATTCACCATTGCTGATGATTTGCCAACAAACAATGAAACCAGACACTGCTTTCGTTGTCTGTTGGCAAATCATCAGTGATGGTGTGGAAGAAATCACACATCTCCAAAGTTGCAAACACGACACCACATGCAATACCAGGAGGAGGAGAGCCTCCCACATTACAAATTGCTTTCTTGTTTCACAAGATCAAATAAATATATCGTGACAAAATAGATGCAGCAAAGCGAAATGAAGTTCCATGTATCATCAAAGTAAGCTACGGTCTTAAGATGTTGGTGACTCTCTCAACTTGATTCTTATTTTATATCAAGCGATGGTTGTCAAAGATTTTTTAAGGATGGCAGTCAAGAAAGAGATTCCGTTGTCGTTTGCAAGAGATATCACAATAGTGAAAATGCCCGATAAGGGGTAAACTTTTCATGTTCTTCCGTATTTCAAGTCTATGGAAATACAAACAACATCAGCTTCAACTTACATGGAGACATTGGAAGTGGTACAGTTTCCATTTCTTCAACTTTTTTCAGAAAGTAAACAACAATATCAAAGAATCAAATGTTACTCCCATTGCAGTAAAAGTCAGCAAACTCATTATAGCAGGTACTTTTTCTTCCTTTTTTTGTTTTTGTTAAAGAATAACTTACGAGCGTGACCGTGACTTGGGAAGCGTTTTGTAGACAGAGACTTGGGAACTCACTGCCTATAGGACTAGGATAATAAGCAGCAGCAGAGAGTAAAAAAGGTGAATAGTCATGGTAATACAAGACAACAAAGTGTTCTTCCATTTCTGCTTTGCTTAACTGCATATTTAAATATTCGGCTTTTTATGACCTTTTTAATGTGGGGTTGTGGGGGAGCTTTGTGCCCACACAACCCCAAAAGTAAAAGGGTCATTAAAAGCCGAGAGAAATACGTAGAAAAGAATACATTTGAAGCAGTATTTATAATAATCAATACGAATGATTTTTGTATTCGTACAAAAGATTCACATGTAATAAACAGTATGGTTTAGCTAAGGCAAAAAAAAAGTTTTTCAACATTACTTCCTTCCCATCACTGGCCACATTCATTTTATCCTGGAACAAACATTTTGAGAAGTAAAAAATGTCACCACAAAAGGCTTTATAAATGAAATGTATTGAATTTTCACAATAAAGCATGAACCAACAGTACATGAACTGCAAGTGCATGAATAATCCATCCATCCATTGGGACCATACTCTGTACAGAGCGTCGGTGCTGCCGAAGCAGTCTCCTGGGCTATTGGGCACAATCCTGGACGGGTTGCCACTCCGACGCAGGATACTCAAATGGCTCAATCATCCCAGCAAGCAGTTACTCATTTTGCCGACCTCAGAAGGATGACAGGCTGAGTCAACCCCAATGAATCATATATATATATATATACAGTATATATATATATATATATATATACATTTGCTTTTTATTTGAAATACAATGGTGAATCTCTTGCTAATACAGCGAGTGAAGGAGGGGGGAATTCGATTCAAAAGTGAGCGAGTTATGTTTTCAGGAAACAACTGCTTCCACTTACTTTTAAGCACAATATCAATTAGAACCAAGAAAAAAAAGCTGATTTTAAAAATTTTTTTCAGGAAAGTTGCTTTTATGTGTACCTAACACCATGGAGTAAAGTCCCCAAAAATCCCATTTGAGAAAAATAAATAAATAAATAAATAAATAAATAACTCAGAATCCAAGATGGCCACCATCACAATTTGTGAATATCAGGAAAACACTAAGAGCCGTAACTTTGGTATTGCTTGTCATAGGAAGATGATTTTGGGGTCTAGACCCAGGTTTTGGGGGTATGAAGAATTCTAAAGAACCTCAGAATTTCAGGTTTTTTGGAATGAAGAATTCAAAGGACCCCCGTTTGAGTGAAGTGCATATCAATCGCCTTCATGCTGTGCACAAGATGCTTCTCACCGGTGAGTGTACCACTGATATTGTGCTGAATGAGGTGGTGGTCCGACAACCAACTCAAATTATGGACGATCTGATGGCAGATGCAGCCGGGCAAAGTCGCACTGGTAAATTGTGGTTAGAATATATAAAACACATTGGAGTGCTATTGCACTTCATTCGAGCAGAGCAGACAGGAGATTTGGATCTGCATCTTCATGCCATCAGTGAAATAATCCCAATTTTCCATGCTGCAGGTGATCTCACTTATGCAAAATCCAACCGTCTCTACCTTGACAATCTGAAAAACAATGTGTGAGGTCATTGGCAAGGACAAGTTCCGTAAGCTAACTGAACTAAGGTTACTTTACTCGTAGAAGAACAGAAAAGTTCTGCAGTGGAAATTTTACAGACCAGACTATCGAGCAAGAACTGATGCGATTGTTGAAGACAACCGGAGGTCTGGCTCATGGTCGGGGAATTTCTGACTGCACTCTGACCAGATGGGTCCATGTCACACCTCGTTGGGCACCTTTTTCTGCAACATGCTCGAGGAGGTCTGTGGTGTTCACAGTCACACATCTGACCAGCACGTCAACTTGTGTGCCTGCGGCACTGTTAGAGACTATGGGACTTTCGTAAAATGGCTTCATGTCCATTCTCCCTCGTTGCACCAGGAGCATGATGCCCTCGTTTCCATCTCTGATGGGGTTGTCATAGATAAGGCAGTGAATGCAGACGAAATATATGCAGTCGATAAAGCAAAAGCAGAAGTGATGACAGGCCACAACTAAGCTGACATCAAGTTGAAGCGTAAAGACAGAGTTTACCTCCATTAACGGTGCAAAAAGTCAAGCATCGGTCCGCGGACAGGAAGTGGAGGTCAACACCACTCTCTTCATGCATGTGACATTTGTAATCAAGCACAAAACAGAGATGCAAGAGTACCTGTGCTTTGAGTTCAGGAAGCAGCCTCCAGCCCTATTTGACAAAGGGATAATGCACAAGAACACCAAAAGTGTCCTCACAAATATCTTGAAATTAAAGGTGAATTTTCATTCAGAAATTCCCCAGAACACACAATCCGTCCTTGATGGTCATCTTTTGCAGAGCGTGCCTTGGCTCAATGGTGCCACATATGACCTGGTGTGCAACACATACATGGCACATGTCCTCAACAATTATGACCCTGAATCCATTGCCTTTTTCGATGGATATGGTTGAGCAATGTCCACCAAAGCAGCAGAGCAGCAGAGGCAAGCAACCCAGAATGCCTCTACAGATATCATCTTTAAGCTTGGTATGATGACAACCACCTCTGAAAAAGCTTTCTTGGCAAACGGCAAGAACAAAGAAAGGCTCATCACAAAATGTCACCAAATTTGAGGGCAATGGTGTGGTGAGCTAGCGGTGCACTGCAGATGCTGATTACCATAGTGCTCAAAGTGAAATGACAACTCACGATGAAGTTGTGCATAGGTGAGCTATTTCTCTGAAAGTTATATGGGGCAGTTTGATGTACCTCTGCAGACAAGCATCGTTACACATGGTACATGAGGCGAGTCAGCAGAACCTCATTCAGCCAGGTTCCAATGAGAAAGCTTTCCATCAACTTCAGCGGCTGCAAAGTACCACTCCTACAGAGCACACTTAACAGTACAACAATAGTCAGGAAACGAGTTGTCTCCTAACGAGATGGGATGCTACTTCCGGTGCACACTGACCGACAGTGGCACCAGAAAGTGTACTACACATCGTATCATGTGGGTGCAAGGGAGGCTGCCAGAAGAAATGAAGTTGCCACAAGGCTGGTTTATTCTGCACCCCCATGTGCACTTTGTGTATTTGGCAAACATGCATCAATGCCTGTCCCACTGATGATTCTCCTGATCTATGGTATGAGTATGTTGCACCTTCCAGTGGTATTAGTAGATTACACCTTCCATTTTCTGTGTCTGGCATAATTGAAGATATTTTGCTTGAATTTCCAAGTTATACTACAAATGTCATCCTCAAATTGAATTCCTCATATCACCAAACCTGGGTATAGACCCCAAAATGATCTTCCTATGACAAGTAATAGCAAAGTTATGGCTCTTTTAGTATTTTCCTGATATTCGCAAATTGCGACGGTGGCCATCTTGGATGCTGAGTTTTCCTGAAGTAGGATTTTTTGGGATTTTACACCATTATGTTAGAAAGACATGAAAGCAACTTTCCTGAAAGAAAAAAAAAAATCAGCTCTCAACTTTTTTTTTTTTAAGCTTTAAAATAATGCTCCTGTGCCATTTCAGTACACGGTCATTACAACTGACCATGTGACGAAAAATTGTTCCAATTTTATGAAGAATAATAAAGGCATTTATGTCTCAATTAAAATCCAATTTTCTTTTTCTGGCAATTGATACAAATATCAAAACCAGAAGGATTTTTCACACAAGATAGGAGAGCGTTTGATATGTTTGAAACATGGATCCAAGGTTCATAGTGGAGCTTGTATATAAAACAAGAGCAAAACTAGAACGGCATGTGGTAGAGCACATACTGTTGTGGGCCGGGGTTCGGTGGCGATAAATGACCACTCGGTGGAGCAGTGGAGTCGTCTCTCACCGAACACCTGGAATTTAGGTCGTGACTCTCGGATAAGTCCGAAAGGTCACAGGTCCCTTAGCGGACCATGGTCGCCAATATTTCGACGGCGTGGGGTAGGGTTAATTGCCAAATTTCAATGTACCTAAGTAACCACGCAGTCTTGCAACCGGGGAACCACACCCTCGATGGGCTCTGTCGAACCGGGTCGCTCTAGCGACCTCGGTCCAGTATAACCGAGCGGAATTACCAGAGTCCGTCGGACCCAAATAAACAATTTACGGCACGAACGGCCTTCCTACTTCTCAATATGCCACATGCTAGGCCAATGAAAGAAAGCACAGAAAACGAGCTGGTACATTCACAGGGTTATATATATAAGGGAGGGGACACAGAGAGCAGAGTTAAACCGACTAAAAGCAATGAGGTATGTACAAGGCACTTAAACAATTCTACTTAACGGACTGGCCACACGCCACACACGCACGCACGCACGCACACACACAAGGAATTGGGCCGGCCGGCCTTTATTGAGGCCTCCAGCTCGGAAGGAAAGGCGAGCCGAAGGCCAGGGTCTGGCTTGCACCTGTCCGCCTGTGCGGTGTACGACGATGTGGTCACGTGCAGGACTCGAACCCACAGCTTTCATGCAGCGCCAAGCACCAGGGACCGCGCTCTCCAACCGCCCACTCACTAATGAACCAAGACCAAGGAGAAGATCAGAGACGACGATGACCCAGGACCAGACGAAACCAGCCAGCACCAAGACCCGCGACCCCCAAGTCGACCAACCTCCCAGGCTGGCGTTCCTTTATATCTTTCTTGTCTGGGTGAGAAAATCACCATCTGAGGCGGTCTCCACCTCATTGGCTGGGGTGTCGTGGGAAAGTCGCCCTCTGTGGCCATCTCAATGCTCATTGGCCGGGGTGTCGTGGGAAAGTCGCCCTCTGTGGCCATCTCAACCCTCATTGGCCGGGGTGTCGTGGGAAAGTCTCCCTCTGTGGCCATCTCAACCTTATTGGCCGGGGTGTCGTGGGAAAGTCGCCCTCTGTAGCCATCTCAACACTCATTGGCCGGGGTGTGTGGCAAAGTCTCCCTCTGTGGCCATCTCAACCCTCATTGGCCGGGTGTCGTGGGAAAGTCGCCCTCTGTGCGTGATTGGACCGGGGTGGAGTCGGAGCTGAGGCAATGAAAATCTCCGCCCACGTACGTGGTCGAATGCACGTGGGCAATGGTGTCGGTGTCGAAGTGAAGTGAAGGAGATTTGTTGTAAAAGAAACTTCGCAGCACACACATGTAATTCGTTAGACACAGGTAGGCGACCCTAACTATAACACATACTTATCGTGATAACTAAACTTGGGGACTGCTGTCTGTCTGTCTGTGTGCACAAGGTTCCAAATTCGTAACAATACCTCCACCAGGTTGAACAGTTTATGTTTTGCATCCCACCGATAGGCCGGATCTTCACTCGGAGCTGAACCAAAATCTAATCGCTTATTCTTGTCACCTACCCAACTCATCCACCAAGTTGTCATAATCCATCCACAACTTTTTGAAATATCGTGTTATGTATGTTTTCACCCCATCTCTCAATGTTGAAGAATCTCTTGAAAAATTAAAATTAAAATAAATAAAAACTCAGATTTTCTGGATTTTCACCAAAATGAATCAATTCATCCTGTGACAACCCAACCTGTCTACCAGTTTCGTCAGAATCCACCTCACAATCTGCTCACAGGCAAACAAACAGTAAAAGACAGACAGAGGTGAAAAAAATAAACTCTATCCACCTTTGGTGGTGGAGATAACAAAGAAAAGAACAGCCACCAGTGTCATTTAACATACATTACAAAGACATAAGTAGAAAATGAACAAACACAAATGGCATTTGAGATTTCAACATGGGTTCCCCATGTTATGTCATGATCCAGTAGTCCAGATGAGGAAATGCAAAACAATTTTCCACATTTTAAAAATAAGAACAAAAATAACAAGTATGGTCACCTTTACATGACCATGTGGTTGCCAATCCCAAATTTCCCTGAACGCATAAAGTCAAACCACAAAATGTAGACTTGGCATCACGTATCCACTGACTGAACAGAGTCTCCCTGAAAATTATGTAAGCCAGCAGGGCCTTATATATTTAAAAACATAATCCAATAACGACATGGCAAGTCTTCCGAGACGAGGTAATTTCCATAAGCGTAAGGTGCATTCACAGAAGTGCTAGGCCGGAGTAAATCCATAGTTTCAACAACTGAGGTCTCTGTAGAACATACAAGTTAATAAGTCTCAACTTCAGAAGAATTACTCCCTCTGGAACCATGGATTAGTAATGCAGAGTAAGTTGGTGAACACAGCACAAGCATTTAATTCAGAAAAACACAATTGGCATCATGAAAAATCTATAATTGGAGATTATACAATTTGCAACAGTCAGGAAGGGATCATGGAAGGTATGAGGTAGACTGTGCTTCACAAATCCATTCCAAAGTTTTAAAGACTTAAAAAGATGGGTGAGTGAAGGCAGTGCAGTAGATTTGACTCTCACCTCCTCTACCTGCTCGCTGGCCTCACAATCCCAATTTCAGCCCCTGCACTCAATTCAAAACAACTCTGCCAGACAGGTTCACCAGACCTCCAGCTCTTTTGCCATAATTCTTCATCATCCACTGCTGCTTTTAAGCTTCCAGATACACGACAAAATACCGATTCCAACTTTCAGTCCTCGTCGTCGTGCTCCCCCTTCACCTGTCCGGCCTTACTTCCACATCTTGTTAACTGCTGTTCCATTTTTGTTCCAGCATCTTCTCTCTTAAAATTACATACATTTGGAACACCCTAACACTCTCCCTCTGCCAAAATGCCTTCATCTTCACCTTCAAATCCCACCTCTAAAAACTTATATTTTCCAACTCCACATACCAAAATCATTCCCAGACCCCAAATGCCAGGGTCTCCCTTCTTCCTCTCCATCAGGGACCTGTCCATACTTGTAAAGTGCATTGAGGCATAAGGGACAAGGGAAAAAATGGTTAAAGGTGTGCATATATTTTCTCCACACTGGCTGGTACGAGTTTGATGCTGTGGTTGCTCATACCCGTCGACCCATTGGTGGCAATTATGTCAAACAACACATAGCATGAGTTTAATGAGGTCTTCGCCCCACATTAGAGCATTTTAGGTTTTCAGTAAGATGATGATGCCGAAACATATTTCATCATTTCCTTTCCCTCACACGGGTTCAAATATAGTGTTCACATAGAAGCGTGCTCGGCTCATCGTAAGGGCTGATAGAGTGCAGCACTGTTTTGTGTGAATGAAGTAGAGAGAGTATCGCAAGTATCAATTCTGGGTAAATTACTATTTGTACATTCGATAAACTTTGTACAGTAAAAAGCCATGAAAGAGTTATTCAATTTTGCCCAAGACATCCAGCTGGTTTACTTCAATTTTTACCAATTTCCCCCTACAATTATATAATCTTCCTATTTCTATTTCCCCACCAATGCACTTTTAAAAGAAATAAAGCAAAAACTGCTTCTTCCCCAGGGATATATACATACATATTGCATCCATCTATATATTACTAAAAATGTCATCATGTATGCATGTATGTATGTATGTTCCCGAAATACAGCCAAAACGGTACCGGATAGCGCAAAAATTTTAGGGCCATCTTACTCACCATTCTCCTGGATAATGATAAGAACCATATTGGTGTGCAGTATCAAGTTTCGTTCAAATCGGGCAACGAAAAAATTATTTTAAAAATCAATTCCAGATACAGTCAAGTACTCTTCGGGATTATTTGATCAATGCAAACAACCACAGCGGTATAGTTCGCTGGAGCTATCTTTTTATATATATATATATATATATTTATTTTTTTTTTTATGATTTTTTCATCAACCTGTCACAACGGGAACCCAATGCTTCACAGGTTCTCGTTAGTTTATATATATATATATATATATATAATATATATATACAGTCATGCGCCGCATTACGACATTTCGGTCAACGACGGATCGCATATACGACGGTGGTCCCATAAGATATAATGGAGCTGAAAAATTCCTATCGCCTCGTGATGTCGTACGCTGCCAGTCATATAAAAGTACAGTATTCCCCTGACCGTATTCTGTATAAAACTTCAACCTTTCAGCTTTCTATCCAACCATATATTATTTTTAAAAAATATGTTATGACCATCCTCTTTGCAAATGAAAAAAATAATATATTATATATATATATATATATATATATACATCATGCCCACATTACGACATTTCGGTCAAACGACGGATCGCATATACGACGGTGGTCCCATAAGATTATAATGGAGCTGAAAAATTCCTATCGCCTCATGATGTCGTAGCGCTGCCAGTCATATAAAAGTACAGTATTCCCCTGACCGTATAACCGTATTCCCCTGACCTTACTCCTCCAGACTTCTTCTTGTGGGGGTATCTCAAGGACAGGATCTATGGAAGAGAGAAGATTACCATTGTCTGTAAGTGGATTAACACGCGTGTCATCTATCTTGATATCCTCCACTGCTGACAGAGGCATACTGGAAATGACTGCAAGTGGGCAGGAAAGCCACTGGCAGCTACAAGTAAACAAAGGTTTGAGAAATTTCCCTCAAACACTCCCTCAGCCCACGTCCAACCACCCCACCTCCTTCCCACTCTCTTCCATGCTTCCGAAACACATTGACCTGAAGGAAACCCATGAAGCAGGCTTTTCCTCCACGTAATACAGATGCATGAGAATGATTACTGGTCGCAAAACGTCGTAAGAAAATACTCTGACACGATTCGAGGAAAAAAAAGTGATTGCACTTCAAAAGCTCAAACTATGAAGGTCGGTACAATTAGTAATGCCATCTTATTTTATTTTTCACGAAATACAATTCCAATGAAAAACAGAAAAGCATCTCAAAATTACAAAGCCCGTCGCATCCGCTTGTACTACGAACTAAAACTTGACGGAAGACCACAGTCCTCAACTGTTTCAGAGATATAAGTTATTAATTTCCGTTTAATCTTAAGGTAAGCTGCAATACACATGACCAAATGTGTGACAATTACCAAATTAAAACATTTCCATGGGTGGTCACTGCTACTCTGAAATTTGGGTCATCAGACAGTGATTGCTGAGGACAAAAAAAAAAAGTTAAAAATAGAGCAAAAAAGGCCAAAAAAAAAAGGTTGAGAAAACAATAATAATTATTATTGTTATTCTTTTTTAATAATATCAATTATTAATTTGTCTTCTCCATATTCTCATAATGAAAGTTTTGTTGAAATTTGATGAAAAGAAAACAAAAGCTCAAAAAAAAGTTGCGGCCAGACAGAAGACACACAGATTGCAAAAACTCCGTCTTCCGCTGCGTGTGGGACGGGCTAATTAACAGGGAATACGCATACATAATGTGGCAAATATGAGTTATTTTTCCACTGTCTCCATCACTGCAATGCACATTTAATGAAGCGCATCGATCCGACTCTTGTTTTCCGGTGTCACTAGGCGATTGCAAGCGATCTGCTGAGGCTCGTCGTCCATATTCGGCTTCCCTGCTCTGAAATGCTTTTACCCAACGTCTAACCGTACTCACATCTATGGTAGAGAAGCCATACACATTCGTTAAACACATATGGAATATCCACTGGAGGAACCACTTCGTCGTAAAAGAAATTCAAGAAAAATTCAGCCTGTTCTCTGCTTCATACACACATCCAGCAGGGGCAAGCCATTTTGAAAGCAATGGCGTGGTGATGTCACATGACTGCTCACAGTGCCGCTTAACTTAAAAGGATGGGAGAATACAAACCTTTTATTGTTGATCTGGTGTGGCTTTCCGACGACACTTTGGTCACAAACTGAAAAATAAGAAGGGCATTACTGTTCGTATACGACCCTCACAATATGGATTCAGTGCTGCAAACTTCAAGAAACATCTAGTCAGAATTAGCAGACGTTCCTGGAAAATTGTTTGCAACATCATTAATGAAGAAAGAGGACAAAGTCGAAGAAAGCAGGACAAGGCGATAAAAAAGAAGAAAATGTATTCGGGTTAAAGGAACAAAAATCGTTTGAGTAGTTATTGAGGAATTAAGATTTGATTTAAAATGCCAGTCAAAGGAAAATATCATGGCAGAAAATTAAAATGAAGAGGTGGAGCTGGATAGGCATGTACTGTATATGAAAAACATCATCCAAAAAGAATGAACACTGAATTCCTGAAGGGTAGGAGGAGGATCGGATGAGTAAGAGAAGCTAGCTGTGCGTACGACGGAAAAGGACCCGAGGGAGCTTGAAACCACCTGAAGCGTGGTACCCAGACAGGCGAAGTGGTGCGATGTCTTCAAAAGACTTCTATATGATCCCCATGCATGACAGGAATCTTTAGCAAGTAAACAAACAAATCATGATTCATCGAGAGGTTTAAAACCTGCTTTTGTTAAATCATCCGTGTAATTCAAGTATCCATTCTCACTCCCCCTCACTTTTCTCCTTCACCTTCCCACTCCCCCCAACCCCCACCCTCTTCATATTTCCATCAGAGAAGTGACAGCCGATGCTCTTTGTTAAATGTGTATCATATAGCCCGCTTCCTGTGGAGGTATTACAGGTCATCCGTCTACTCTGGGGGAGTTAACGTCAACAAGGATGGCTTCTTACACTAGTGTGTTTAGAATTTGACAAGTGGGCAGAGGTATCGAAATCTGTTCAATCTCAGCAGGACTAAAAACTGTTGTGATTGGTTTTCACAAGCAGGCCATCCAACGAGTTCCATCCCCCCCCCTGTCCATCAGATGGACTTTAAGCAATGATTGCTGGTGACGTGAAAGATCCTCGTATATTTTGGACAAGGCTACGCAATTATCGCCTGCAACCCTGGGCAAGTCCCCACCCAAACAGAGAGTATACAACAGTTCTATTTGAACTATGGAAATGCACATGGTACACCAATGATCTGGTCAGATCACAGAAAAAAAAGATACATTCAGAGCAACTGAAGTATTACCTTCAATAACACCAACTATAGATTTGTTCAGATAAAGCAGCATCATCCCATTGCTCCAGGTCTTGAAGACCCAAGGCCATTACATAGGTGATAGATTATATATACACAACACGTGAACTACTACCACCACTCCTCCTTTTGGACGAAGAGTAATACTAGTTATCCTTCTACTTCATCATTGAAAAATAAAAGCTGCAGCACGAGTCAAACAAGAGTTGTTGTACATAGAGAAAACACACATATTTAAATAATAAAAATAGTAAATAAACCAAACTTTGTATAACAAGGTAACGCAGCATGGCAACTATGTAAAAATTACATCCAAACAAAATTGCCCCTCTCATGGATAAAGCACCACAAAAGTGAGAAATTGAGGAAATGTAAACATTAATAAATCGGAAAGGCACTCCGGTGGAGCGCAAACCGCCGCCACATCATGCCTGCCACGAGAACATATCGGGTCCCCAAAAAAATAACAAATTTTTTTGAAAAATATTTCATTGCGATTACAGTACTATATCGTTTTTGGGACCCTCTCTCATGGTGAAGAATCACTAAAAATTAAATAATACATGTATCCAATCCAGATCCAGATCTTTCCCAAAATCGAAGCAATTCTTCTTGTCGTACACACCCAAACTGTCCAGCAAGTTTCATCCGACTCCGTCCAACATACTTTTTGAGATATGTGTGTTATATATCGGTTTCGCCCTAATCTCTCAAATGGTAAGAATCACTAAAAAAATTAGCAGATCCAGATCCGGATCCAGATCTCCACCAAAAAGGAATCAATTTGCCCTTGTCACACATGCAACATGTCCACCAAAGTTTTCATCCAAATCAGTCTTCAACTTTTTTGGATATCCTGCACACAACAGACAAACAAGCCAGACAGACAGAACAGACAGACAGACAGACAGACAGACCAGAAAGGGGTGAAAACAATAACCTCCTTCACCTTCAGTGGCAGAGGTTAAAAAGTTGGTAAAAGTTGCAATGCAGTTTACTCTGCAAAATACAAAATGTAAACCATGCCAGGCAGTTGTGCACATGTTTTGAGTGAGTCTTCTAGTGGCAACGAAAAGAGCTGGAGAAGAGAAATCTTTAATTCCATCTCCTAGGTATTTGCCTCCGAGCTGCTCAGGAAGCTTCGCACGGCAGGCATATGAGCTAACATGTGCAACGACAAGCGTTGTGGAGCGTGGCAGCGCACGCGATTCCTCGCCTCCGGAGCTGCCCTGCCCAACCCACTGGCTCATACCCACTTGACTATGAGGATTTTGCCGTCACCCGCAGTTCGATGCTATCCTCTTTTTCAGCAAGCTCCTGGCTAGCCAAGTAAAAATCAGCCGCAATATTGTGGGTGCAGTGCCCCGCGGCTGGAACAGTCCACACAGCCACTTCCTTTGAGGCCTGCCCAGTGCGAAAGACCTGCCCTTGCACCAATCAAGTCTTAATTATGGTGGCAAGCGCACAGCCACACAAGGGCCAAGGGCAAATCATCTGTCCCATTTCACTGCTTGACGCCGCCATAAACGCTGTGCTTTCAGACTGGGAACTGAAACACAGAGACGACAGACAGAGGGAAGTTCAAGTGTGCACACGTGCTCCATAAAGAAATGCAGAACACAGACACAGAGGAAGAGAGAAAAAGGCTCAAAATCTCGACAAACATCGGTTACACAATTTGTTGTACAAAAAAAAAACTCCTACACATCTTGTGCTCAAAACAAATAAATCTTTTTTTTTTTCAGTGTTTGCAGAACCTGGTGTTGGCTTAGTGTTTGGGTGGTGGCTTGGGATCCTAGGGTCCTGAGTGGTCCTGAGTTTCAAGCCCCTTGGCGCTGAATTAATACACACAGGGTGTTTTGACTCAGCCTGTCATCCTTCAAGGTCGGCAAAAATGAGTCCAGTGTGTCCTGGTAGAGGGCACTGCATCAGCGACAAGTGGCTTTCCAAGAAATGATAGCTACCCGGCAGCTAAGCTGCCATACGCAAGAAGAAGAAGAAGAACAAGAATAAGATGAATGTTTTATGCAATTTTCTCTGATTCAGGAAGTAAAATTGTTTTTTCACAGACTTTGAACCCCAAATTAACTTTAGCAGCATCCAAGAGAGTAAACATAAACAGGACTATTAATAATTTCACACTCTTGATATTGTGCTGGGATAAAGCAATTTATGTGCCAGCAAAAACAAAGTGGAAACCTTCATAAGCGCGGGAAACTAAAATCTTGTCACCAGAAACTGCCACCCAGCTGCAGGAGTGGCGGGAGATGCCAGCCATTGTGCTTTGCCCAGTTTTGGTTTGCGTGCTCATGTGCGGTGCTGACCCATGCCAAAGTCAAATGTAAGACGCGAGCGTGCTAATCCTATGGCTCACTCTGCTGACCAAATGCAGCCGACCCTCATTCCCTGCTGACACAGCTCTGTCGGCGAATTATCAGTCAGTGGTTAATTAACCAGGCGCGCGCGAGAGCGCATCATGCTGCCACGCATCAAGGCTTTGAAAAATCGGAGAAAGAACAGAACTTTTTACACAAAGGGACTGCAGATCAGTTAGTGAAAATGTGGGCCAATATCTACTCACGAGCACAATGGTGTATTATTAAACCTGTAAGAAGACACACAATGAACAGAGAACCAGGAAAATTTGATAAGAAAATCAACAATGATTCACAGCTTGAATAAGATAAAAAAATGATATTATATATAATATATACAATATACAATATACATATATGTTTTTTTTCTGGTCATGTTTGAGCACATAGGTGGTGTTTTAATTAATTATTTCCCCAATGATCTAGGCTCGTGGAGAGCATGTCATATATACACAACAGCACTAAGGTATTAGTACATGTTCACAACAAATTACAAGGACATTAAGCAGTATAAAATGGACAAGCGTAATAATGGGACAATGAAGCGGGTTTCACTGCATCATGAAGGGGGAACACACTATAGAATGAATAAATTAGTCTTGCCCCAAAAGCTCGTGTCAATTGCGTTGGGCAGACAGGTAGAAAATAGACTAAATCAACAAAACGTTATAGGTATGCTAACCGCAGCGTGAAGCAAGGAGAAACTGACGTTTTGAAAGCATTAACCCTTCATCGGAGAAATAAGAGGTTAGAATCCCAAAACCTTTTTGTTCGCGACGAAGATTAACGCCCGAAACGTCGGCTTCCTCTCGCTTTCCACGGCAGCATTAGCACAACCTCAATCAACGTCCCTGTTGAATTTCATGCAGTGGGAGCACCTACATGTCAACTCTGCCATGGAGTCAAGAATTGTACAAAGACTGCATCATGAAAAGGAATTTACAAAACGTTCCTTCAATATCCAGCAGTATGTTGCACTCTGAGGCAATTTGTTGAGCATTCTTGGATATTTCAATGATCACACACGCATACAGAACATGACCAAAATAAGAACAAAAACACGGAGAAAAAACGAGTCCAAACCAAGAAACGTGCCGTGGAAAAGCTAGAATAAAACTCGATACCATCTAATCGGCTGATGCAAATGACTTGATGTTTTTGCTTACTGTTAAAGACGCAGAATGAAGATCAAAGAGAATCTTAAAAAGGCCAATTAGGTCTCCACCCAAATGAATTACCCTCAGCTGCGACTGGGATATACAACGTGTAAAAGAAAAATATCCACTTGTCCCAAAAATTCTCGTACACCGTTTTCCACTCGGCCGAGCGCCTCGACGGTAAAGTGTTTACGGGTGCCAGAGGAATGTGAGCAAATATCAAAACTACTTAACCATTCACGCATTGCTGATGATTGCCCAACAAACAATGAAACCAAGACCACTGCTTTCGTTGTCTGTTGGCAAATCATCAGTGATGGTGTGGAAAAATCACACATTCTTCCAAAGTTGCAAACGACGACACCACATATGCAATACCAGGAGGAGAGAGCCTCCCACATTAGCAAATTGCTTTCATTGTTTCAACAAGACTAAATAAATATATCGTTGACAAAATAGATGGCAGCAAAGCGATAATGAAGTTCATGTATCATGCAAAGTAAGCCTACGGTCTAAATGTTGGTGGACTCTCTCACTTGATTCGTTATTTTATCAGCGATGGTTGTCAAAGATTTTTTAAGGATGGCAGTCAAGAAAGAGAATTCCGTTGTCGTTTGCAAGAAGATATCACAATATGAAAAATGCCGATAAGGGTAAACTTTTCAATGTTCTTCCCGTAATTTCAAGTCTATGGAAATAGCAAACAACATCAAAGCTTCAACTTACATGGAGACATTGGAAGTGTACAAGTTTTTCCATTTCTCAACTTTTTTCAAGAAAGTAAACCAACAAATCAAAGAATCAAATGTTACTCCCATTGCAAGTAAAAGTCAGCAAAAACTCAATTATAGGCAGGTCTTTTTCTTCCTTTTTTTGTTTTTGTTAAAGAATAATTACGAGCTGTGAACCGTGAACTTGGGAAGCGTTTTGTAACAGAACTTGGAACTCACTGCTATAACTAAGGATAATAAGCAGCAGTCAGAGAGTAAAAAAGGTTGAATAGTCATGGTAATACAGAAGCAACAAAGTGTTCTTCATTTCTGCTTTTGCTTAACTGCATATTTAAATAAATTCGGCTTTTTATGACCTTTTTAATGTGGGTTGTGGGGGAAGCTTTGTGCCTCACACAACCCCAAAGAGTAAAAGGGTATTAAAAAGCCGAGAGAAATAACGATGAAAAGAATAAACATTTGAAGCAGTATTTAATATAATCAATACGAATGATTTTTGTAATTCGTAACAAAAGATCACATGTAATAAACAGTATGGTTTAGCTAAAGCAAAAAAAAAAAAGTTTTCAAACATTACTTCCTTCCATCACTGGCCACATTCATTTATCCTGGAACAAACATTTTGAGAAAGTAAAAATGTAACCACAAAAGGCTTTATAAATGAAATTATTCGAATTTTCACAATAAAGATGAACCAACAGTACATGAAACTGCAAGTGCCATGAAATAATCCATCCACCATTGGGACCCATACTCTGTACAGAGCGTCGTGCTGCCGAAGCAGTCTCCTGGCTATTGGGCCAAATCCTTGGACGGTTGCACTCCGACGGCAGGATACTTCAAATGCTCAACATCCAGCAAAGCAGTTACTCATTTTGGCCGACGCTCAGAAGATGGTCAGGGCTGAGTCAACCCAATGAATCATATATATATATATACAGTAATATATATATATAATATATATTACAATTGTCTTTTTATTTGAAATACAATGGTGAATCTCTTGCTAATACAGCGAGTGAAGGAGGGCGGGAATTCGACTCAAAAGTAGCGACGCTTAATTTTTCAAGGAAAAACTGCTTCCAACTATTTAAGCAAACATATCATTAGAACCAAAGAAAAAAGCCTGATTTTAAATTTTTTTCATAGGAAAGTTGCTTTTATGTGTACTAACACCATGGAGTAAAGTCCCCAAAAATGCTCGCATTTGAGAAAAATAAATAAATAATAATAAATAAATAACTCAGAATCCCAAGAATGGCCACCATCACAATTTGTGAATTATCAGGAAAACACTAAGAGCCGTAACTTTGGTATTGGCTTGTCATAGGAAGATGATTTTGGGTCTAGACCCAGGTTTTGGGGGTATGAGAATTCTAAAGACCTCAGAATTTCAGGTTTTTTGGAATGAAAATTCAAAGGGACCCCGTTTGAGTGAAGTGATATCAATCGCCTTCATGGCTTGTGCACAAGAGCTTCTCCAACCGGTGAGTGTACCACTGATATTGTGCTGAAATGAGGTGTGGTGGTCGACAAACCAACTCAATTATGGACGATCTGATGGCAGATGCGCGGGCAATAGTCGCACTGGTAAATTGTGGTAGAATTATAACACATTGGAGTGCTATTTGCACTTCTTCGATGCAGAGCAGACAGGACAGATTTGGATCTGCATCTTCATGCCATCAGTGAAATAATCCCAAATTTTCCATGCTGCAGGTGATCTCACTTATGCCAAAATCCAAACCGTCTCTACCTTGACAATCTGAAAAAAACAATGTGTGAGGTCATTGGCAAGGACAGAGTTCCGTAAGCTAACCCTGGAACTAAGGTACTTTACTCGTAGAAAGACAGAAAGTTCTGCAGTGGAAATTTACAGACCAAGACTATCGAGCAAAGAACCTGATGCGATTTGTTGAAGACAACGGAGGTCTGGCTCATGGTCGGGGATTTCTGACTGCACTCTGACCAGAGGGTTCCAGTGGTCACACCCTCGTTTGGGCACCTTTTTCTGCAACATGCTCGAGGAGGTCTGTGGTGTTCACAGTCACACATCTGACCAGCACGTCAAACTTGTGTGCCTGCGGAATGTAAGACTATGGGACTTTCGAAAATGGCTTCATGTCCCATTCCTTCCCTCGTTGCACCAGGAGCATGATGCGCCCTCGTTTCCAATCTCTGATGGGGTGTCATAGATAAGGCAGTGAATGCAGAGAAATATAATGCAGTCGATAAAGCAAAATGCAGAGTGATGAACAGGCATCAATAAGGCTGACATCAGTGAAGCGTAAGACAGAGTTTTTAACCTACCAATTAACGGTGAAAAATCAACATCGGTCCGCGACAGGAAGTGGAGTCAACACCACTCTCTTCAATGCATGTGACATTTGTAATCAAGCCAAACAGAGGATGCAAGAGATCCTGTGGCTTTGAGTTCAGGAAGCAGCCTCCAGCCTATTTGACAAAGGGATAATCACAAGAACACCAAAGTGTTCCTCACAAATATCTGGAAATTAAAAGGTGAATTTTCATTAGAATTCCCAGAACACACAATCCGTCCTTGATGGTCATCTTTTGCAGAGGCGTGCCTTGGCTCAAGTGGTGCCACAATAGACCTTGGTGTGCAACACATACATGGCACATGTCTCCTCAACAAGTATACCTGAATCCATTGCCCTTTTCATGGATATGGTTGAAGCAATTCCACCAAAGCAGCAGAGCAGCAGAGGCAGCAACCCAGAATGCCTCTACAGTATCATCTTTAAGCTTGGTATGATGACAACCACCTTGAAAAAGCTTTCTGGCAAAACGGCAATGAACAAAGAAAGGCTCATCACAAAATGTCCGCAAATTTAGAGGCAATGGTGTGGTGAGCTACGCGGTGGCACTGCAGATGCCTGATTTACCATAGTGGCTCAAAGTGAAATGACAACTCACGATGAAGTTTGTCATAAGGTGGCTATTTCTCTGAAAGTTATATGGGGCAGTTTGAATGTACTCTGCAGCAAGCATGTTACACATGGTACAGTGAGGCGAGTTCAGCAGAACTCCATTCAGCCAGGTTCCAATGAGAAAGCTTTCCATCACTTCAGCGCTGCAAAGTACCGCCTCCTACAGAGCACACTATACAGTACAACAATAGTCAAGGAAAACGATGTCTCCTACGAGATGGGAATGCTACTTCCGTGCACACTGACCGACAGTGCACGCAGAAAGTGTACTACACATCGTATCATGTGGGTGCAAGGAGGGCTGCAGAAGAAATGAAGTGCCCACAAGGCTGGTTTATTCTGCACCCCATGTGCACTTTGTGTCATTTGGCAAACTGCATCCAAATGCTGTCCACTTGATGATTAATCCTGATCTATGAGTATGAGTATGTTGCACTTTCCAGGTGGTTTAGAGATTAACACCTTCCATTTTCCTGTGTCCTGGCATAATTGAAAGATATTTTGCTTGAATTTCCAAGTTATACTACAAATGTCTCCTCAAATTGAATTCCCTCATATCACCAAACCTGGGTATAGCCCCCAAAATGATCTTCCTATGATCAAGTAATATGCAAAGTTATGGTTCTTTTAGTATTTTCCCTGATATTCCGAAATTGGCGACGGTGCCTCTTGGATGCTGAGTTTTCTGAAGTAGGATTTTTTAAGGGATTTTAACACCATATGTTAGAAAGACATGAAAGGCAACTTCCTGAAGAAAAAAAAAAAATCAAGCTCTCACACTTTTTTTTTTTTAAGCTGTTAAAATAATGCTCCTTGTCCATTTCAGTATAACCCGGTTACTACAACTGACCAATGTGACTAAAAATTGTTCCAATTTTATGAAGAATATAAAGGCAATTTTAGCCTCTCAAATTAAAAATCCAATTTTCTTTTTCTTGCAATTGATACAAAATATTCAACCAGAAGGAATTTTTTCACACAAGATGGAGAGCGTTTGAATATGTTTGAAAATGGATCCAAGGTTCAATAGTCGGAGCTTGTATATAAAACAACAAGAAGCAAAACTAAGAACGGCACGTGGTAGAGCAGCATACTGTTTGTGGGCCTGGGGTCGGTGGCGATAACTGACCCAAACTCGGTGGAGCAGTGGAGTCCGTCTCTCACCGAACACCCGGATTTAAGGTCGTAACTCTCGATAGTCCGTAAAGGTCACAGTCCCTTAGCGGGACCATGGTCGCCAATATTTCGACGGCGTGGGGTAGGGTTAATTGCCAAATTTCCAATGTACCTAAGTAACCACGCAGTTCTTGCAACCGGGAACCACACCCTCGATGGTGCTCTGTCGAACCGGGTCGCTCTAGCGACCTCGTCCAGTTAACTCGAGCGGAATTTCCAGAGTCCGTCGACCCAATAAACATTTAAACGGCACGAAGCGCCTCCACTTCTCAATATGCCACATGCTAGGCAAATGAAAGAAAGCACAGAAAACGAGCTGGTACATTCAACAGGGGTTTATATATATAAGGAGGGGACACAGAGAGCAGAGTTAAACCGACTAAAGCAATGAGGTATGACAAGGCCTTAAACAATTCTAACTTAACGGACTGAGCCACCTACCGCACACACGCACGCACGCACGCACACACACAAAGGAATTGGGCCGGCCGGCCTTTATGAAGGCCTCCAGCTCCGAAGGAAAATGGCGAGCCGAAGGCCAGGGTCTGGCTTGCACGCTGTCGCCTCGTGCGGTGTACGACGATGTGGTCCACGTGGCAGGACTCGAACCCACAGCCTTTCATGCAGCGCCAAGCACCCAGGGACCGCGCTCTCCAACCGCCCACTCAACTAATGAACCAAAGACCAAGGAGAAAGATCAGAGAGACGATGACCAGGACCAGACGAAACCGCCAGCACCAAGAACCCTCGCGACCCCCAAGTTCGACACCTCCCAGGCTGGCGTTTCCTTTAATATCTTCTTGTCTGGGTGAGAAAATCAACCATCTGAGGCGGTCTCACCTCATGGCTGGGTGTCGTGGAAAGGTCGCCCTCGTGGCCATGCTCATGCTCATTGGCGGGTGGTCGTGGGAAAGTCCGCCCTCTGTGGCCATCTCAACCCTCATTGGCCGGGGTGTCTGGAAAGTCTCCCCTCTGTGGCCATCAATCAACCTTATTGGCCGGGGTGTCGTGGGAAAGTCGCCCATCTGTAGCCCATCTTCAACACTCATTGGCCGGGGTGTGTGGCAAAGTCTCCTCTGTGGCCATCTCAACCCTCATGGCCGGGTGTCGTGGAAAGTCCGCCCCTCGTGCGTGATTGGCCGGGGTGGAGTCCGGAAGCTGAGGCAATGAAAATCTCCGCCCACGTACGTGGTCGAATGCACGTGGGCAATGGTGTGGTGTGCGAAGTGAAGTGAAGGAAGATTTGTTGTAAGAAACTTCGCAGCAACACACATGTAATTCAGTTAGACACAGGTAGGCGACCCTAACTATAAACACATACTTATCGTGAAATAACTAATACTTGGGGACTGCCTGTCTGTTTCTGTCTGTGTGCACAAGGTTCCAAATTCGTAAACAATACCTCCAGCCAGGTTGAACATTTTATGTTTTTGCATCCCCACGAATAGGCCGGAATCTTCACTCGGAGCGAAGCCAAATCTAATCGGCTTATTCTTTCAACCTACCCAACTCAATCCAACCAAGTTTGTCATAATCCATCCACAACTTTTTGAAATACGTGTTATGTATACGTTTTCAACCCATCTCTCAATGTTGAAGAATCTCTTGAAAAATTAAATTAAAATAAATAAAAACTCAGATTTCTGGATTTTCACCAAATGAATCAATTCCATCCCTGTGTGACAAACCCAAGCTGTCTACCAAGTTTCGTGCAGAATCCACCTTCACAATCTGCTCAACGGCAACAAACAGTAAAAGCAGACAGAGGTGAAAAAATACGCTATATCCACCTTTGTGTGTGAGATAACAAAGAAAAGACAAGCCACCAGAGTCATTTAAACATACATTACAAAGACCATAAGTAGAAAATAACAAACACAAATGCAATTACTAATTTCAACATGGGTCCCATGTTATTCATGATCCAGTAGTCCAGATGAGGAAATGCAAAACAAATTTTCCACCATTTTAAAATAAGAACAAACATAACAGTATGTCACCTTGGGGCATGACCATTTGTGGTTGCCAATCCCAAATTTCCTGAACGCATAAAGTCAACCAAAAATGTAGACTTGGCATCACGTTCCACTGACTGAACAGAGTCTCCCTGAAAATATGTAAGCCAGCAGGGCTTATATATTTAAAAAAGCAAAATCAATAACGACAAGCAATCCTTCGAGACGAGGTAATTTCCATAAGCGTAAGGTGCATTCACCAGAAGTGCTAGGGGCCGGAAGTAAATCGATAGTTCAAAACGAGGCTCTCGTAGAACATATAATTAATAAGTCTCAACTTCAGAAGAATTACTACCCTCTGGAACAGGTTAGGTATGCAGAGTAGTTGGTGAACACAGCACAAGCATTTTAATTCAGAAAACACAATTGGCATGATGAAAACTATAATTGGAGATTATACAATTTCCAACAGTCAGGAAGGGATCAATGGAAGGTATGAGGTAGCTGGCTTCACAAATCACATTCAAAATTTAAAGACTTAAAAAGATGGGTGAGTGAAGGCAGTGCAGTAGATTTGACTCTCACCTCCTCTACCTGCTCGCTGGCCCTCACAATCCCAATTTCAGCCCCGCACTCAATTCAAAACAACCTGCAGACAGGTTCACGCAACCTCCAGTTTTTGGCCATAATTCTTCATCATCACTGCTGCTTTTAGCTTCCAGATAATGAACAAAATACACGATTCCAACTTTCCAGTCCTCGTCGTCGTGCTCCCCCTTCACACCTATCCGCTTACTTCCATCATCTTGTTACCTGCTTTCTCATTTTTTGTTCCAGCATCTCTCTCTAAAATTACATTACATTTGGACACCACTATACAACTCTCCCTCTGCCAAAAATGCTTCATCTTCACCTTCAATCCACCTCTAAAAACTTATATTTTTCCAACTCCCATAGCCAAAATCATTCCACCAGACGCCCAAATGCCAGGTATCCTCTTCCTCCCATCAGGGACCTTGTCCCATACTTGTAAAGTGCATTGAGGCATAAGACAAGGGAAAAAATGGTTAAAGGTGTGCTATAATTTTTCTCCACATTGGCTGGTACAGTTTGCTGCCTGTGGTTGCTCATACCGTCGACCCATTGGTGGCAATTATGGTAAAACAACACATTGCATGAGTTAAATGAGGTCTTCGCCCACATTAGAGGCATTTTAGGTTTTCAGTAAGAATGAGATGATGCGAAACATTTCCATCATTTCTTTCCTCACACGGGTTCAAATATAGTGTTTCACATAGAACGTGCTCGGCTCATCGTAAGGGCTGAAAAGGTGAGCAACTTGTTTGTGTGAATGAATAGAGAGAGATCGCAAGTATACAATTCTGGGTAAATTATATTTGTACATTCGATAAACTTTGTACAGTAAAAAGAGCCATGAAAGAGTTATTCAATTTTGCCCAAGACTCCAGCTGGTTTACTCAATTTTTTACCAATTTCCCCCTAACAATTATATAATCTTTCCTATTTCTATTTCCCACCAATTGCACTTTTAAAGAATAAAGCAAAAACTGCTCTTCCCAGGGATATATACATACATATTGCAATCCATCTATACTATACTAAAATGTCATCAAGTAATGCATGTATGTATGTAATGTTCCCGAAATCAGCCAAAGACGGTACGTGATAGCGCAAAAATTTTAGGGCCATCTTACTCACCATTCCTCCTGATAATGAATGAAGAACCATATTGGTGTGAGTAATCAAGTTTCGTTTAATCGGCAACGAAAAATATTTAAAATAATTCTCAGAATACAGTCAAGTACTCTTCGGGGGATTATTGGATCGAATGCAACAAACCACAGCGGTAGAAGTTCGCTGGAGCTATCTTTTATATTATATATATATATATATTTGTATTTTTTTTTTATGTTTTTTCATCAACCGCTGTCACTACACGGGAACCCAATGGCTCACAGGTTCTCTAGTATATAGTATAATATATATATATTAATATATACTAGTCATGCGCCGCATGAACGTACATTTCGGTCAACGACGGATCGCATATACGACGGTGTCCCATAAGATTAATATGGAGCTGAAAAATTCCTATCGCTCGTGATGTCTGTAGCGCTGCCAGTCATAATAAAAGAGCAGTATTCCCTGACCGTATCTGTATAAACTTCACTTTCAGCTTTCTATCCAAACCAATATATATTTTAAAAAATATGTTATGAACCATCCTTTTGCAAAATGGAAAAAAATAATATATATGATATATATACAGTCATGCGCCAATTACGACATTTCGGTCAACGACGGATCGCATATACGACGGTGGTCCCATAAGATTATATGGAGCTGAAAAAATTCTATCGCCTCATGAGCGTAGCGTGCAGTCATATAAAAGTACGAGTATTCCCTGACCGTATAACCGTATTCCCCTGACCTTACTCCTCCAGAACTTCTTCTTGTGGGGGTATCTCAAGACAGGATCTATGGAAACGCCTAGGCCCAGACTCTTGATCAGCTGAAGGAAAACATCCACCGAAGAAATCCAGACATTCCTAGAAACGTTTCCAAAGTGATGGAGAACATGAACAACGCATTCGCAGGCAAGTTGATCGGACAACGTGAGCCTAACGTC
>CM068957.1:69704082-69728789 GCA_035128595.1 Eptatretus atami | reverse complement strand
TACAACTTCGTTCTGCTCTTTACTCGTATCCAAAGGCTCTGTCAAATGAACATTTTGATCACCAAACTCCTTGGAACATTCTTCAGGTATGGGGGCCACTTTTTCTTTACACGTCGCATCTTCAACAGTGGATATTTCCTTTTCTGACACATACATTATCACACTTGTATCCGAATCGATAACTATTGCACTGCTGTCTTCCGAATCCAAACAAATAATATCTGGCTTGTGAAACATAAACGGTGACTTTTTGGATGATTGAGAACTGTTGATGGAACATGTAAAGTCATTGCTGGTGTGGCCTTGTTTTTTTACTTGTTCAGAGCCTTCTGTTTTGTCAGAATCCTCAGGCTTTTCATAAATCCCAAGGTCTTGCGCATAATGCATCAATCCATAGAGATTGAATTCAGCCTCGCTGTCCACATCAGACTCACTTGATGAACGTGATGTTCCCTGGTACAATGCATCTTCGAAAACCTCCGCATCCTCATAACCGCCAAACATTGTCACGGTCAATCAAAATCCTGCCACTTGTGACAGTTAACTCCACAGCCAACTCACTGGAAGCAAGAAAAGCAACATTAATGCAACAGCTTAACAATGGATTGACACATCCCAACTGGCACTGTGACTTCTGGGACATAGTGTGAATGTGACCAAAGCACGAGGCAAAAAGCCCATTTCCATTAAGAATTTGTGGAGAAGATACAATGGTAACTTTGAAATATTCATGCAAATGGCATACAATATTGTTTTTTTCACAAATGTTCAGTTGCGCAACGCAGCAACACACAAGAAGAGCAACGCAAACGATCACAAGAACAGAACACACACACCACGCTAGAGACAACGAAAACGAGAAAAGTTGGGGTAGATACACACACACTCACACATCAACAAGAACCGACACACACTATTGTTGATTAGGGTAGTTATCCGGTTCATGGGATGGGATCGCTTGAAGGGACTGGTAGTGTTCTTGGTTCGCTGGGGGTGGATATTCTGAGAACTGGTAAGTTTCTGCAGGTGTATGATTGGATTTATGATGGACTGGGCTGTATGTTTGTGGTTGGTGGTAGGTAATTCCCTGAGACCTGGTAGTTTCTCGTTGGGCGGCGTGGTAAGTCTGAGACCCGGTAGTTCCCCGTTCGCTGGTGGATACTCTGAGACCCGGTAGTTCTCGTTCGTGGTGGATACTCTGACCCCGTAGTTCGTTGTGCCTGGACTTCTGAGACTGGTAGTTCCCGTTGCTGGTGGATAATCCTGAGACCACGGTAAGTTTCCGTTGGCTGGTGGATACTCTGAGACCCGGTAGTTCTCGTTGTGGTGGATACTCTGAGACCGGTAGTTCCCGTTCGCTGGTGATCTCTGAACGGTAAGTTCTCCGTTCGCTGGTGGTACTCTGAGACCCGGTGTTCCCCGTTCGCTGTGGATACTCTGAGACCCGGTAGTTCCCGTTCGTGGTGGATCTCTGAGACCGGTAGTTCCTGTTCGCTGGTGGTATCTGAGACCGGTAGTTTCGCTGTTTCCGACGTTGCTGTGTGGATACTCTGAGACCCGGTTTCCCGTTCGCTGGTGGATACTCTGAGACCCGGTAGTTCCGTTCGCTGGTGGATACTCTGAGACCGGTAGTTATCCGTTGGTGGTGGGATACTCTGAGACCGGTGTTCCCGTTCGTGGATGATTACTCTGAACGGTAGTTCCCCGTTCGTGGTGGATACTCTGAGACCGGTAGTTTTCGTCGCTGTGGATACTCTGAGACCCGGTAGTTCCCGGTTCGCTGGTTTGGATACTCTGAGACCGGTAGTTCCCCGTTCTGGGGTATCTGAGCCGGTAGTCCGTTGGTGATATCTAGACCCGTGTAGTCCCCTTGTGGGCTACTCTGAGACCGGTAGTTCTCCGTTTCGCTGGTGGATACTCTGAGACCCGTAGTTTCCCGTTCGCTGGTGGATACTCTGAGACCGGTAGTTCTCGTTGCTGGTGGATACTCTGAGACCCGGTAGTTTCGTTCGCTGGTGGATACTCTGAGACCCGGTAGTTCTCGTTCGCTGGTGGATCTCTGAGACGTCGTTTTCCCCGCGTTCGCTTGGTGGATACCTGAGCCCGGTAGTTCCCCGTTCGCTGGTGGATATCTGAGACCCGGTAGTTCCGTCCGATCTGGTGGATACTCTGAGACCGGTAGTTTTCCCCGTTCGCTGGTGGATCTCTGAGACCGGTAGTTCCCGTTCGCTGGTGGATACTCTGGAGAACCCGGTGTAGTTCATAGCAGTTTCGTGGCTTTGTTGGATAATCTGAGTAACCGGCGTAGTTCCCGTTCGCTGGGTGGATACTCTGAGACCCGGTAGTTCCTCGTTCGCATGGTGGATACTCTGAGACCCGGTAGTTCCCCGTTCGCTGGTGGAATACTCTGAGACCCGGTAGTTCCGTTGGTGGGTGGATACTCTGAGACCCGGCTAGTTTCCGTTCGCTGGTATCGGACGCTAGCTCTCGCTTGGAATTAGACAGCTCGGCTTGATCTTGGCCCTATTCTCGTTGCTGGTGGACTCTGAGATCCCGGTAGTGTTTCCGATTCGCCGGGATACGAGACACGATACTATAGACTTCGGGATACCTGACCCGTATTCTCTGTTGGTGGAAAATAACTCTGAGAGCCTGTGAGAGTGTTCCGTTCGGTCATGGTTGGATACTCCTGAAGACCGGTAAGTGTCTCCGTGTGGGTTCGGGATAGTATCTGAGGACCGGTAGTTTCTCCGTTCGCTGGTGGGACTACTCTGAGACCGGTATGATTTCTGTTCGATTGATGGATACTCTGCAGCCCTGGTGTTCCATTCGCTGGTGGATCTTGAGACGGTGTTTCCGTCGCTGGTGGATATCTGAAGACCGGGTAGTTTGCACGTTCGGCTGGTGGATACCTACTAGACCCGGTAGTTCTTGTTCCGGCTGATGGATACTCTGATGACCGGTAGTTAGTTCGCTGGTGGATACGAGACCCGGTGTTCTCCGTTCCACTTCTGAAACCACGTGGTGGAATAGAAAATGAAGTCTTCAAACACCTCACACACACAACAGACAATACTTTTCACGAATATTACGTGAAAACACACAGAAGGCAGAAGAAGAAATGAATTACCAACCGACTCGTGCCACCATGATTTAAACTACCAAGATACGCAATAACATAACGCCGGAATAACAGCTCAACAAAACCCAAACAGGAAGTATTAAAAGCACGCAGCACTGTACGAACCCAACTCACAGCAGGCCCGGTTAAACACGTGTGAACCTCTTCCTTGCGCTCGGATCGTCGGTGAAACGTGAAGCGAGGGCGAGAAGCCTCAATAACTCTCCGACAAACTGCGCACTTGTCTTGCAGCGGCCGAATAACATATTTAATCGACTATTTGACCCATACCGGAACAGTATAACTGAGGCGTGCGAGTACAAGCACGCGGAATACACTGCGCATGCGCACTGACCTGGCGAGGGGTCACGAGGTACGTGATGACGTCAGTTTGGCGTGTTTTTTTTATCAATGTACTGTACAGTATATGTTTCCTTCCTTATATGTACTTTACAGTATATGTTTCCTTCCTTATATGTATTTTACAGTATATGTTTGCCTCCTTATAATGTACTTGTACAGTATATGTCTCCTCCTTATATTTACTTTAACAGTATATGTTTCCTTCCTTATATTACTGTACATCTATGTTTCCTTCCTTATAGCACTTACAGTATCGTTTCCTTCCTTATACACTGTTACATAATGTTTCCTTTCCTTATATGCAGTGTAAGTATTAACTGTTTCCTCCTTTAATATGTAACGTCAGAATGTTTCCTTCCTTTATGTACTGTACAGTATATGTTTCCTTCCTATAGCACTGTAACAGTATATTTTCCTTCCTTATATGCACTTACAGTACGTTTCTTATATCACTGTACTAATGTTTCCTTCCTTAATATGACTGTACAGTATATTTCCCTTCCATTTATCGTTTCCCAATTTAAGAATTTCAACGCAGGATGATTTTTATAAGCCCATCAAACCTTGCGCCAGCATTGCCGACCGATGGTTGTTTGTCCGTGCTCTATCCTTTTCAATGCCAAACATCAAGCAAGGAAGCAGCACCCACCAAGGGTTGAAAGCGCCGGCCTTCCACACTCGAACCGTCCATTACGCTACCGAGTCTGGTTAAAAATCATTGGAGCAGGATGATTTACTTCCTAGGCCCGGTGTTGGCTTAACGGTCGAGGTGGCTGGATCTGGATCTAAAGATCTTGGGGTCTTGAGTTAAAGCCTCTGTCGTGCCTTGAAAGAACACCGGGTGGATCGACTCGGCCTGTCATCCTTCTGAGGTCGGAAAAATGAATACAGTACCAGTTTACTGGGAAAAGGGGCACTGCAGCAGCGCTCCCAGCAGTGATGCAAGCAGCAGCCATAGGCTGCGTACAAAGTAACATAAACAAATAAAAACAGGTTCTTACTGGATTTTGAAACGTCAAAATGAAACGTCATTTTGCCAACCCCGGAAGGATGGCAGGCAGAGTCAACCCCACCTGGTATTAATTAAACATCCGAGTGGGATTATGAACTCAGGATCCTCGGATCCCAAGCCCACCACCTTTGCCATTAAACCAACACCATGCATGCATGGATACATACATACATACATACATACATACATACATACATACATACATACATACATACATACATACATACATACACATGACAGAAGTAAATAGACACCTTAAATTTATTCATTTCATCTGCATAAAGCAAGTTTTACTCAGTGATTTGTACTAATATTAAACTATTTATTTGCAGAAACGAGTTTCTGCGTCGTGTATGACAATTAACTACGCCTCGAACCCAGGGAGCACACGACCTTTGCGATTTTCAGAGAGGACGAATTGTTGGCCAATCGGAAGATTGAGTCAGTCAGCGTCAGATAGCTCAGAACCTTGGCATTCCGTTTTCTACGGTCAATCGGGTGATGGTGCAATTCACTTGCGAAGGCAAGGAATCCACAGCTTCCCGTTCTGGTTGACCTGGGCCATCAGAAAGGTGTCATCGCACTGTCAAGCGGTCCATTGAGAAAAATCCCCGTTCAAGGCAGCAGATGTTGCAGAGGAGGTCCAAGTTAGCTCAAGAACTGCTCGGTACCTTCATCAACTGGGCTACTATGGAGAGCAGGTAGGAGAAAACCTCTTCTGAGACCAGCCAACATTCAAAGGAGAAAGAAGTGGGCTGACGAGATGGCCACCAGACCCTTGGAGTTTTGGCAAACTGTCATTTTTTCAGATAGTCCCAATTTGCTCAATTTCTGACAGTGACGTTATGGTCTGAGACTTCCCAGTCAAGAGTTCTCTTTGAACCGATTGCAGCCAACTGTCAAACACGGTTGATTTTCAGTGATGGTGTGGGGAGCAATCTGGAGCACTGATCGGTCAGAGCTTGTGGAGTGTGTTGGTAACATGAACTCTCCGATACCCATTTCTATCCTTGAGGATGGACTTCTCCACTGGTCAGATGGTCAAAAATAACACTCTGTTCATGGAAGATGGAGCTCCATGCCACACTGCAAAAACGACCAAAGAATGGCAGGACAGAAATGGGATCAAGCGACTTCCATGGCCAAATCGGTCTCCTGACATGAATCCCATTGAACCCCTCTGGGCCATGTTGCATCGAGCTGTGTGGAAAAAGTCCAGGAAACAAACATCATGGGCAGAATTGCGAACCCGTTTGTGTGAAGCCTGGGCAGAAATCCCACAAGAGAAAATTTCGGAACTCGTTAGTTCTATGTCTGAAAGAGTAAAAGCGTTGAAATCTGCAAATGGCAAGTCTATAAAATAGGGGTGTATGTATTAAAATGGATCAAATGTTCTTCAAATGGTAAATAAGTAAATTCCTTTAAAATCATGGTGTCTATTTACTTCTGGCATGTCTCTGTACATACATACATCTGTTGGATCTAACCACTGAACTGAAAAATAGAATGATCATAACCCATCAAAAGTGTAGCCACCATGAGCTTGAGGTCACGTGATGGCACCATTTTAGTTAGCACGACTTGGCTGACTCGCGTCGCATGTCTCGCTCATTTTAAACGTGTCCCAGATTGAAAAAGCCAAATAAATGTTAAAATGCCATTTTGTGTGACAATAAACTGCTCCAATTGGTTACGGGGGTGGAAAGACATTTTCCCTGTCGTAAGGCGAACCATTTGTTGGTCGCAATTGGTTTATAATTTTTTTTTTTGTCGGAGGATTAACAGGGAAGGATTAAGGGGAAGAATTAACAGTGGAGGATTTTTTATTTTTAACATGGCGGTCTGGTGAACGTGGTGCGGTATGTTGGGCTCTGTTCAAGTTTCACTATTAATATATTTATGGCGCAAATTACACTGCCTAAGGTTCTACTATGAGCCTAAACCAGAAAAAGGAAGAAAAACAGCAACTGGAGATATCAGGTATCTTCCAAGGAACCTGATAATCAAGGAAAGCTGTTCATGTTATTGGCCAGGATGGAGATGGATGTGGGAGGTATGGTGTTTGTTGCAGCCATTGGCACTGAAGCTGCTGCTGGTCATCCACTGGCAGTTGGAGAGGTTGATGGGACAGTTGCGACCCACGAGATGCTTTCATCTATCATGAAAGAAATGTGAAAGATGTTCGCTGATCTATCACTCAAGCTCAACAGGAAGCTCGACCGTGTTCTCAGAAATTGCTCATGTGAAGATCGATCTGGCAACCACAAAAGTGTGTGGTCACTGAATTGGAGCATTTGGCTGAAGACACCTCAACAAGGTTTACTACCGTTGAGAAAGAAGAATTGCCAAAAATTCAAGGAGACTTATTGAATCTTAAAGCAGATCTCGACGACAAGCTTTTCCAACAGGAAGTGCATCTGAGGAAGCGAAACCTGTTATTGTATGGAGTTACCACCTCATCCAATGAGAACGTGTATGAAACTACAGCAAAGGTTTTCACAAATCATTTGAGATCCCTCAAGAGGTTGTTTCCAAAATCCCCCTTGTAAATGCTCATTGTTTGCCATCCAGGAGAAACAATGAGGAACCATTGAGAAACATCCGCTCATCGAGAGAAGGGGAACCATCGAGAGACGTTCAAAACCCAATAATTGTCTGCTTTGCCCAGATGCCGGACTATGAATGAGTTATTCGTGCTTTTGAACAGCAACGGCAAAGGCGAGACCCTGGTATCGATTGGCTGGTATCTGAGTGAATATCTGTCCGCACCGACCTCCCTCCCAAAATGAAGAAAGGGGACGTCTCGCAGCCATCGCCTACGGTCTTCGTAAAAAAACGGTATCTCTCAAATATAATTTGGGTTAACGGGACTAAAGTTTTCCTTCAAACAAGAAAGCATGGTGATCCTCCAGTGAACTGGTCAATCTGGAATGATTAATTGAATGTTTGACAATCAAAGTGTAACAAAACTGTACATCAGTTTAAAACTCTAGGAGTGCTCCTTGTATCACACGCACCTTAATCAGATTATCAAACCTGATATTTTTTTCATTATTTTGTTCTACCAATTGGATATTTATTCCACTAGTTTTGAATGTTCATAAAGTTTAGTTTCCTTGATTGGTGTAAAAGCAATGGTATTAAATAGATACTAGTGAATATTTCAGAACAAATACTTGGACAAGATGTATACATAGGTTCTATTTTTTTTTCTTTCTTTCTTAAGAATATAATTATTTTGAGTTCACACTTCTTTTAAGAGCAACAATGAGCTGCGATTCTTGAAAAAAAATTTTCTTGCCAACTCCACATGCTTTTGTATGTGAGTAGAATGTTTCCCTGGATCTAGGATTGTTCCATGGTTTTCCCCTTTACCCTGTGTTATTTCTCTTATTTCATTTTTTCTTCCCTCTTACCTTATCTTCAGGGGCTCCAAACACTGATAATAATCTTCATCACAATTTAAATATTTCATATTTATAAATGATTAGGTTAATTATTGATATCTTCCCTTTCAGTTCCTTGGAATCTGATGAGTTTCAAATTTGTCATGCAAAATATAACCTTGGATAAAATTAATGTCAATTGAAAATCGTAAATTTGATGATGAGATTTCTGTATCGTTTAATAATAATCAGGCTGTTTTTTTATCGTTTTGATCTGTTGATTGTAGTTTTGATCTAAATGATACAGTATCAAATGCATCCATCCAATATCATACGGAGAATCAGTTCTCAAAAAAATTTATATCCGATGAACAAAATGTTTTCTCTTTATTATATGTAAACATAAGAAGTAACATGATTTAATCTCTTGCCCTAAATCTACAATTAGTAAACTAACTCAAGTTGACTTCTGAAAATGATAATAAATTATTTAAAAATCTAAGTATAATTGATTGGTATGAGGTCAGAAGTCATAGCTGGCTGAAATTCTTGACGCGCAAGTGAACATCTCAGACAGAGAACAAGGGAGATGCAGTCATCATTGATGGCTCAGCACTTATCAATGCCCTACCTCCACGACGCACTTCAAAGATATTTGATGACTATGCTAAAGAAGACATCATCCCAAAGGTGGAATCCTATGGTGCAGGTACGAGAGGGGTGACGTAGTGTTTGATGGTACAAGAAGTCAAGTCTGAAGTCCGAGACAGGTCGAAAAGGGGGCAAGGAATCAGAAGAAGAGTGACAGGAACCAGTAAGACCCCAAGTAACTGAGAAGCTTTCTTCAGATGACAGCAGCAAGACTGAGCTGTTTCACTTCCTTGCAGAAAAGATGTGAAGCACAGACGACAAGCACAGTCATTGTCACAAAAGGAGAAGATGCCATTAGCAACACAAGGAAGTCACTGGATGCGTGTCTCCATTTGTCATGAAGAAGCTGACACTCGAATATTTGTACACCCAGGATGCAACGACGGATGGTAGCAAGTCCATTATCATTAAGGCTATTGACACGGACGTACTACATCATAGCAATATCTGTACTACCATCCAACAGGAACTAGGTCTTGAGAACATGTGATTGCGTTTGCCAAGGAGCCAAGGCACGATGGATTCCAGTCCATGAGGTAGTTTCTGCAATTGGGCCTGAGAAAGCCGAGAGGATCCATACTTCCATGCGTTCACTGGATATGACGTCGTGTCTGCTTCCGCGGTAAAGGGAGAAAAACTGCATGGCAGACTTGGAACGTCTTTGATGATGTTTCTGAAACATTCACCAATCTCAGCCAGCAACAGCATTGATTCTGTATCTTGACCTGCAGAGCTGGAGAGATTCGTTGTCCTCATGTATGACAGTCAAGCGCAGCCACTGGTGTGGACGGAGCAAGACTGGATCTCTTGCCCGCAAGCAAGAGGCCGCACAACTCAATTCCACCAACACAGGCAGCCCCCAGAGACATGCAAAGCATTGCGCCTATCAGGCTGGGATCATCTGGGGCCAGGCAACCATCTCCAGTCCAGACACGAGCTGTCCCGCTGAATGGGATGGACACAGAAAGGAGAGACGTGCACATATGTGACAACACTACCCCCTATTGCAGCCAGCTGTCAGGAACTGACCAAGTGTTCCTGTAGAAGTTGCAACCGGAGATGCAAGTGCTTTCAGTCAGGGCTCCCCTGCACAACACTCTGCAGCTGCAAGTGGACAGTAGCAGCTGGAGGAACATTCGCATGGTATGCATAACTTTGAACATTTAATAGCCAGGGCCCAGTTGCAGAAAGGCCTTAGCTTCATAAGACAATACATTAAAGTGGTGCAAAATCAGGAAAAGTGTGTGTCAGGGGGCTTTAAATACAGGAAAATCCACTCCAGCCGGCTTGAAAACATAGGCATCCACACCTAGATCATGCAAATCGGACAACTACAAATACTTCTAAGCAAAAAGCCTAACTCGTTTTGTAATTCCGTCTCTTCGTTCTGTTGTTTCCTTACTCAGTTTTCTTTCTATTCTTTTTCATCTCCGACACTCCGACTTGTTTGGCTTCTAACTGTTCTTCCATCTTGCCTATGTGTTTGTCTATCAGTCTTCCAGTTCCTCTGTCTCGTTTTTACCTCCCGTCCCCAGCTTACAACTCTCTTCGTCATTCTTGTAGTTTTTCTACTCCAACTTTTTTATTTCCTTCGTTGCACGACTCCGTCCCAATTATTTTCCCTCTCGGTTACCGGTCACTTTTTCCGCACCTCCCACTTCTCCGCCCAACACGTCTCCGAATTATTTTTTTATTCACCGCCCTTCACGTGGCCTGACAACGTTGCACCCCCTCCCGCTCGTTCGCTCCACACGTGGGTCGCCATTACGCACTTCGCTTGTTGTTGCCTCATGCGCCTGCAGGCTGCGCCCTTTTCTGCGTTTCACCCCGCTTTCTTTTATTTCTTCCTTCATTCCTTGTGCATTTTTGTTTCCATATTCTCGTTTATGCCTTTATTTCGTTTTTTCATTTCGAGTGAGTTCCATCCTTTTTTCGTCATTCCACCATTTTGCGCGTTCATTTCGTTTGTGTTTGTTTCACTGCTTTGTTCATCCTTTTATTTCGTTTTTCATTTCGTTTTTCATTTCATCCATTTTTGTATCCTTTTCTCTCAATGCCTCAAACTTTCCATGTCCGATCCGTGGGCGAATTCGCCGTGGGGGGCGTCGTCTGCCCCCCAGCCACTGCCCAATTCGAGCTCTGGGCTCGTCTGGGGGGGGATTGTTCCTGTACACCAATGTCATGCTCAGGCTGTAGTCGACATTCCTGGGCCCAGGTTCTAAACACATACTCATTTCTATACCCCCGGCTCCGCTGCCCTTGGACGACCATCTTATTCACGTAAGGGGTTAATTTAATGTCGCTCGTAATTTAGAGGGAATCGGGGGTCGCGCCGCTCCCCTGGACCGAATTTTTTCCCCTATGAATTTAGCTGGAGCAGGAGAGTTGTTTTTCCCGCTCTCCTGACACCAGTGTTGCGATCGGCCCGTCGGCGTGCGGACGGCAGTAACTCGGATCGCGGACGTCGCCACCGGAAACGTTACAATGCAGCGTTGACCCTCGGAAACTATCGCCCGGAGCCATCACGGGTGGGCCTTTCGACCTCCCACAATCGTGCCAATCGGCCACCCGGTAGATTAAGGGTTGTTCGGCAACTCGACCTACCTAAGTACCCTACGCGGGATGGTAACGGGCGATCGTACCTCGCCGCAGGTCGACTCGGACACGAGCCGCTTGGGCGTCCCGTTCCGTACTATCGGATAACCGAGTGGTTTTCGTCGCCTCGACGGATCAGATTATTTCCGGGGTTTTGCACACTACGAACCCTTTACGGAAGCAGGATGGAGGTCAATGGAAGAAAAGACGAAGCGAAACTGGGAAACAGTATCACACAATGCCCATTTATTCCGCTGGCACCGGAGCACACCTATGCACGTATTTACAGCCACCAATTAGCAATGCCATATATCAATTAAGACAAAAACAATATGCAAGCAACGCAGGCTACGACCGACTAAACGCGAACATCGAACACTTATACATTCTCTTACAGCACGGCGCCACACAGCATTCACACCTAAGCAAGAAAGCACCCCCTCAAAGGCAAGGGAGTCAGGATGGGCCGTGGGCCTACATGCGCGTATGGACCTGATGGCGGCAAGGTCCACTGAGACCGAAGGGTCCTACCCGCGCCCTCGCTTGGCGAGCCGCAAAATGTCGCTGCCGGCGGTTTCTGGGCCCTCTGATGTAAAGTGGGACGGGGACCTTGTTCGCCTCTCTCAGGGGAAAGGGGAATTGTTGATGCTCTGGGAGGAGTCATGGCTGGCTTGCTCGAGTCCCGCGATGCGCGATTCAACGCGACCTCGTCGCTGACTTCTCGTCCGGCCCGAGCCTCCGGTTCATTCCTCAGCCGATCTCTCCGCAGGCCGTTACGCCTCCGTAGCCGTTTGCCTCCGTACCGTTCGCCTCCGTAGCCGTCTGCCCCACTTCTGCTTCGAGCTCCGTCTCCCGACTCTGCCCACCGATCCTGCCACTCGCTCACGGCACACGTTCGGCTTCGAGCTCCGTCTCGACTCTGCCCACCGTACTGCCTCGATTCGCCTGCAGCTCGTCTTTTTATCGGCTCAGAACCCACCATTATGCAAATTCTCGGAGTTCCAACGACCTCGGGGCGAGCACGCTCGCCGAATTGGACGGAGAAAAGGGCGTGACTCTTCCTGATCTAAATTTGCAATATGCCGATTCGTCAGGCGCGTCTGAGGCGGGGCCAAGCGCCCCGCGCTTCCTATTGGTGATCAGATGTGGCGGTAGCATTCCTGTCCGAATTCTCCTCGGAAAAACCGCCATCTGCACTCGCCGGCTCGCGTGTAATCGCTGAGATGGCCGACGCTCGGTGTCCACAGGTGGTGCGGATGGCCGTAGCGAGAGGTGTTAGGGTTTCGGCGGGGTGTCCGTGCCATTGGCGCTGTTTGGAATGGCGGTGTGCGGGTGATGTGAGGTTTGCGGGTATGCGAGTGGTGAGATAGGTTTGTGGCTGCTGGCGTTGTTGTTTGTTGTGGCGTGGGGCTCAAACAAGGTTAGAACGAAAACGCCTAACTCAAAGGATCGACAGCCCGAATGAATACTTAATTCCCTCTAAACAAGGTTTGGGCTAACTACCATGTACTTAAGAAATATATCTCACCTACGGGACCTTTATGGTGTTAATTGCGAATTTCCACAGCCGTAACCAATACTACATACATACATACATACAACATACATACATACACACATGCATGCAATTAACATACAGAAGTAAAAAGGACACCTTAAATTTAATTCATTTCATCTGCATAGCAAGTTTATAGTGATTTGTCATAATATTACAACTATTATTTGCAGAAACGAGTTTCTTGCGTCGGTGTATGACAATTAAACTATGCCTCGACCCAGGGAGCACACGACCTTTGCGATTTCAGAGAGGACGAATTGACGTGTTGGCCATCGGAAGATGAGTCACGTCAGCGCAGATAGCTCGAACCGTGGCAGTTCCGTTTTCTACGTTTCAATCGGGTGATGGTTGCAATTCACTGCGAAGGCAAGGATCCACGCTTCCCGTTCTGGTTGACCTGGGCCATCAGAAAGGTGTCATCGCACTGTCAAGCGGTCCAAGTTGAGAATAATAATCGCCGTGTTGCAACAGGAAGGATAGCAGATTGTTGCAGAGAGGTCCTAAGTAATTAGATACAAGACTGCCGTCGCTGGCATACCTCTTCACATACAATGAGAAGAGATATAACATATGGCTGGCAGCAGGTAGGAGAAAAACTTCTAATTCTGGAAGACCAGTCCAACTTCAAGCGAAGCAAAGAGTGAGACACTTAGCGAGGAAAAGCTGCCACCCAGGACTCTTTAGAGTTTTGGCTAACTGTCAGTGTGAGATTGTCCCAATTGGCAAGAAATCCATTCTTACTGACAGCTCGGAGTGTATGGGTCTGACAAGAAATTCGGCCGTCAGAGTTTGTGTAAATTAGACCCTCGAATTAGCCAGCACAATACTGTAGCACCACGGATGATTTTACGCAGCCAGAGAAGCAAAGGAGACCCAAGCAGAAACAAGGGAGGCCGCCGAGGCCAAAAACAAAAACGCGTAGCAGAGGTATAGGCATGATGTGAGATACCGAGCAATCTGGAAGGCACCTGAATACGTCAAGAGCTGGCTGGAAGGGATGACTCCGGTTGTAACAGAAAAGAGTAAAGGGCATGATCTCACAGATACACTACTTATCAACTATCCATAGAGGATAGACTTTCTAACCATGGTGTAGTTCCAAATAAATCACCTCACCGCTCTAGCATGGAAATGGAGCACCTTGACCACTGCACAGAAAACGACAAGCAATGAGCTAGGACAGACAATGGAGTTGAATACAAGCCGAAACTTCACAAAATGGCTCAAAATACCGTCTTGCATGACATGAACCTCCCCAATATGATAAACACACTCATGGAGCGTTGTTGCTACGCATGACTGAGACTCTCGGAGACCTCCAAGAGAAACAAACATCTGGGCAGATGTGCGAACCCAGTTTTGGTTGTTTTGAAGCCTGGGCAGAAATCCCCAGAGAAAATTTCGGAACTCGTTAGTTCTATGTCTGAAAGAGTTAAAAGCGTTGAAATCTGCAAATGGCAAGTTATAAAATAGCGAGGGTATTGTATCTACAAATGGGAGCATCAAATAATGTTCTTACAATGTGTAATAAGTAAATATCTTATCACACACGTCAATACTAACAGGTCTATTTACTTCTGGCAGTGGTCTCGATGATACTATACACCGCGTACATTCGTCGTCTGGAATCTAAAACCCACATGAACTGAAAATAGCAATAGATACTAACATCAACCGCAAGTGTAGCCACCCAATAGAGCTTAGAAAAGATGTCAATGTACTTCGATGGCCGGCACACTTTTTCGTTCATAGACAACGACAAATGTTGGGAACCTCGCCACATCGTCGTCGACATAAAATGTAGTCTACGCTCATTATTTAACGTGTTCGTACGCCGAAACCTATGAAGATAAGCACAATTAAAATGTCATTAAATGCCGACATTTAGTGTGACACTAAATGGCTCTGTGTTCTGGGGTGGAAGACATTTTCCCTGCTCGTAAAGGCGCCAGTCAAATATTGTGTAACGTAGACGCATTGTTTAGATATAATGGCTTTTTTTTTGATCGGAGGCATTACAGGAAGGAGGATTAAAGGGGAAGAATTGAACCAGTGGATAAGGATCCCTAGTTATTGTTACTTTTATAATAGACATGGCGGATCATCGCAGTGAACGTGGTGCGGATATGTAGGAGCTCCTCGTTAAGTTGTCAACTATTCACTATAATTAATTTGCGCAATGACACTGGCCTAAGAGCTCTCGTTACTCATGAGCAAACCAGAAAAGAATGAAAGAACTACGCAACTTGGAGCTCATCAAGGAATAATCTAATCCATAGGAACCGTATGATCAATCAAAGAGACTGTTCAGGTGCTAGTATTAGCCGAGAACAAGGAAATGGAATGTGGAGGTTTGGTGTGTTAGCTTGCACGCCATGCACCTGCCAAAAGCTGCTTGTGAGAATAATCCACTGGCAGATTGGAGAGTCGCTGATGCTAGGACAGTTCCAAACAAAGTATGCGACACCCCACGACGGAGATTCATGTTTCCATCTATCATGAGGAGTAGGACTGTCGAACTGTATCTATCTACTTGAGTCACAGCGTATCTACATACCGTAAGAAAAGCCATCGTACTGCTCGTACCTTAGTTTACTCCAGGAAAAAATGCTTAATAGTGAAGGTGCGAGCGGGTCTTGGAGTCACCCATCACAAATTAAAGTGGAATGGGTGAGATACCGCCGAGGTCATTCCACACATGGAAATTGAGAGGCATTGGGTAACATCGGAGACACAGGCCTCACCAAGGGTTTACTTACCGTGTAAGCGATGAGAGAATTGCCAAAATTCAAGGAGACTTAGTTGGAATCTTGTAAGAGACAAATCTCGGACAACAAGCGTTTTCCGGCAGCAAGAAGTGCATCCTGAGCAGCGGAACCTAGTTATGTGTATGGAAGTGTACCAGCTCATAAGCCTACACAGATGAGGAACGTGTACTCGACACCGCCCATACACAGCAAGGTTTCATAACAACTAATCGATTGCTTGAGCCTCTCCCAATCAGAAGGTGAACTATCAAGAGGATACCCCATCTTGGTTAGTCGAAAATGTGCATCATATGGTATTCGCGTCTCCAGTCGAAAACAATGAGGCCGTGACGGCCACTCTGACGTACACTCCGCTACATACGACCGGAGAAGGGGGACTCGAGATGGCGTGTCAAACGGGCCCTACATGATTGTTCTTCGCTCCCCCTTGTCCGCCTCTGCCAGGAGTATGCACATCAGCAGGCTTATCTGTCTCACATCTCGGAATAAAGCACGCAAAGGGCGAGACCCTAGGCGAAACGGTCCATCGGGGTCTGAGACTAGGGTATCTGTGGTGTATCTGTCCGGCACCTCCCATACACTCACAAGACTTAAGTAACTACGGACCGTTCTCGCCCCGACTAAAGCTCTTCTATACACAATAAGGACACTCGATGCGTGCGCTACAATATCTCTCAAGGATATAATTTGTGAGAGTAACTTACAGTCTCTCTTGCATAATCCTCGACTCAATTTTCTGTGCAACCTTTCCAGATGGTCATAGCTCCAGTCTAAAACCTGTGCTATTGCTTTGCTCCTGCTCACCCTCTCTCGTTCTTAATTTCACCCTCTAATTTTTCTTCAATTGTGCATGTCCATCTGCTTGAAATCAGCTACGGATTTCCTGTCATTATATAAATGGCAAAATAGATCCTTGTAAACTTACAAACCAACACTTACGACCAATTTCTAGCTAGCTAATGTGTTTATGAATCCTTATCGATCAGACCATCCTTTAATCTTCTTTCTTTCTCAATAGGCTGTCGACAGCATTGGATACAGTACAATGTACCGAATGCTGTGTTGCCTCCACAGTGTTCCTGCCTTCAAGGCCATTACGGAGATCATAGCATTTTCCTAAACAGACGTGGTATTCGATATTGTGTTGCACCGCTTTCACAAACCTCTCTTCCCAGGGAGACACTAGTCCTTAGAGCTCGTGACTTCCTCGCCTGGCTGTGCACTCGGTCTCTGATAGGTGGTTGGCCAGCCCCTCTGGCCGGCAGCTGTTCTGTCCCGCGTTGTCGTTTGTTTAATGTTTTCTCTTCGATTCTCTGCTGTAACCTCTATCTCTTTGCGATGACGCCAACCCTTCGGTATGCGTTCATTTCTACAATTTCTCCGCACCGGTTCTTCACGTCGCTGTCAATGGTTTTTGGTTAAATTCCAAAACTGATCCGACATCGTTTGAACTGTCTCATTTCCTGACAATCTCACACTTTCACTGTCTTTCCAATTAAGGTATCCGTTGGAGCCCCACCCACCTTCCTATTTATCCTGAACCCCCACCTCATTTTCCAATCTATCCTCTTGAGATTCCCTTCATCAAGCTGAGGGTCTCATCTATCCTATTATTCTGTGCAAATTCCACATTCACCTTCCTCCTTAATCCATCGCCGACTGGGTCCTCTGTGTTGCAAAGTCCTTCCTCCTTTCCACTCTTTTTATCTCTCTTTATATCATATTTACAAAGCTTTGTCGCGCTTTTTCCTGATGGTATTACTCTTCCCCTGGTGCTTATGTGCTCCTTGGCTTCTCACTCTTTTCTCTGGCTTCACGCGTGAAACCAAGGCTTTTAGTTCATGTACTTCTTCTCTGTTTTGTTGAGGTTGATTGGCTCTTTTCTTCACTCTTTCTTGATTTTGTAGGTATTATCTCTTCTTTAGTTTCATATTTATATTGTCTCTCCAAAACTCTCCTGTGGCCTCCACTCTTCACCCTGGTTGTTCCTGCTACTTTCTTCTACCATTCCGTCTTCCTAGTCTCTGCCCTGCTCTGTCTCGAAATCTCCTCCACCTCCCAATTCCTTCTTCTACTTAAGTCCTTGTCAGCATCCCTTGAAGGACCTTGGTCCATCTTTTACTCCTCCCTGTTGACCCATCTCCTTCCCCTTCCAATTTCTTTTTCTCTGATCCCCAATTATTTTGTCTTTGTTCCTGCCCTTCTGTTTCCTTTGCCTTTGTGTCTGGTTTCGGGTTTACTCTTCATTACGAGCTCGAACATATGAGATACATAAAAAAAAAGGTGCGAAGAGACCCACGTCATCATTGCATCTATGCAGATAGAGAAGATTGTTAGATGGGTATTTGTTGCTCATACGGTAAGGAGACCCTTTGGATGGATGTTTGGGCTTTCGCAATATGTTCAGATGGTCCATAATTTCAGCCTTTCCTTATCATTTAGGTCATTAAAGTTTTCTTCTTCTTCTTCTCTTTTTTCTGTTCTTTCTTTCTGCTCCGTAGGTTCGCTTCAAGCTTTATCTTTATAGTCTCCTTCCTCTATCCTCATATCTCCTGACATTCCCAACTCACCCGCATTCCGTCTTCTCTTCTACTTCATTTTCATGCTTCTCTGTCTTTCTCGTCTCCCTGCCTGCCTCCATCTTTAGTCTATTCCTTCTTCTATACTCGCTCCTTCCTGTGCACTTTCAATACCTTCCTACCTCTTCTCTCTACTTTGTTTCATAATCCTGCCGACCTGCCATTACCCTTCTAAATACTTCCTATCTGTTCCTTCTCGATCTCCAAGGAAAATGCAGCATGCTTATAACTTGCACTCCTCAGCTCCGTTCTTCTGTCTTTTTGTTGCCCCCGCCTCTAAAACAATAACATAGTGGTTCTCCACTACCGGTTAATCCTTCCCCTTAATCTTCTGCACTACTTTTTTCACTTAACACTCGCAACTCTTCTCCACCCACCTCATCCTGCCTGCACGCTCTTTTTTCTTTACTTTCCTCCCACACGTTTCTCCGTTACTTGTAGACAGTTTATCCAAGTTTATATACCTTCCACCTTCCCACCTTATCTCTTTGCATACCGTATATTCTCACACCCTCTCCTATCGCATATTACCTATCGATCTTCTCTATTGCTATCATTTCCTCCTTCTCCTAGTGTCTCCTCCTACCCTCAAGTGCTCGTTCCGCTCTCCTACTCTCTTTTCGTACTCTGGTCATTTCCGCAACTCATATCCTTGTTTACTCCAGTTTTAGTCTCCATCACTTCCTTCATCATTGCAATTCAGGAAATGCTTCAGAGTCTGTCTTTGGTTCTAAATCACACTTTACCTTAAACCGTCTTCATTCCTTACCGCACACCTCACCGCTCACACTTTCTCTTCTTTATCATATCCGCAGCAATCCTCACTATATCTTCTCACCACTTCTTTCCACTTTTTCCTCTAACTCATTATTCCATTCTTCCTTCTTTTGCACTCCTTTCTATAATCTTTCTCTAAAGTCCCAACACACAAGAACTCCTTTCTTCTCTCCCTTTTACTTCTCCATCACATCCAAAGCACATCGCACAGTTGGGCTCTTCCGATAACCCATATTTGTGTCACATCGTCACCGTTTCTCTTCGCAACAGCTGCCACACCTCCACAACTGCATGTGAGCTTGAACACTTGCCCTTGAAGTCACAGCGTCTGACATCACCCGGTCGAAAAGCGAACAGAACACTATTCCATCCCGGAGTCGCGCACTCCAGAGTGGATGTAACAAGTCGTGGTACAACCCATGGCATCGTCCCTACCCAGGCGCTCAGGGAAAGCTGCAACCCTCCAGTGGGGCTTTCAGAGCAGTCTCACGGCCTGACGATGCACCACTCCGGTCGTAGCTCCAGCTGGCCAACTGCCTTCATTGCGGCAGCGCAGCCCAACTTCATCCACCGTCGCAACACCGGTCTCGCGGAGACATGCCAGGCGCCCTGAGCACCCGAACCGTGCACAAGCCGCCCAGTCGGGCCCGGGGGCCAGTCGGAGAAAGCCGGGCGGCTGGGAGCCAACGGGCATACAGGCGCAGAGGCTGTGCGGACCGGCACCTCGCGCGTGCCGGCACGCCCCGATGCGTCGCGTGGCAGGCGCGACTATGCCACGGGTCACCAACCCGGGCGAGACGGCGTGTGCCGCGGGCCACCCCAAGGCGCGTGATCGTCGCGTCCAGAGGCACACCAAAGACCGTGCCTAGTAGCGCCCACAACGCTGCGGTAGGGCCACGCAGCCCACCCAGTCGTGACCACCACAACACCGTCACGCCGCAGCCCAATGCACGCACAGGGCCTGCCATCGTGCCCCAGTCGGCCGGGGCAGCCCTCACCCCTCAACCGACTTCATCTGCGGCAAGCGCACCCAGACCCCCACCACCGTGTACAGGCTCGATCGCGGTTCAGGGCATCGTCCTGGCTAATGGAACCACCGGGTACGTGGCATCGGGACGTCACCCGTGGCCTCCGTCTGTCGGAAAACGAGCACGCATGCCATGCGGGCAAACGCGACACCAGGGCCCTGCCACAGTCGCGGGGAGACCGACCGACCCAGCACGCTCCCGCGGGATTCCCTCCCCAACAGCCCCCACGAAGCGCCCCCAAGCCCCGAGCGAACACCCAGCACGGATCTAACGACCCAGAAAGCGCGTAGCAGCACACCCGGCAGGGCAGAGGCACGGAGGAGCCAGCACCCGTCAAGGTCCAACTGCCCGACGACTCGGTCAAGACACTCGCCTCACCTCAGACCGCGAATAGCGGCCGCAGAGGACCACACCATCGCCCACCACACAGGGGAACAGGTGGAAACCCTCAATGCGCGCACTCCCATCCACGGGCTCACACACAGTAGGTCCACTGTGCGCTCCCGCATAGTCAGCAACGCGCGCCCTTGGCCAGCAGCGGCCCATGCAGAGGGCCAACTCACGCCACACGTCGTACCCGCCCCTCTCCCACTTGCCGCCGGACCGCCGCCCGGCCGGCTCCCCGGCCAGCAGGAGCACAGCACGTGGCCCGCGGACCACCGGTACCGGGGGGCGGTAGGAACCCGGCCCGACGAGCAGGAAGCGGGGGGGGCGCAGAGGAGTGCGAGGGGGACGCGGGCCCGGGACGCAACCCGGGGCGCGCGCACACAGGAGGCAACGAGGCGACGGGCAGACACCGCCGTGCACCAGTGTCGCGACGCGGAGGAACAGCTGAACAACCCCGGAGAGGGAAAGATAAGAATAATCAGGGCCACGGGGCTGGAACCAGGACCGGGCCAACCCGCCCACCGGCCCAACACCAGCGAGACAGGTGGGACAAGTGGCGAGACAGAGGGCCCGGAGACAATGACTAAAGGAGGGACGTCGGGCGTAGAAGGCTCAGAAAGAACGAAAATGAAGTAAGACAGAAGCTCTAAGGGACACAGCGACGCGGTCAGGGCACAAATGAGCCAAGGAGGAGGGTGCAGGTCCAGAGCAACCTCGGGACAAAGTAAGGTGGCAAAGGGTCCTACGAACACAGTCCGAGGAGCGATTTATCACGTGTCTCCTCTTTGTATTTTCCTCTGGGTAAGTATATGATGTGTTTGGCATTATGGAAGCACTGTGTTGACAGGCACCCCTGGTACGTTTGGGCGAATAACAGGTTTTTCATCACGAGTCCGGGGGAGTGGTGCAATAGTACGGCACCCTCACGGTGGCAGTGGAAGGGAGGCTCATGACGGTGGGCGGCTGCCAGGAAGAAGTTTCATCTTAATACCGTGAAGGCGGTGGCTCAATTAACAGATTGAGGACTCACCATTCCGCAGGTTGTGTATGTTTAGGATGAAGTTGAAACTTCTCAGCGACTCAGCGAGGGAAGGACGCAGTATGAGGCTTTGATAAGGGGCCTCCACGCACTTTAAGGAGAAACGTGAGCGTGTAGAGCCAACACTGAGTAGTTTTAACATCGTAACCAAATGACAGCAGAACGATAGCTAACCAAAGGGACACCCCATGGACGCTCTCCAGTGTTTAGATGGATAGGGAAATGATATCGCCTCTAGTAGTATCCATGCGGAAATATATCGAAGCAATGTAAGTCAAACCGACTAAGTGTCTTGAATAATATAGACCTCGCCGTTTTTTTTTTTTTTTTTTTTTTTTTTTTTTTTTTGTTTTTTTTTTTTTTTTATTTTTTTTTTTTTGTTTTTTTTTTCTTTTTTTTTTTTGTTTCGTTGTTTTTTTTTTTTTCCTTTTTTTTTTTTTGTTTTTTTTTTTTCTTTTTTTTTTTTTTTTTTTCCTTTCAAACAAGAAAGCATGGTGATCCTCCAGTGAACTGGTCAATCGGAATGATTAATTGAATGTTTTGACTCCAAAGTGGTCACAAAATGTACATCAGTTTAAACTCTAGGAGTGCTCCTTGTACACACGCTACCCTTAATTCAATTATTCAACTGATATTTTTTTCATCTATTTTGTTCTTAACCATTGGATTTTATTCACAGTTTTGAATGTTCATAAGTTTAGTTTCCTTGATTGGTGTAAAAGCAATGGTTTAGAATAGAAAGTGATATTTCAGAACAAATACTTGGACAAGATGTATACAATTAGGTCTTTTTTTTTTCTTTCTTCTTAAGAATATAATTGATTTTGATTCACACTTCTTTTAGAGAACAATGAGCTGCGATTCTTGAAAAAATTTTTCTTGCCAACTCCAATGCGTTGTATGTGAGTAGAATGGTTCCCTGGATCTAGATTGTTCCATGGTTTTTCCCGTTTACCCTGTCTTATTTCTCTTAATGTCATGTTTTCTTCCCTCTTTACCGTAGCTTCAGGGCTCCAAAACATGATAATATCTTCATCACAATTAACATATTTCATATTAATAAATGATTAGTTATTATTGAGATCTTCCCTTTCAGTTCCTTGAATTGTGGTTTCAATTTAGTCATGCAAAATATAACCTTGGATAAAAATTATGTTCAATTGAAAATCGTAAGATTTGATTGATGAGATTTCTGTATCGTTTAATAATAATCAGGCTGTTTTTTTCTCGTTTTGATCGTTGATTTGTAGTTTGATTCTAATGTACAGTATCAAATTGATGCCATCCAATATCATACGGAGAATCAGTTTCTCCAAAAATTTCATATCGATGAACAAAATTGTTTTCTCTTTATACATGTAAACATAAGAATTACTGATTTAATCTCTTGCCCTAAATCTACAATAGTAAACTAATCCAAGTTGACTTCTGAAATAATGATAATTAAATATTTAAAATCTAAGTATAATTGATATATGAGGTTCAGAAGTCATAGCTGGCTGAAAATTCTTGACGCGCAAGCGAACATCTCAGGACCAGAGAACAGGGGGTGCAGTTCATCATTGATGGCCTTCAGCACTTATCAATGGCCCTACCTCCACGGCCTTCAAAGATATTTGTCATGGGACTATGCTTAAAGAAGACATATCCAAAGGTGGAGATCCTATGTGCCAGGTACGAGAGGGTGGGGGACCGTAGTGTTGATGTGCTCAAGAAGTCAAAGTCTGAAGTCGCAGGGCAAGTCGAAAGGGGCAAGGAATCAGAAGAAGAGTGACAGGAACCAGTAAGACCCCAAGTAACTGGGAGAAGCTTCTTCGATGATGACAGCAGCAGACTGACGCTGTTCACTTCTTTGCAGAAAAATGTGTGAAGCACAGCGACAAGCACAGTCACTTGTCACAAAAGGAGAAGATGCGATGAGCAACACAAGGAAGTCATGGATGCTGTGTCTCCATTTTGCATGAAGAAGCTGACACTGATATTTGTCACGCCAGGATTGCAACGACGGATGTTATTTAATTGATTAAACCAGTCGCTTATCATTAAGGCATTGACACGGACGTTACTAGTCATGCCAATATCTGTACTACCATCCGAACGGAACTTAGGTCTTGAGAAATGTGATTGCGTTTGGCCAAGGAAGCCAAGGCCACGTGGATTCCAGTCCATGAAGGTAGTTCTGCATGGGCCTGAGAAAGCGAGAGGGACCTCTTCCCTTGCGTTCACTGAGTATGACGTCGTGTCTGCCTTCCGCCGTAATGGAAGAAACTGCATGGCAGATTGGAACGTCTTTTTGTGATGTTTCTGAACATTCACATCTCAGGCAGCATACAGCATTGATTCGTGATCTTGACCTGCAGAGAGCTGGAGAGGATTCGTTGTCCTCATGTATTGACAGATCAGCGCGCCACTGGTTGTGGACGGAGCAAGACTGATCTCTTTTGCCCGCAAGCAGAGGCCGCACAACTCAATTCACCAACAAGGCACCCTCAGAGAGACATGACAAAGCATGCGCCTTCAGCTGGGATCATCTGGGGCCAGGCAACCATCTCCAAGTCCAGACCGAAGCTGGTCCCGCTGAAATGGGATGGACACAGAAAGGAGGACGTGGCACATATGTTGGACAACACTACCCCCTATTGCAGCCAGCTGTTCAGAACTGACCAAGTGTTTCCTGTAAGAAAGGGTGCAACCGGAGATGCCAGTGCTTTCAGTAGGTCCCTGACAGACTCTGCAGCTGCATATGTGGACAGTAGGGCGAGGCTGGAGGAACATTCGCATTGGTATGCATAACTTTGAACATTTAATAGCCGGGCCCAGTTGCAGAAAGGCTTAGCTTATAGACATCATTAAAGTGTGTGCAAATCAGGAAGTTGTGGTGTCAGGGGGCTTTAAATACAGAAAATCCCTCCAGCGGCTTGAAACATAGCCATCCACACCTAGCTCATGCAATCGGACAACTACAAATACTCTAAGCAAAAGATCACTTCAGGAGGCTAATTGGTGTTCATATTGAAAAATGGCGCCCATCTATGGATTTCAAATGCGCCAATCAGGCAGATTGATTGAATCCCCCTGGGAGAACAAATGTGCAAATTTGATTGCTTGTATCTCATTTGGCCACGATCCTCTTCAAAAATTGCTGTTAATCTGCCCACTATTGCTCCATCATGTCTGCGTGTTTCACAGGCGCTGCCCTTGGTCCCACCTCTTTGTTTTTTTTTTCTTTTGTTTTGGTTTTATTTATCTGATTTCTGATATGTTCTGTCTCAGTCAGCCTGTATGCTGATGACTCTTCACTTTGTACATCTGCTGATTTACTCAACACGATCGTAATGAGGTTGGAGTTTTGCTGGACAATTGATTTGGAGGATAGTGTTGACGTGGGGGCATAACTAGATGGTAACCTTCATGCAAAAGATAGTAAATTGTTGCATTGTGTC
>CM068957.1:69683610-69704057 GCA_035128595.1 Eptatretus atami | reverse complement strand
CACTCCAGAAGAAGGTCTTTCCCTTCTGTGCACATGGGGTCTTCAACCAACAGAATCATCTGAGCTTCAGCTTCTTGGTCTGAACATCTCCCCCAACCTCTGTTGGGATAAGTATATTTCTGGTATTGCTAAGTGTGCTTCCAATTGAGTTGGTTGGCTTTATCAAGTGCAGAGGTGTTTACCTCCTGATGCTGTTTTGTGCCTATATAAGACAACTCTCCGTCCCCTCATGGAGTACTGTTGCCACATTTTAGCTTGAGCATCAGCCTGCCACTTGTCTTTACTCGATAGGCTCCAGAAACGCATAGTGAACCTGGTTGGTGTGGAGATGGGTTCAACTCTTCAACCGCTCTCTTCTCGCCATAGTCGGATCAAAAATACACTGACCCACAACAAATTGCAACAAAAGGTTTTTCAGTGGTTTTCATTCCTACGGATATACTGATCAACAGAGAAAAAGTCTACCAAAATCTGACATCCGGAAATGGGTTAAAACAGTCATTTTCAAGATGCCCCACGAGGCTTGAAATAACTAAAACAGCTATAACTTCTTCAATAATTGTGCTAAAAACATAATTCTTGGTTCTGGTCCATGGTTTTAATGGATCAGCAATCACTGTGTCATAAAATTTAGATCTGATCAGTATTTAACATGAAATCCAAGATGGCGGCAAAAATCAATAAATTTTCCATCTGAACCAAAATCACTGAACACCTGGTGCACTGAAACATTTATTTGTGAACATTACATAAATGGCAGTTTAGGTACAATTTCAGTCCTCATCACTGTCCTCTAGTTCCTCAGAGGCTTGATTTAGTGAATTTGTCACAAACGTCACTTGGCATGATCCACATGCAGACGTACACGGAAGCCCATTCTTTCTGCAGCTGCAACGGGTGTGTCACAAGCTGTGGTGCAGTGCAGTGTATCATCTTCAGAAGAGTGTCTGGTGCAGCATCATGGCAGTCATGATAGGTACAAAATCGATTGTCTTCAAGTCCCCAGCCCCAGTCCAGAGGATCGACGTCACCCTCCATCCCCATCCAAACCATGACCTGGTAGTACACTCGGAGACAATGAGACTTTGTGGCAGATTCCGTGGGGGAAGACGTTCAGGTGTAATGAAAGACTTAGCAGCAGCGACCTTCTTTGTGAATATCTTGTAATGCATGGCTGCCAGAAAACTTGTGCTCTCCCCACCAAATATAACGGCCATCGCTTGGCTGCCAAGTTTCTTTATTTCAGCGTGGCTGACACCTCTCGAAGTGAATGTATCTGCACACAACTGGAGGCCTTGATCATCTTCCACGAGTTTCTGAAAGACTGATTTTTTTCCCAATGCCATACACACGAGATGTTGAATCACATCCTGTGAAGGCATGCAGGAATAATAGTTGAGTGCACAACTTATTCCCAAGAAGACGCTTCATCTGATTGATGTCATATACTTTCAGATTGCTTCTTGACTGGTTATCTGATCTGAAATATGGTTTTCCATCTGGTATACAGTAATGGAGAAAAAGCATCAACAAATCTGTGTCCTCTCCGATTAGTGTGGTGGAATGCAGAATTGTGCTGTTTACGGCTGTCTTGGCAATGTCCACATCAGCGTCCCCTTCTGCCTGAATAACTGTGCAGCCCACTTTCTTCAGCTGATCACTCATTAAGGTGATCAGCTGTTGCTTGTTACTGCCGACAGATAGGAATTCATCTCTCTTTCTGTCAAATTCAGTTTCTCCGGTGAAGTTCACAGTCGGATAGCTGTTGGCTTGTCCCCGTCTCTGCTGAGTGATATCCTTTATCGAAGGGCCTGCCCCATAGCCATCAAAGACAACAGTTGCTGTCCCATAGTATTTTGTTGTGAAGTCCGCATATGCTCTGGCTATTTTGCCATATGTATCTCCCTTCTTCCACTTGAGCTTGTGCAGCAAGGATCCACCATCAATAACATACCTTTCAGTCTTATGGTGTGCTGAAGGTGTGGTGTCAGGTACTCCTTCACATGCCAGTGCCTTGGTACAGTGGTCATTGACGGCTTTGAGCGAGTTGAGGTGTTGTCGGCCTTCCTCAAGATCTTGTTGTCCTCAAAGAGGGATGGAGGGTATGGACTGAGCTCAAAACTCATCACGTCCTCAAGTGACAAAACACCTATCTGGGATACCACCAGAATCGCTGGAATAGCACACTGGGTCGATGGTTCTGTGAGGAACAACCTGGCGAGCATTAGAAATTTCCCAGGGTCTTTGCTTTCTCTGTCCTCTTGATGGAGAAAGGAAAACACAGGTTGTCCAATCATTCTCTCGATGATTTTGTTCCCAACAGCTTCATATTCATGCACGTTGATGTCTTCGCTTGCCACGATACCATTTATGATATTTCTCAATGTAGGATCAGAGGAGAAAGGTGAAAATGCATTCAGCTTTGTGCTTATCTTCGAGAGGTCGAATGCATGTCTTTCAATTCTGGCACCAGTTGCTTCTTTATGCTGTTCGCTTGTTGCGTATGTGAGATCATTGAAGTCCTGCATGGCGACGTTGACCTCAGATGTTATGGGGGCTGACATTGTCCACAATGCTAGGTGTTCCTCTGTCATCTTACTGCCATGAGTCAAGCCACCGGTGCTCTTTAGTGATCTTCATGAGTGTTTGTTCGATGGCTAGATCACAGCTGAGGCCTGCCCAAAACTGGTTTGTTCACCGGATCACATGAAGCCATTTTGAAACTTCTCATACACATCTGGGTGTTTGCTCTCCAGTTCACTCATTTCTTGTACGTAGAATAAGCGGACTTCTGGTAGTTGTAGTGTCCAGCTGCTGCAAATATTGGCAAGACATCAGCAAACAGCTTGCAAGTGATCCTTCCAAGACCAGTGCGATCTGCCTTGATCATGCCGACAGTAGGAGCATTTTCTGATAACCCAGCCACAGCTTACTCGTTTTGGATTGTGCAGCAATTTCAGATTTCTTTTTTTCAAGTTCATCAGTGATCTTCACATTTGCAGCTGATTCTTCAAGACTTTCAAGAGATGTTTCAGTGGCACCAGGTGTTCAGTGATTTTGGTTCAAGGATGGAAAATTATTGATTTTTGCACTCTTGAATTTTGCTGCCATCTTGGATTTCATGTTAAATACTGATCAGATCTACATTTTATTGACACAGTGGATTGCTGATCCATTAAAACCATGGACCAGAACCAACAATTATTGTTTTATCACAATTATTGAAGAAGTTATAGCTGTTTTAGTTATTTCAAAGCCGGTGCGGCCATCTTGAAAATGGCTGTTTTAACCCATTTCCGGATGTCAGATTTTGGTAGACTTTTTTTCTATTGATCAGTATATCCAGTAGGAATGAAAACCACTGAGAAACCTTTTGTTGCAATTTGTTGTGGGTTTGGTGGTTGTTTGTCATAAATTGACCCGACTAGTAGGTCAGTTGCCACTCTTAATTTGTTCTACAGATATTTTCATGGCAAATGTTCTCCTTGATTTTGTCACTGCTCCACATTATCTTGGTCAATCGTGCAATAAAGATCTGCTCCACAGATAAACTCCATGTTGAAATTGAGACCATCAAGACCATTCTTCTTGATAATGGGCATCCGGAACAGATCATCAGTAGATATATAAACAAATTTCTGAACCCACCAAATAATTCTACAATCAGACCTAGTAAATGGCCTGTATACCTAAGTCTACCTTGGAAAGGCAAAGTGTATCAATGGTTTGAAAACCAGATCTGATTTCAAGATGTATATGTCTAAAAAGTTTTTTGTTTTTTTTAAATAACAAATCCTCAACCTACCACACTATTATCAACATCCAGTTCTTGTCTTTGGAGTTTTCATAAACATCACAAATTAATAAATCTTGGAATGATGTGATAAAGTGAGGGTTTGTTCTCATATCGGGAGTTTCTTCATCATTTTCTCTTGTCATATTAAATTTTACTCCCATATTAAACTTTAAAGTATTGATTTCACTCAATGTGTTTTTAATTAGAATTTCAATACTTGGTTTAACCATTTCAATTGCCTCAATGATTGATGTTGGTGTTGGTGTTGGTTCTTTAAAGTGAAACAATCTTATTTTTATATGTCCTTTTAAATGCTTCATCAGCATTTTCAATAGAGTATCCAAGTATCCCCTCTTCATTCTTCTTGTGTTTGTGTGATTGAAGATGTTTCTTATAACTCTCTTTTAAGACATCCTTAGAACAGACATCACAATGTTTTGTTTCTCATTCAAGTGGAGATATTTGTTTGAATTGATTGGATATGTGTTTGTGGGTTTGAAGGTGTTTGTTATAATATTTATATTCACAATTACAAATGTGGCAAAATGTTGTTTTCACCATATTTATGATGAATAATTTTACTATAAATGAAATTTTCTTGATAAAAATCTTGTGGTAATCCACTTATTTTAGTTCGTCTCTTTGAAGGAGACTGCTTAAGGTTCAAGACCTTATTTTACTATTTTTAGTTTGTCTCTTGGAAGGAGGTTGTTTCAGGTTAAAGACTTTATTTTTTAAAAAATTTAATATATCATCTTTGTCTTTTGTAATCCCTGTGAATAAAATGAACCTAAGATTTCTTCTCCCTTTAAATCATATAATTTGTAAGTCCAAGGAACTGTATCCATTACATCAACAATTTTAAAAAGGTAATTAGACCACCTCTTTATGTAACCTTTTTCAAAATGACTTTTCCACCAGGATATTCTTACGACACCACAAATCATAAACTTTGGATTTCTCAGGTTAATCTCCTTTTCATATTCTAATTTTCTAGATGTTTCTGTTTGTTTTTCTTTTGTTAATAATGGACTGTATTATTGTAATTATCTACAATGTCCTGAATTCAAGATACCCATTTTGATGTCTGAGGTCTGTAATTTTCTTATATAGATTATCTTTCAAAGTGTGATTAAAGTGCTCAATAACAACTGCCTTTCCTTCATTAAAGGCGCTGTATAATGTATACCATTACTTGAGGAAAACTCATAAATGTTTTGTGAGAGAACTCTGTTCCCTCCTCAGTCCATAACTTCTTTGGATTTCTTTGCTTTTATTAAATGTCTGTTGGAAGGCAAACATAAGAGTGTTACCTCTTTTGTTTTTCAAAGGAAAAACCAACGCATCTACTCCTCAAATCAATAATGGTTAAAGAATATTTGTATCCCTTATCATTATTGAGTTAAATTAAGTCAGCAAATCAAATGTAATCAACACCTTTGGAATAATCCTTCCTTCTTTTAAACTTTGTGATTATTGGTTTATGCAATTCCTTAGCTGAAAGTTTATTAGGTAAATATTCTTCAATCTTAATGACATCATTAGAGTCTAAAAGTTTTTTGAATTTCCAAGCCCAAGTCTCAATTTAGCACTTATCTTCTTCACGATAAACCTCTCAGTCGGGTGAGTATACTGATTCTGGCTCACTTTTCCCCATGTAAGTGAATGGGGGATTTTCAGCGATTCCAAGAGAGAATGAGTGTGAAGGTAGTTTTTGCTGGCTGGCGTGTTTTGTTGTTGTTGGGTGGGTTGGCTCAAACAAAGTAGAAAGAAAAACGCTAACTCAACAGGATCGCAGCCCGATAATCACAGTTTTCCCTCTATATCAATGGGTTTGGGCTAACTAAACATGTCTTAGAATATATTCACCACGGACCTTCATGTGTTTGCGATTTCCAAGACACCGAACGATGTTCGTTGAGACACTCAACAAGGAGTGGTTATACCTTGAAGACTTGGAAAGTTGGGTTTTATTTTGAGACTAAAATGCTATCACTCATTGGGATCTAAACTATGATGTAGTTCTTTGTTGGAGGTGCTTGATGGGAGCAAGATCAAGAAGTTCTGGGAAGAAAGTGCAGCTTATCCCCCTTCTACGTCATCCAAACCTGAAAGTTAAAAGACAGAATTGGAAGAAGAGAAAAAAAAAAATAAATTTCGAAGGTCATTACCTTCTACGACAAACTAAGCTAGCAAATTGAAAAAGAAAAACGAAAATTATTAGTGGAATCTCATTTTGAAAAGGGGAGATTGGTTGGGGTTGAGAGAATGTGAGGTGGTTGAGTTTGAGTGGGGCAGTAGATTTAATGTGCAGGTTGACAGAATGAAGCATAGAAAGACAGCACCATCCGGCACACACACACACCGCACACACACACACACACACAACGCAGCACACACGCACACACAGCATACACACGCACAAACACGCACACGCACACCACACACGACACCAACAAACAAAGTTAGCCTTGACTATTCAGTTTAGGATTCTGTGTTTGGGGTTACAGATCTAAGAACGTCCCCTTGACCATTATATCTGTTATCACTCGATTCGAGTTCACTGGTAAGTGGGGATACCCAATTCTCCTTGAAATTAACGTAACACTGTTGCCTCAGTGTCCACAATGTGTATAGAGGAGGGAGTGAAGCGCAACCCATTGCCCATTGCACACACATTATATAACTGTTATACATCTCGGACTTGGCCCTCGTGTCACAATCGTGTATAGCAGGAGGAGTGAAACGCCAACCATTGCTCCCATTGCACACACACACAACCAACCCCACACACACGACACTATACACCACACACGACACACGCACACACACACACAGTACACACACACACACAGCACACACACACACCGCACACACACACACACGCACAGCACAACACACGACACACAACGCATCACGCACACACACACAACTACATCCACACACATACAACACACACACACACACAAGTTTAAGCCTTGACGTATTCAGTTGAGGATTTCTGTGTTTGGGGTTCACAATCTAAGAACGTCCCCCCTTGACACACATTATATACTGTTATACACCTCGGCTTGGCCCTCTAAGTGTCCACAAAGGTGTTAGTAGGAGGGAGTGAAGGGGAAACCCATTGCTCCATGGGTATTATCTGCTTAGTTTTGTCTTTTGTAATTCCTGTGAATAAAATGAACCTAAAATCTCTTCCCTCTAAATCATATATCTTATAAGTCCAAGGAACCTATTCTATTACATCAACAATTTTAAAAAGTTCGTTAGTCCATCGTTTAAACGCTTTTTCAAAATGAGATTTCCACCTATATTCTTACGATATCACCAACTTTGAACTTAGTTTTCTGACATTAATCTCTTTTTCATATTTTATTTGTAAATGTTTCTGATGGTTTCATATTTGTTGATGTTGAATCGTTATTATACTTATCCACAATATCCTGAATAAAAGATGACCATTTGTTGTGAACGAGTTGTGTGAATTTTTTATATAGTCTCTCTTTTAAGGTACGATTAAACGTTCAACACAACGCCTTCCCTTCATTAAAGGTACTGTATAATGTAATACTGTTATTTTTTAAAAATTCATATATTCTTGTTATAAAAACTCTACCTCATCAGTCCACAATTTTTAGTTTTCTCTTACTTTTATTAAATATCTGTTGAAAGGCTACAAAGAGTATTACCTGTTTTGTTTTTTAAAGGGAAAACCAGCTATCTACTCCTCAAATCAATAACGGTTTAAACATACTTGTACCCTTATCATTATTGAGTTCAATACATCAGACACCAGATATAATCAACTTCCTTGGAAACTTTCCTTCTCTGAAACTTTGTGAAATATTGTTTATGTAATTCATACAGCTAATTGCTCTTCATCTTAATGACATCATTGAGCGCTATACGTTTTTTGAATTTCCAAGTCCAAGTTTAATTTAGCACTGATCATCTTCTTCACGATGAACCGATCAACTTTTTCTCTCAAGGTTGGATTTTGTATCAGAGACAAATTATACAACATTTCTCTATCGGCTTCATGCTTTTCTTCTCAAGTTGTGGTATTCCCATAATCAATATCGTGCCTCATGCACACTTCATCAACCCTATTAATGGCTACTCCATGGTTTAAGGATTGTCTGCCTCATATAATCTTTTATCCAGTTTGTGCCTGGACCACAGAAAGAATACCCTGGTAGATGTAATTCCCCGGTATTCCAGTGTTGTAAATTTACTTCCTGTTAAAAACTTTTTATATCTCCTCCGAGTTTGTGTTTGAGATATAATTGATTTTTTTTTGAACCACACACCGAACATATAACCTTTTTGTATAACCCTGTTATTTTTACTTTTAATAATGAAATATTTTTAGTATTAGTTTCTTTTACATTTGAGACAATAACTCATTTTATTTATGAAAAATTCTAAGAGTGCAAAACATTTTAAGTTCCACATGCACATTTGAATCTTAATTTTTAAAACATAAAGAATCCTTAGAAATGCCTTCACTTCTCCTGCCATTTATTTAACGAAAAAAAATGAAAAAACTTTAATATCAATATCCTTCTCCTGAAAACGATGTCAATAGTCTTGTCGAAAATATGCATAACTTGTCAATTCTTTGTTTTCCTCTCGGTGGGTTGAGTTATTTTTCTTAATACCCCTAATCTTTTTTTAATCTCACTGGTTTCCATATTTATCATATCTTTATTCTCTCTCTCTTCTCCTCCTCTCCTCCCTCTTCCTCCTTCTCTCTCTCTCTTCCTCTTCTCTCCTCTCCTCCTCTCTTCTCTCTAACTCCTTCCTCGTCTTACTATCTTGATCCTTACACATCATAGAAATATCATACATATATTCTCAGGATTTCTTGTTATTCCTGTATCCAAAATAATTTTTTTTTACAACAGCGGAAACCAATAAAATTTCTTTTGAATTTCTAAAAGAGCCTTACTTTCTTAACTTTATAATTTTCATTATTTAACATTTAGTTAATCAAAGTTGTCGGTTTATCAACATCAGCAAAGCCAATCTTTTATGAAAATACATCATTCTTATGTTTGTAGAACATATTTATTAAAATACCGAATACCTTTTCTTGAAGGTATGCTTGGACACAGAAATGATAATTTCTTGAAGCTTCTTGCGTCATTTATGTATTAGAAATATATGTTAGAATAATATTATGACACGAAAACACCTCCCCATCTTCCCATAGTTAAATCATTTTGTATTTCCCTACTTATTAATATAATCCTGTTTTTTCTGTTTTCATGATAAAACAGAGGCAAAACCATTATTATATTTCCCTTTTATAATTCTTTTATTTGTTGTTTTACTAATCGTGGACCACACAAAATCATTCTCGATACCAAGTGGATAATATTCTTCCTTACGAGCTGATTTATTGTTCCAGGTCTTCTAGGTAATTTTAAATGACCAATTATACCCTAAATCATTCATTCATACCCCCATTGTTCTATCTCATGAAACGATACGCCCTTCTTTATAAAATTTATTTTAATTCGAACTGTGAATTCTGTATGACCTGGAGATAATTAAACCTCTGTATCTTTGGAATACACGGCCGTTTTATTTAAGGATATATATTGTGATAAACGCTTAATCTCACCAAGTCATTCGCGTCAGTCGGCTGGATAATTTTTTAATTATAAGCATTTTTCATGTTAATATTTTTGGTTATATTATATTTATGTCGTTCAGCCTGTGCCTTTGTGTAATAATTTGATAAATCAATTCCAGTTCTTGGGATACACCAAAGATAGAACCATCTATCCACATAAGTCATTTATATTAGATTAAAATAATATCAAAAATTTATTTTTTGAGTTGAAATAACACATATAGACATAATTGACCCAAACACTTAAATTTAATTCTTGGACTTGAAATGTTTGATAAACCACCATTCTGTAAGAATTTTATACTTCAAACAGGTGTGGAGACCAAACTATCAAAATATATTTGTCTTGATATTAAATCAAACCAATGAGAACGTTCCATTAATCTTAAGTTCATAATAATATTTCTTGTATGTTTACGGCACGTTTTGTTAATTCATTCTTCAATTCCAAGGTTAGATATTAATCAACCATTTGATTTTAATTTCTTACAATATTTGACAAGTTGTAAATTTGATGTTGTATTTCTTTCCAAATTCTTTAAACCACTCATCAATGCTCATTATTTATAGAAAGATATAATTCACATTACCCCCCTTTTAGTTAATTTTACACCTGCTTGTGGCGATGTAAGAAAAGCATTCTCCAACTAACAATCTCGCTTTATCAGGCAGACTTCAAGTTTTCAGCAAATCTACAATTCACCACTTCCACTATTTTGTTTCTCCAACTCTTTGTTAGTCTTTCCAATTCTTTTTGAGCCCGAGTTGAGCCTTCCTTTCTTGGCATTTTTCACCGTGTTGAAATACCACCCGTAATGCTCCAACGCACTTAAACCAGCAAATAAAGGAATTAGAAATAGAGAAATCCTCCACTCGTCTCTCTATTGAATATTTTTCAACATTGGTTTTGTCATTTTAATTTTAAGTGAGCCAGTATCGTTCACAGATTTTAACCTGTTCTCTTGTGGCAAAAACATCATTCTTACTGCTCCTTTTTCTCTGAATTTGTATTAACGTTAATCTACAAGGCTTTTGATTTTGAACACAAGATGATAGTTAATGAAGATTGATTTGATTAACATATACCCCGTGGATTTGCACTCATTTATTTACAAAAAATTATGTGAGACTAATCATACACCATTATCTGTATTATCTGTAATTCTGTTTTTCCAAAGAAAGCAATATATCAACTTCTTCACTCTCTCCTCTTTCAATGTATAGGGAAGTATCCCTCGATTAGACTTTTAGTTTCCTTTTGAGCCTCAGGTCAAACGCATAGATTGTATACAAACTTTTAAATGCTGTCATATCCAAATAGAATCTTTATTTCCATACTCTTCACACACTTTTGGTAGATTTGTATGCTTCAGCAAATCATTTTTTCCAATTAATTTCCAATCTATTCGTGGATAAATGTTTCCATCTAGAGAACACCGAAGTGTTTCACCTAAGCATTATCACTCAATGCATTATTCTTATCAGTGCAGTATCACCATCTGGTTTTTAAAAATGATCCACAGATACGTGGTTTTTCCTTCCAGAACACCCAAATTCAGTGTAAGTGTTTTGGTTAGTTTAACGTGTGACATCTTTTTTGAGGTATTGATACTGAGTGGTTTCTTTGAGTTAAGTCTTCATTCAACATCTCTTCTGTTTAAGATTGGAGTATATTCACTAAATATACCAACTCATTTCTCAATTACAAATTTATTCTGTCACCAAAATGCACTACAACACCAAAAAGTAATCTATTTACATTATTCCTTTGTAGTTGAAATCTAATTTAAGACCATACAGAATTTATCATGATCACAAATCCAAATATACTTTAAGAGGAACTGCCACAGTAAAACAATTACTGCTTTTGTATCATCATATACTTCCTTTCCTTTGATATAATCCAGGGTCTGTGTTTGTTCCCGAGTTGACATATCAGGAATAAAACTTCGACAGCCCCTTTCCATTCTATCACTGAATTATATAGGTGTAAATTTCATCATTCAGATACAGCAGAGACATAATCAACCGCTTCAAACTTCTTGTGTTCCAATGTACAACGAACACTATCAAACATTTCCAGAAGAAATCATTACGAGTGTGCGTTTGTGTATTCCCAGCCTTAGTGAATTTAAATTACAAACAAAAACTTTCGATAGATTCAAATAGGTTGTTGATTATTATTTCAAACTTTTGTACATTTGATTCCAGTCTGTTCAGTTATTGCATTTACCTTGAAGTAATCTCTTTTTTAGTGGAGTTTGAGATGATAATGTATCATCAAATCATAGATACTATAAATTGCTTCCATACTTGTATTTACTTTAGGAAAAAAAGATGTTAAAATTTTGAAACCTGATCCAAGTATTCGAATTATTTTCTGTTTTCTTGGGGAGACAACTGAGTTTTGCCTTTTTTATTTTTTTATTGCTTTTATTTTGAGATTCTTTTGGGCATCTTTTATCTCTTTATAGCACTGCTACATTTCCACACAGAAGCAGTTGAACCATTAGGTCTTTATATGTTTAAGAATAGTTGAACCGATACCATTAGAGTATCCATTATCCCATCCTCCTCTAAATTGATGTCCGACACCCCTTTGTCTCTAGGTTTATAGTATCCTCTACCAAGATACATACCTTCGCCCTTGTAGTATGGGGAAAGGAACATCCATCCCCTGTAATTATTTTATATTTTCTCCAACTCGTGTTTCCTCACAAAACCATCGTATTTATTTATTGGAAAACTTCACGTAGGTGAATTCTAATGGATATAACTTCCCCATTAAAAGAAATCAATAGATTATCTTGGTCGTTATCCAAAATTTACTCTGTGTATGTTTTTTTCTGACACAGGGAGATGATAAACCAAATTTTTGGTTCATATTGAATTTATAACCAATTGGGTTGAGTACGACTGAATGAAAATTTGTATTTGTTTTTATTCCATCATTATAAGCACCATCAATCAAATACAGTGAATTAATACCGAATTTATTCTGAGGATATTTGAAATGACATTATCATGTAAAACGTCCATTAGTTTCAATCTTTTTTGAGGAGAAACCAATACTCTCTAAATGAATTATCAATTGTGAAATCAACCTTGTAGTTATTTTTAAGTTTAATCGTTGATGTTGAAGTATGTTTTTGAATGTCTATAACAATATTTTTTGGTTCATCACCGTGTTCTTTCATAAGACGAGCAATTTCGGAAGATATTGAGAAAATCTATATCTCCGTTGAGACTGTTATCGTTTGTATCCACTTCCCGGATTATAACTAACTTGTCATTTTATCAGTTATATTAAATAAGGTATTATAAGTTCCATGGACAATAAAGATGCCTCACATTCTTTTGTTGGGTCAAGTTGTAGTGGTATGGGAATGAAGATGTGTGGTCACTTGTTGTGAAATTAAAATCAGGATTGTGCTTCATTCTTATTTAATATGATGAATAAAATGTTTATATTGAGATTTATTATTTATTTTCATGTTCATCAACTGGTCGTAAATGGCTGAATGCTTCATTAAAAATGTTATTCCAGCTTTCTTACACCTAACAACCAAAACAGTCTAGTATACTAATGCGATGGTCATTTAGAAGAAAACTAATACTGAACAAGGATACTTAAAGCCTGAATATATGTGTTTCCTTCTCATTTTTCCTTACTTTACAAGAAATACTAACCTATGATATACCAGTTCAGCAATCAACTATATACCTTATCATCATTATTTTCATATCAGATGATTTATCCAATATACTTTGATTCATCCTCACAGTTCGAACCTTGTCTCTCATCTTTTGTGAGAAGAACATATAATCTCGAGTTAGTAACCAGCGGGGTGAGCCAGAACCAAGAACTTTAATTATCATTAATATATCCTTTTTAACAATCTTGTGAACATAATGCTGGTTTCTCTTGGAGATGAGTCCTGCTTTGTTTTTGAACCGCGATATTCATTGTTTTTGAAGAGCTTCAGCAAAATAGTAAGCGACGGGTTCGATTGATCTCTTTAGTTTGTTGAATAAACCTTCCATATCATATTCTAATCTCCCTAGAATGCTTCTACTTCTTCCCTGTCATATTTGATCAAAATCTGTTTAACATTTGAAAAGTTTTTAGGATATATTCTACTTGTAAGGAACTGTCGAAACACTTTAATTTTTTTTTGGACAGTTTTTAAAATGTTAAAAAAAAATTCTCTTGTTCCTTTCAAATGCTTCTTCGCCCGTGTAGTTCTGTCTGACGTTCTCTCTTAGTTCTTCCTCTTGTTTTACAACTTTGAAACCAACTCTTGTTGTTCTTAATCTTTCTGCTCTTTCTTTCGCATCCATTTTTTATTGGAATAATTCATTTAAGTATTCATCGCTGTTTCACAACAATATAATTTATATTCTATCAGTCGTGTGCATTCTGTAATCCCCAAATTCCTTTTTACTGCATAATGTGTGGGAATTTTTAAACTGTGTCCTCTTCAAAATTGTTATATCTATTGAATTTAACTTGAATAAAATAAAAGTATTAAGCCATATGTTTCTTGCGAAATGCGAGGAACGTTTGAAAGTAATGATTGACTAAGATAAATTACAATTACAAGACGAATGTTGCCGTTTTGGTTGAGTAGCTGCTCGAATTACCGTTTGGTTTCTCTCATTAACACATATCATCAAACGATAAACGAGGTTCTTTTTAATTTATCCAAATTTGGGGACGGAATATCATCGGTATTATCACTAATGAAATAAAGTTACGGTTATTTCTGTTACATCTCCTGTGTATCACAAAAGTTGAATATATCTTCAATGTTATAATCATTTAGTGTTTTTTGAGGTTTTAAAAAACCGTTATATCTTTTTTTGAACAGCATAAAAACGTTGATGAGAGTAGTGTATAACTCTGGTGAAACTCGACTTGTGAAAATTATTAAATTATCATAATCTAAAAAGTTGGGAGTCCAGGAGCAATCTTCAAAAGTTAAGACGGTTTTCCACATCCGCGGTTGAACCAACTATGAGACATCTCTTAAATGAATTGGAAGATTTTACTGATTGTTAAATTTATCTTATTTCCCAAATGGTAAAAAAATCATTCATTTATATATTTGGAAAACAGGGTATTTAATATATGTTTGCTTTTTTAAGCAAACCATTATATTTATCCTAAAGTCAGGTTGAGTATTATCAAGATAATCCTTCATTTTATTTATCAAATCTTATGTTGATAATTTCCCTGAAAATCACTCCCCAGAATAATATATAACAACAATCCTTTAACATTTCTCGAATATCAGTTTCTCTCCTTGTAAGGAAAGCGGTTGTTATCACCCAATCATACTTACATTCATTTTCTAATCAATCTTGTAAAGTAATTCATTTTTGGTGTAAATCTAAAAGATTATTTTCCTTTTTAAATTTTTTTTATCATTAATTAGAGATAATCACAAAATATACATTGTTATAGGCTTTTGACTCTGTGTTTAATCCCCGTCTTCACACGCAGGACAATCTCAAATTTGTCATATGGAAATCAGGAAGTCTATCATATTTATAAAGTAAACTTTACTGTAACTGAAATTCATCTTCGATATCATCTTCGATACTTCAGAATCATCTATAAAACTACTTTCATAACTATCGTTTGAACACAAACTCTCGGTATCATAACTATCGTTGAATGCAAAGTCTCGGTATCATATCACTCTCATAATCTTCAAAATCTTCAGGAATATTGACTCATATTTATCGTAGAAAAAACATTACATCGATATCTATATACTTTTTTTCATTAACAATATTCAACTGCTACATTTTTAATATTAAAGGTAATTTAAAATGATCCTTAACTACTATTGAACGAAATGTCATTTCACCTGATATATTAACATCCTTTATTTCATCAGGATTTACATCTTTAGGTGTTGAAAAAAATACAATTTCTCTTTGCATATTACAGATGGTCTTATCTTTCTTGCTATAAAGCTTCATCCATAAGGTTATTTTTTGATACTTTTCTTGTTTCATTGTTTCTTCTCTATTTTGAATATATTCCAGAAGGAGAGGAGAAACTTTTGTTGAGATACTTTAATTTATGTTCTTCCGAGGTAACTAAAAGCCCTTCCACTGAAGGAAATTGAAGAACTCATATTATTTACCATAATTGTTTTTATCAATAGTTGTTATATTATCTTTGTTCAATTTTTACATCCTTGACATATTTCTCAGTATCTTTACAAATGAAGAGATTGATTGAAACTTGTCTTTTTGTGTCTTGAAACATTGCATTTATAAAGTGAAAAAGTTGGAGGATAAAGTTTGTTTAAGCACAGATTCACCTGTAAAATAAACGAAATTTTCATCAAGAAAATTTAGTTAAGCAAAGTTTTATTACATAAATATGGTGAATACAACGTTATGCGATGTTTGTAATCACGAATATAAACATTATAGAAAACCACCTCCGAACAACAAACACACATTTAATCTATTTATCAAATACTCCTCTTGAGTTGGAAAAGAAAACATTGTGATATTGCTCAAAGGATGTTTTGAAGAGCAGTTATAATAGACATCTTCAATCACAAAAACACAAGAAAAATGAGTTTAAAGTAAAGGGAGACTATTATATTGAAAACACTGATGGGGCATTTAAAGGGCATATAAAAATAAGGATTTTCAATTGGAGAACCCGGTCCATCATCAATAGCTGAATCAATTGAAATAGTGAAACCTGATGTTGAAAAAGTTATTTAAAAAGACATTAAAAGAAATGAAACTTTAAAGTTTTATATGGGATGAAATGAATATGAAAAACAAGATGAAGAACAAACTCCTTATTGAGAACAGATCTTCATTTGTATAACATCATTTCAAGATTTTTTAATAGTGGGTTATGAAGAACTATCAAGACAAGAGGATGAGGGATTAATATAAGTGGTAGAAGTGGATTTAATTTAAAATATCTTTTTAGATATACACATTCTTAAAATCAAACCCTCTTAAAGCTTCTCTTATATTGAATTACCAAAAGAAATAAACTAAAGAAGGCAGTTGTTAATATTAAGAACAATGATAATAAATGTTTTCTCTGGTCTGTTCTTGCTCTCTTACATCCACCAAAAGTAATTCAGAAAGAGTAAAACAATATATGAAATATGAGAATACCTTGGACATTAAAGATTTTAATTTCCCAATGCCACTAACAGATATTCCTAAATTGAGAAAAAGAATAATCTTTCTATTAATGTATATGGATTAACGGATACAAACAAAGTTCAAATATTAAAAATTTCAAAAACAACTATAAAAAATGAAGAAACACATTGATCTTTTTATATTTTAGTGTTGGAAAGAATGCACATTACACATACATCAATAATTTATCAAGATTATCTCTTCTCAGGTATTCAGAACAGCAAACCAAAATATATCCTTGTAAGCGATGTCTTAATTCATTTCATAAAAAGAACGATTACGAACAAACATTCAAATATTGTCGTAATCATAAATCAACTGTAATTACAATGCCTAAACCTGGTGAAAAGATTTCTTTTGAAAGATATAATAAATCTATTATGCACCATTTGTGATATCGCTGATTTTGAATGTATCCTAAAAAAGATAAATACTGCTTCTCCTAATCCAAAAGAATCACATACAAATAAATATCAAAAACATATTCCTTGTGGTTCTGTTATTATATCAAATCATCTGTTGAGAAAAGTATCATAAACTTGAACATATAGTGGAAAAAAAGCTCACAAGAGTTTGTAAAACGATTAGAAAAGGATTGTATAAGACTAACTAATTAATGAAAGAAACCAAATGAACGATGAAATTAACCGAAGAAGAAAAATTAGAATTTAGAAAGAACAATATCTGTCATATTTGTGAGGAGGAAATTGAGGAGTCTAAAAGTTAGGGATCATTGTCATCTTCCTGGTAAATATAGAGTCCCGCTCATTCCTGTTGTATCTTAATTATAAATTTCCTCTTTTATTCCAGTTCTTTCTTCACAAACAGCGCCAACTATGATACACATCTATTTATAAATGAACTTTCAAAAACACCAGGAATATTTCTGCCATAACAAACACAAGTCAAAAGTATTTCATTTACAAAAATGAATATTCACAAATTTAACTCGTATTAGGTTTTCTAGATTCTTGCAAGTTTATGGGAACACCACTAGCCGACGCTCGCATCAAATCTAAGCTCCACGGGCTCTTTTCCAAAATCTTAATTCATTCTTTCCAAAAGAGGAAATTCTAACTAAAAGGAAATTCAGATTAAAGAGAGAATTCAAAGTAAAGAAGGAAATTCTAATTAATGGAAATTAAATGAAGAAATTCTAACTGAAGATGAATTCTAATTATAAAGAAAATTCAAACAATGATGAAATTCTAACTAAAGAGGAAATTCGATTAAAGATGAAATTCTGATTAAAAGGGAATTCTAACTAGAGAGAAATTCAAACAAGGAATAAAATTCAAAGTAAAGAGAAAATTCTATACAAGTAAGGGAATTAATCACTTATGATTATATGGATTCATTTATGAGATTTAAAGAAACACGACTTCCTTCAAAAGAAATTTCTATAATAACCTTTATCAAAAAGAGATATTGATAAGGAATATAAACACGCACAAGAAATTTGGAAAATATTTAAGATAAAGAACCTTGGAGAATATCAATGATTTGTATCTAAAACAGATGTTTTATTGTTAGCTGATGTTTGAAGCTTTAGATCACTCTGTCATAATAAAATTGTTATGGATTAGATCCTGCCACTATTCACAGCTCCTGGTTTAGCTTGGAGTGCATGTTGAAAAATGACAAAACAAGATATAGATTTAATCACTGTGTAGATACTTTTGATGATGAGAAGTCTAAGAAAGAGGTGATTCAACAAGTTGTTCAAAAAAGATTGCTAAAGCAAATAATAAATATCTTCCAATTATGATAATGAAAAAGATAGTTTTATTTGATGTATTTTGATGCTAATAATTTGTATGGATGGGCAATGTCTCAATCTCTGCCTTATGGTAAATTAGAGTGGGTGGAAGAAAAGGATTATGAAAAGGTTTGATGAATATTGTTATTTCTTCTCAAGAGGAATTGAATGAGGAAGAAGAAGTTATTATTTTGAAGTTGATTTGAGGTACCCGAGTGATCTTCATAATAAGCATAAAGACCTTCCTTTTGCATGTGAGAAAGAAACCCCAAAGAAAGAATGGTTAAGTGAATATCATAAAAGTTTTAATATTAAAGGCAAATCAACAAAAAGTTATTAACAACATTCTATGATAAAGAGGATATGTTTTGCATCAGAGAAGCTGAAAAGTTTTTGAGAGAAGGATTGAGAGTGGCTAAAATTATAGAGTTTTAAAATTTAAACAAAGTCCTTGGATGAAAAAGTATATTAAATTCAATACAGATATGAGAACAAATACAAAAGTAAAATTTGAAGGGGAATTCTAGAAATTGATGAATAATGCTGTCTTTGGAAAGACAATGGAGAATGTTAGAAACAGGCAAAACATTAGATTTGCAACATCTTGGAAAGAAGCTTCTAGATTGATAAATAAACCAAGTTTTAAGAGAGAAGAGGTTTTTTCAGAGAACTTTTCTGCTATTCATATGGAAAAGGAAAGATTGTAATGGATAACACAATTTATTATTTGAACAGCAGTTCTTGATTTATCAAAGATATTGATGTATGATTATTTGTAATAATGGCTTAAAGAAAGAGTATGTGAAAATGTTTCATTGTTGTATATGACACTGATAGTTTTATCCTAGATATAAAAACTGATGATGTTTATAAAGATATGAAGAAAAATATTGGAGTATATGATACAAGTAATTTTAGTAAGAAGGGTGAGTTATTTTCAAAAAAGAATTAAAAGGTTATTGGTAAGTTTAAGTATGAGTTGGGTGGAAAAGTAATGAGTGAGTTTTTATGGATTGAGAGCAAAGGCATATGCTTATAGTATGGTGATCAGATTGATAAAAGGTTAAAGGAATAAAGAAATATGTAATAAAGAAATCAATAACTTTTAGAAATTATTATAATTGTTTGATGAATAAGAAAGAAGAATATAGGAAATGAATACAATAAGAAGTTATAAACATAAGATATATAGTGAAGAAGTAAATAAAAGGCATTAGGAGCCTTTGATGATAAGAGATTTATTTTAGATAATCGAATAGATTGTGTTCCATATGGATATTGTATGATAGAGTGAATATTTAATCATAGAGTATATAGAATACAATATGGGTTAGAGTTTTTAAGGGCTACGCCGTCTTTTCACAATATTAAATGGTCGAACCAAGTATTAATCAACTAAAGAGTGGAGAAAATCTCAGTCTTGGTATATAATGAAAAACATAATCAATGTGAAAAATATCAAATAGTCTTATTGAAAAAATAACTAAAACAAAGGTAAATAAAACAAATAAGCGAATCAATTAAAAAATAGTAAGTTAGAGGATGTAAAGAAAATAATAAATATCCTTGAATGGACTGAAATATTTGATGGTTATCAATTGAACAATGGAAAAAATAATTTACTACTCATCAAAATGATATGCAACTCAGGAGGAGGTCAGCTGAGATCATTAAGAGAAGTATATCATTTCATAATGACACAAAAGGGTATCTTGAAAAATATAAAGATTCAAATGTTGTATTTTAAATATTTAGATGGGGATTATTGTACAAAGAAAATTAAACTATTGAAGGTATTGAGAATGAACAATCTTTATAGGTTCAATGAGTGAGCTAAAACATATGCATTGTTTTAAAAAGAGTGTCCAGGCTTACATGTTTCAGATATTTCTTCAGAATCACCTTTAACAAATCACATTACCACTTTGCTACTTGAACAAATCTTTATCTTATTGCATTGGTTATTTGAATAGAGTGCCCCTGGTTAAAGGGGAGACAAATAAATATACCTTGGGCTAAAAAGGGGTTTATTTTTTAGGGAAAAAAATATG
>CM068957.1:69590418-69600633 GCA_035128595.1 Eptatretus atami | reverse complement strand
CCCTTCTCAATGCATCACATTTAGAATCCCACCAGACATGGGGATAGGTCTATCCTTTACATGCATTTAGGGAAATAACTGTCTGAGGACCGAGATGTTTGTTTGCATTCAGCGGTTAGAATTCTGAAATCCGTAACAATATATATATATATATACGTGGGGGAAGCAAGTATTTGATACACTGCCGATTTTGCAGGTTTTCCCACTTACAAGCACGTAGAGGTCTGTAATTTTTTACATAGGTACACTTCAACTGTGAAAGACGGAATCTAAACAAAAATCCTGAAAATCACACATTATATGATTTTTAATATAATTAATTTGCATTTTTATTGCATGAAAATAAGTATTTGATCACCTACCACCAGTAAGAAATTCTGGCTCTCACAGACCTGTTAGTTTTGTCTTTCAGAAGCCTCCCATTCTCCACTCATTACCTGTATTAACTGCACCTGTTTGAACTCGTTATCTGCATAAAAGACAGCTGTCCACACTCAATCAATCGGACTCCAACCTCTCCACAATGGGCAAGACCAGAGAGCTGTCTAAGGACATCAGGGACAAAATTGTAGACTTGCACAAGGCTGGGATGGGCTACAAGACAATAGGCAAGCAGCTTGGTGAGAAGGCAACAACTGTTGGCGCAATTATAAAAAAAGAAAATGGAAGAAGTTCAAGATAACAGTCAATCTCCCTCGGTCTGGGCTTCCATGCAAGATCTCACCTCGTGGAGCCTCAATGATCATGAGAAAGGTGAGGGATCAGCCAGAACTACACAGCAGGACCTGGTCAATGACCTGAAGAGAGCTGGGGACCAACGTATCAAAGAAAACCATAAGGAACCACACTACACCGTCATGGATTAAAATCCTGCAGCGCACGCAAGGTCCATCTGCTTCAAGCAAGCGCATGCCAGCCTGTCTGAAGTTGCCAATGACCATCTGGATGATCCAGAGGAGGAAGAAGGGTGGGGAGGAAAAAGCTGGGGGTTAAGAATAGGACGAAGAAATAAGAAATAAAGTGAGGGCTCTATGTGCATGAACCAAAATAGAGCTTTTTGTTAAATTCCACTCGCCGTGTGGAGGAAGAAGAAGGATGAATACAACCCAAGAACACCATCCCAACCGTGAAGCATGAGGTGGAAACATCATCTTTGGGGATGCTTTTCTGCAAAGGGGACAGGATGACTGCACCGTATTGAGGGAGGATGGATGGGCCATGTATCGCGAGATCTTGGCCACAACCTCCTTCCCTCAACAAGAGCATTGAAGATGGGGCGTGGCTGGGTCTTCCAGCATGACAATGACCCGAAACACACAGCCAGGGCAACTAAGGAGTGGCTCCGTAAGAAGCATCTCAAAGTCCTGGAGTGGCCTAGCCAGTCGCCAGACCTGAACCAACAGAAAAATCTTTGAGGGAGCTGAAAGGTCTGTGTTTGCCCAGCGACAGCCCCGAAACCTGAAGGAATCTGGAGAAGAATCTGTATGGAGGAGTGGCCAAAATCCCTGCTGCAGTCTGTGCAAACCTGGTTAAGAACTTACAGGAAACGTCTGATCTCTGTAATTGCAAACAAAGGTTCTGTACCAAATATTAGGTTCTGTTTTTCTGATGTATCAAATACTTATTTCATGCAATAAAATGCAAATTAATTATTTTAAAATCTACAATGTGAATTTCAGGATTTTTGTTTTTAGATTCCGTCTTTCACAGTTGAAGTGTACCTATGATAAAAATTACAGACCTATACGTGCTTTGTAAGTGGAAAACCTGCAAAATCGGCAGTGTATAAATACTTGTTCTCCACTGTAATAATATATATATATATATATATATATATATTATATATATATATATATATGTATATATATATATATGTATATGTATATATGTATATACAAGGTGTGTTCAAAAAGTATCCAACCTTAATTTTTCGTGCGTAAACTATGAAGATAGGGAGGCGTGGTTTGGTGCAGCGTATGTAGGCGATCCTAATTTGTATGCGTGAATATTTTCCCGCCGGCAGAAGCTGTCAGTCGCCGACAGACCACCGATGAGTGAGGAAGTGTAAGTGAGCGCCGTCGGATTTTCGTTTTTGACAAAATGCGGATCACTGTGGTCTCATCGCCAGTGATCACTGTGTTGAAGAAGTTGGATCACTGTTCACAGTCTCCAGCATGTCTGTGGCATCTCCAAACAGAGTGCCTTCTGCTCGATCGTTAGCAGCTTTGGCACGAAACTTCGCTGAGATTCTCCTTAAGCCCAAATCCTCAGTCACAATGGAATGAACGGATCCAATGCTGACGCCCGCGTCGTCTGCAAGTTCTGCTGATCGTGATTCGACGATCCTGCATCAGCAGGGTCCTCACTTGGTCAATGACGATCTCATTTCGGGATGTGGAGGGCCTACCAGAATGTGCTTCACTTTCCACTGGTGTGCGACCATCTTTGAAGCGGTTGTACCACTCTTTTATCTGTGTGGTGGCCATTGCTTCGTTCCCGAGGCTGTTGATCTTGCGGATGTTTCACTTTGGGAATCGCCAGCTTTACACAAATTTGATGCAGTAGCGTTGTTCAAGTTTTTCCGCATTTTTGTCAAAAACGAAAATCCGACGGTGCTCACTTACACTTCCTCACTCATCGGCGGTCTGTCGGTGACTGACAGCTTCTGCAGGCGGGGAAAATATTCAGGCATATGATTAGGATCGCCTACATACGTGCACCAACCACGCCTCCCTAGCTTCATTTGTTTACGCACGAAAAATTAAGGTTGGATACTTTTGAACACACCTCGTATATATGTATATTATATATTGTACTATTTTTCTATATATATATATATATATATATATATATATATTGAGAGTTGAGACCAATTCACGCATTCAATTCTTCCCGATCTGAGTGGTGTAAAGTATTTGGAAATATATATTGTGACTTGTGCTGCACAATGATTGAAGGTTATAACTAACTTGAATTGGAGCTCATTCAAATGATGCATTAATTATTGGATTGCAATTCACTTTATAACTTTACTAAAGGGTTTTATTGGAGACGTGCGTTCTTGAGCGTATCAATTGAATATAATGGTTTCAAATCGATGGCCGAAAATGCAGGACATCCGTTCGTCTGTCGTTAAACCCACGGGAAGGGAGACGACGGTTTTCTCGTCTTTGTTTGTAATAAACGTGAACGTCGGGTACCGTGCCGTTCTCTTCATATAATACCCTTCGGTAATCGCTTATTTTTGGCAGAACACGAACGTGTTGAAGTGTTGAGAAAGGCCAGACAGTGATGTATGACTTTCGGAGCGAAAAGGAGAAATGAATGAAAGAGGAACGACTGAAGGAATCAAGGCTTTGGCATTGTTCAGGCTCGTCGTACATGAATCGTCATGGCATATGGGTGCGGGGTAGCCTCGGCATACACACACTCTTAGGCCATCATTTCACTCGAAAACTTGCGAGATCCCATGCACGACTGCCCTGCAGCTTCGATCTGAAGCGGGTTACAGAGCCGAGAGAAAAAGCAGGGAATTCCTCCCGAAAGTGATGGGACGGCACGATTTTCAAAAATTCCTCTTTTCATCTTTTTGCCATTTATCTCCTTTTATCGTCTCGCGGTTCCGCCACCCTATAAGTGCGTTGTTGCAGCTAATGTATTTAGTCTCGCTTGAGCGGACTCGACTCAAAACGTGTCTCCCAGGGAGGAGCGCCGCACACGGGGCGTCAGCAAAGTGCGCGGCGGAGCCTTCAACGGGCGTCGGACACAGGGTGCCCGTCTTGCATTCCTTACAACAGGCATGTTCCACCGGGAGAGCGGCGAGCAGATCCTTGCACACGCCGGCCTGGCACGCACAGGTACGGGGAGAGAAACAGAGAGCGAGCTGGACTATAAAACGGACAGAGAGACAGAGGGTCGTGTGTCGGTGGCAGAAAGCGTGTGCCGCAGTGGATCATCAACAAAATGGGTTCTTGAAACGTTCACTCATTGTCTTTGCTTTTTCTACAAACACGAGCGATAGAATCGAGCGCCGCTCCGAACATTTCCGACACGGGATGTGCAACGTGACCTTTGGGCGCTAGGCCTGAAAGGGCTGATGTTGTGTCACCGCTGGTTTTGTTAGGCAAATTAGTGCCTTCAATAGCGCCTTGTTGAGAGTTTCCGTTGGCTTAACATATGGAACAGACGGACAAGAAGAGGTGCCTGCAGGAGCACCGTTTATGGGATTCTTTCGGATATATACATAACTAGACGGTGTCATATACACACACTCACACAACACACACACACACACAACACACACACACACAACACACACACACACACACACACACACACACACAACACACACGCGGCGATATACATTGTATTTGCATTTATACTATGGAGAAGGGTGTGATAACAATACACAGTGAAGAATAGCGTACATCTCTTAACAAACATCTTTTCACTACTCCGCAGCTTTCGAAGAATGAGGTGCAAGTTTGCCTGTTCCATATACTTTAGTATCATGATGACTTTGTCGGACGTTAAAATGTATGGCTGAGTTGAGTGCGTCAACCACCCACATAGAATATACGAAGAGCACACCTGAAACTGACACGTCCAACCACATGCGGTTTACCTGTACCATCACCTGCACCCCTAACGTCCCCCCCCAAAAGGATCGTCTGCTTCCCCAGGATGTTTGCTCTGGAACCTTGCAATTGCATTTACCTGATACCCGTTGCGATCGACGCTTCTTAAATTTTTCACTTTTACACTACTCACTCATGTATGCAGTGCTGTGGGTAGCGTAAGAGTTAGAGCAGAAGTAGTCTGCTATGACTTTATGTACAGCACGAGCAGCTAAATTTAAAATAAGACGAATTTAGATTGGTGGAAAAAAAACACAACCAAAAGCAGATGTCGTCAAAATTATAAACTGTCCAAAAAATAAGAACACTTTTGGTAATTTATTTCATTTACTTTGAACATCAGGCCACGGCTAGTAAATTGATTCACCTATAATGTATGTATGTTGTATGTATAGTATATATATATATATATATATATATATATATATATATATATATATATCCTGATAATCAATCCGTGTTTAATATAAACTCTGTGGCAGTGCGATACAGTATATCGTATAGAGTTCAAGTATATTTGCTACACTTCCATTATTCCTCGTCCATTGAGGGGCATTCTTGATGTGCAGGTAAACGCAATCAACCATGCCGTGCTTGCTTTGTATGCGCTCTCGCAACACGTCATGCTATATCATATATATATTTTATTATTATTAATATAATATGTATATAGAAGAAGAGAAAGAAAAGAATTTATTTTAATAATATATTTATAAGTTCTAATAATTATATATATACTATAATAACATTACACACACATGCAAGTGTATATCATAAAACTAGACTGTCACAAGCGTGGTGCTTGATCAAAAAATACATATCCATTTCGCATCACTCCCACCATCGATGCACACTCAATGTATAATGACGACGTCACAACCATCGCGCATGACGAAGGAGGCCCGAACAATCCTCGGATCCTTTGGCGTAATTTTACAGCCGTGTGGATGCTGACGGACGATCGCGAAACATTCCTTTAACAAAACAAACACGCGGGACTTTTGAGTGACAGCGTCGAAAGGCCTCATTGAAACAATCGTTTAATTACCGGCACTTGTCAAACGAGAGAAGGGATCAGAGCCAGGCTGAGCATTTTACGCAATCAATATTCACTAACAATCTTCTTAATCAAGACATGCCGCTGATAAATGCGCCCCTGGGCATATATGTGGCCCGTACCTGATGGTTCATAAACAGCGCCATTGATCACCTGCCCGCAATCCCCAGGCCACGTGTTCGTTGTCCAACACGAGGCCTCGCATGGTCGAGTCACACGCGGTCAACGCGTCGAAGATCGCCGGTCGAACTCTCTCGCAAGTCGTGTACTCGATGTTCGACATTTTGTTTTTAACCCTGAATTGGACTCCCACACTCCGTCTCATACCCATACCGCTCGGGAATCTCATCCGAGTCCATCACCTGATTCAAATAACCCACAAAGGGAAACTTGTTATATATCTGTATATACTACTTGATGCAATTATTCGCTTCTTTGAAACACGTTTCACTGAACAATCACCCTAAGGCCCTTAATGATCTGTTAAATTTTCTCTTTCTCTGCAAAGGCCGTTTCCTTGTGTGCATACCTTGGTTGACAGATACAGGTAGGTGGGTATACATCGCCCTTACAATAATCCAATTCTCATGTGTGCTTTCTATGTCACTGAAAAAAGCCTGAACGCTTGCTCGAGGGAAGACGTTAGCCAACATTACCCAATGTTGTGAGGCGACGCTTGATAATTCGTACACACAGCCGCGTATCCCCGTGCTGTCTGTCTCACTTCATTTTATTCACCTGCACGCCAGTTTCTTCATATACCTGCCACCTGCGACAAACATGCACTCACCTTACTCATGTTTCTGAGCAGATTGCATTAAACCAAAGGATCAATAAAACAAACCGTATACTATTCGTCAAGGTGACACATCATACGTTGTGCGAAGCATATATATATATATATATATATATATATATATATATAATATATATATATATATATATATATATGTACTGGACACATATATATATATATATACATATATATATATATATATATATATAATATATATATAAATACTGTGAATATATATAATATGTATATACATGTATGTATGTATGTATATATATATATGTGTATATATATATATGTATATATATATATATATATATATATATATATATATATATATATATACGTACTGTGCAAAAAACAAAAAAACAATTGACATTTATATATATGTGCAGTGTAAATACATACATACATATATATATATATATAGATATAGATATATATATATATATATATATTATTATATGGTCATTATATATATATATATTATATAGTATATATATATATATATATATATATATATATATTATGTCCAGTATGTACTTGTATATACCGTACATCTATATAAACACTGTACACAAACATATATCAATATATGTCAATTATATATATATATATATATATATATATATATATATATATTATATATATATATTATATATCGACACAATCGCTGGTGATGTATCATTAAATTATGAGAGTAATCCGATGTGGATCATTCAAAAGAATTCAACCAACGGAGATACAAAAAAACAGTCCAAGAAACGCAAATGTGTTTTACATTCAATCCATGTGTGTATTCAGGTAAAAAAAACATATCTCAATTTTGAATAATATGAATTTACTCAAAGATATTGCAGGATTTTTTTTTTTAACCAAACGAAACATGCCGTTTCTTGGATGATATACCATGAACCACTCGTTCGTACATGAATGGTCTCCACCCAAGCTCAGATGCTTACGGTATCCAGAAGTAAACTGACGGGGGTCTGCTCTTCCACTCACTGTTCTGGAGCACAAAGTTATAATATTGTACTCAATCACATATTCATGTATATTTGGCTTCTGCTCTTTCACTATTTAGATCAAGGTGACCCTGAGAGGAAGAGTGTAATTCTGTTGTTCAATACATTGTGCAGCTAAAGCCAGCGCGAGGCATGTATGAGGATTTTGCTTCCACAGTGTTTTAACAAACAAAAATTACATTTGAACCAACAATCACATTTATATTATAACGATTATTATTCTTTAGGCGTTTCTTATGTTTGGCCATCGACTTACTGATCAACCATTGTAAAATAACACAAATATACAAATCGCTTGTGTGCAGCTTTACCAACACAAACGTTCAGATATATACAGTATGTATATATATACATATATAACATATATATATATATATATGTATTTATGTTATATATATATATATATATATTTAATATATATCTATATATATAGATAATATATAAACATATGCATATATATAAACATATACATGTATATATAATATATATACATATATGTATATATATCAGCATATACAATATGTATATATATAATATACATGTATATATATAAACATATACGTATACATATATATATAATATATATATATATATATTGTGTGTATCAGCATATACATATATATGTATATATAACATATACATATTCAATATATATATTATATATATTATATATATATATACTACTGTGTATACCATATATAATCTATATAGAAACATATACATATATATATAATATACATACATATATAAATATATAACATATATATATACACATTAATACATATATATACATATCTTCTTCTTCTTCTTTCGCAGCTCCCGTTAGGGGTCGCCACAGCAGATCATCCGTTATGATCCGCATACTGATTTGGCATAGGTTTTAGGCCGGATGCCTTCCTGACGCAACCCTGGTCACCTTTACGACACAGGGATAAGGATTGGGTTTCGCCATGATTCCAGGCTGCCCTACACCCTCTCACAGCGCGCATTTCCCCGTCCTCAAGCGATCCTCCAACCCAAGCTTCCGAGTAGCGGATTACAGGCGCACGCCACTACGCCCGGTTATATACATACATACATATTTATATATACATATATACATATAATGGATATATATACATATACATATAATGGTTTATATTATATAATATACATATACATATAATCCATATATATAATATATATATATATAACACATATATATATATATATATATACATATATATATATATGAGGCCCCACTGGTATATATATATATATTTCAATAGAAATAGCCTGGTGTTGGCATAGTGGTTAGGGTAGCGGCTTGGGACCCAAAAGTTCCTGAGTTCAAGCCCCGTTGGCCACTTGAATTAATATACACCAGGAGGTTGACTCAGCCTGTCATCCTTCCGAGGTCGGCAAAGTGAGTACCAGTGTACTGGGCCCGGTGTATGCCCCGGTTAGAATAGGTGTACCATATCCCTGTGTCGTAAGAGGCGACCAGGGTTGCGTCAGGAAGGGCATCCGGCATAAAACTTGTGCCAAATCATTATGCGGATCATAACGGATGATCCGCTGTGGCGACCCCTAACAGGAGCAGCCAAAGAAGAAGAGAAGATATATGAGGCCCACGAGGAGGAGTGATGTAAGCGACATTTTTTAATGATATGATGATGATAGGCTCGGATGATTGGGTAAGGTTTAAAATAGTGCTATATATGCATTAACTCCAAATGGCCGATGTGTCCCTTACATCACTCCTCCTCACGGCGCCTTCATATATATATATATCATATATATATATTATATATATATATATATATATATATATATATATATATATATATACATGTATACTATCCCTGTGTCGTAAGAGGCGACCAGGGTTCGTCAGGAAGGGCATCGTGTAAAACCTGTGCCAAATCACTATGCGGATCAACGGATGATCCGCTGTGGCGACCCCTAACGGGAGCAGCCGAAAGAAGAAGAAGAAGATATATACATGTATACATACGTATATATACATATACATACATATATATGTACATATACCTATATATATATATATATATTCACATATGCTGGACGCTTATTGTAGAGTTGCTTGCAAAAATATTTACCAGATTGTTATGGCAAAAGAAAAAATTATTTCAACAAAAAATTCAAAACACTTCTCTTGTCTGCAACATTTTTGGTTTTGTTGATTTAATCTGCCGCTCGTGTGAACCAAATATTTTGTGGATGGCAAATGTGGGATGGAACAACATACTCGATCACACAGGTACACTCCACCTCTTTGCAAAGTTTGATGTTGAGCCTTATTTATTTATTGTCATGCCAAATGGTAGCTGTATTGGGAACTGACATCGTTTCCAAACAAATGAGAAGGACTTGCCATTGGTGTGCATGGTAATGCTCGGCATTTCGCACCATTTTGTGTGATCCTGCAAATTGTTGCCTGCAGTGGTCATTTTTCATGATGATGGGTGACCCTTCTGTATTTTCATACTATTCAGCCTTGACAACTTAAGCTAGAACCTAAATTACATTTAAAAAAAACCTTCATTCATCATATAAAGTGCTCACCCTTTTATTTGAGCGGTGTAATGGGCCAGACTGCTGCCTCAATCGCTCCTGAAAATAAAATAAAAACTAACCTGGCTTACGTATATGAAGCAAAACCATGCCTATACTGTTTACATATATATATATATATATATA
>CM068957.1:69572470-69585166 GCA_035128595.1 Eptatretus atami | reverse complement strand
CAAGAGATCGAGGCCTGGCGATAATCAAACAACCGCTCGGTTATCCCAGAACCGGAAACGAAACCGTTAAGCGGTTCCGTGTCCAAGCAGGCTTCTCGTTGAGGTACGGTCTCTCGGTCTCCCGGGAATACTTTTAGTATATCGATATTCGCGATTACCCTGTGCACGCAGGTAGAGTGTTGACTCAGCCGTGGTGTGCGCGTTGGAGCACACCCGTGACTGTTTTCGGCGTTGTTCCAGAAAGTGCGACTGATTGTCGTCCGGTGGCGAGACGGCCGACCATTGGCTAAAGCGGCTGTTCAAACGCTGAGCAGGCGCAGATTTCTTAAAATATATATATATAATATAATATCTATATATATATTATATATAACGTATTCCGAGTCGTTTAGAACTCGGTCGCTGAGTGTTTGCACCGAGACGAGAACAGTTTTCCGCACTACGTGCTTCAGCACTTGTGGTCCATTCCGTGAGTTTGGTGTGGCCTACACTTAGTGACTGAGTTGTCTGTTGCTCCTAGAAATTTCCACTTCACATAACACAACTTACAGTTGGCCGGGGAGCTCGAGCAGGGCAGATATTTGACGAAACTGACATTGGAAAGGTTGGCTTCGATGAATGGGTGCCACGTTGAAAGTACTGACACTCTTTCAGTACGGCCAGTTCTCCCTGCCAACGTTTGTCTATGTGAAGATTGCATGGGCTGTGTGCTTGATTTTATAACACCTGTCCTGCAATGGTGTGGTGACAATAGCCGAATCCACTTAATTAGAAGGGGTTCTGCGTACTTTTGCCATGTGTGTGTCATACTATATGTATATATCTATACACATAAAAAGAGCCCAAGTTATTCTGTGCATGGTATGTACATACATTATATGCATATACATATGCATAAAAATTTTTTTGTGAAGTCTCCTGCGGCTATAAACAGCTGCATAGAATCTGCCTTTGGCATGATCATGAGTTTTTGTAACTCTGTAATTCATAACTACATATATCAAACATACATACGCACTAACTACAGCTTTCAAAATGCTGAGAAGTTGACTCACAATCGTCAAGTATGCAAACCTTTGTTTTAATTTTTCAGTCACATAAGTGAATAGAATGATGAGAAAAATGTTATTTCTGAGTAATATTTAACCTCTGTGCTGTATGTTGAAAAAGTAAATTCCATGCGTGCTCTTTACATGATCGAGAATGTCTCATTTTGTTAACATTTGAATTCTGTAGTTGTATTGTATTTCATATCTATGTGTTTGATATATATATATATATATATATATATATATATATTAGAATATCTACATATATATATGTATATATGTGTGTATATACGTATATACTGTGAATATATATATATATATATATATATATATATAATAATATATGTATTGATATACATGCATATGTGTGAGTAATACAGATCCATAATAATATATTATTATATTTATATATATATATAATATATATATATTATATATTTATATATATATATAACAACAATCGTTTTGTGACATTTTCCTCTTTTCGAATGAGCATTCTTCATTTGGATCCATCCATTATATGTATGTATGTATGTATGTATTATGTGTGTGTGTATTGTATATATTTATATATATTTATATATATATTGTATATATAAATATATTATAAATATAAATATTAAATATAATATATATATATATATATATATATATATATATATATATATATGAAGCCTTGTACGTATTCATATATATCGTAAGCCCTATTGTTATTGATTGGGTGCAGATATTTCGTCTGAGCCTGCAATGCAAACTTAGAACGAAAAAATGTTTTGAAATGATTGCAGCTCCATCTCTGGAAGGAGAAATACCATCTTCCAGGGTATTAATAATGCAGAAAAGGCAAGGCAAGATAGGGAAATATTCGTCAGTGATCTGAAATCTGATCCATCGCATATATAGTTGAAGGAGAGTTGGTAGAAAGATTGTGGTTATTAAACTGGAGTCATTCTGTGAGGATTGCCTGTAAAATATTGATATAATTAGAACCAGTTTGGCCAGAGAACAGAGCAATGGTTTTGCAGTCCGCAAAGTCAACAAGAGACGGCGCTGTGTCCGAGTACATGGCTTTTGGCCACAGCCGACACACAACGGGAGCTATGGTTTGGTTTAGACAAGCTTGTTCAAAGGTTACTGCACAGTGAGCACAAAAAACAAAATCGCTCCACCCCAGTCAATGTAGAAGATATTACATATTGATGCTTCAAAGCCTGATGTTTTTTTGCTTTTTAAGATTTTAGTGCCAGGTAAATATATATACAGTTATATATATATATATATAATTTTTTTTTATATACAGTATATATATATATAGATACATATATTTCTTTTTTGCTGCTGCATTTGCAGTACTTGGCTTGACTCTGCAATACTGAAGGGGGACAACATGGACTGCAAAGTGAGCTGCATGTGGCAGTTTGATCACTGACAGAGGCAAAAAAACCGTTTGATACCATCACACGCTGTTATTTTTGCTGTCATGATGATAATAACATGAAAGTTGTAGGATGGTGGCTTGCTTGCTTTATAACAGCATGCCAAAACTTGATAAATAAATACATATCTCTATCGAATATATATTCTCCGCCCAAAAAATTGGAATGTTATGAGTGCATTAAAAACAAACACAACACACACACACACACACACAACACACATCACACACCACACAACACACACACACGACATTCCAATCATGAAATTTTTAATCAGAAAGCAGCAGAAGTAAGTGCAAAGCGTCATCATTCAGGAATATCCCGCTGATTATTTTGTCATTGCTTCGTATTATAAATAACAGGCAAATTATATGATGACTTAAGTGCGTTTATTGGAATCAATTTGCTCAAGAATGGAATAAACAAATTATCAATGCTGTGTCAGATTTAATTTCTCATTTAATTATAATGCTACATAGTGTTAGCAATTATGATAGAGCCCCTTATTTACTATCCACAGATTTTAACCGTTATGTTAGAAATAAACATCCTGCAACATATATGTGTGTATATATATATATACATAATATATATATATAAATATATATATATATATATGTATATAGCTCTATGTACGTCAAAGCTGAAACTGAATATCCATTTTATAGCATATAAAGAGTGTTCTATGAAGTTCTTGCAGGCTGTGGCAGTAATAACACAAAATACCTTGAAACAGGAAAATGGTTGGGTTTTCCACATTGGTTTGGAGTGGAAATGAGTGGCTGTTGAAAAATATAATTCACACAACTACCACAGGCACACAGGCTGTTAATTTATGTGCATGGGCTGCCAAGGTTTGAGCATACAGTGTTAGAACACTGTGCTTTTGGCGCTGCAAGGGTTAGACGTGGTCAGCCCATACTTGGTGTCACGCACAATAAGAAAAAAGGAATTAATTTACATGTTTTTATATGTTTTGAAAGACTACGGAGGGCATTCAAAATGTTCAATGACGATATTCTTACAATTATCTAAGACATGCCGAGATTATTTTATTTTTTCAGTTGATCAGTTTTTGAACAAAAAATGCGTGAAAAATCATGACAAAAGAAATGACAGACTCATTTTTTTTTTTCAATTTCACGAAACAACTTAATGATCATGCTTTAATAAATCATTGTTGATCATTACTCAAAAGTATATCAACATGAAACATATATTTCACACCAAAATCAATCAGATTATGTATGTACACGAAGCTGAGGTTGCTATTCCTTAAGTCGATGAATGAGCACAACTCATACTTGTTTTTTTAACCCATGTTACAAAGGCCTGTGGGTGTTTTCTGCATGTGGAGACAAGTGGGACGATGATCAGCACTAGCAGGTTTTTTGAAAAGCATGATTTGATCGCGGACTTGTGCATTCTCTGAACCTTCAGTTATTTGACACGAATGAACTATTTGCATATATTCGGTGACTTTTTGCTTATACTTCAATCTGATCAACTTGAAAAATAATTCTAAATCCTTCAGAATTATTCATTCAACAACTCTTCCTCAATTCCTAAACATTTGTCATTAAATTAATTGGAAAAATCTGTAGCGTACTTCACACACGACATTTAAGAGTGATAACTGAAGCTATTCATGTCAAAATGAAGTATTATATTACTGTGTAATCCATCGTTTGAGGAAATCCTTTTGAAATAATTATTTGGAAAGGATGTTTTTGTTTTTTTTTAAACTGAAAACGTTGATTCAATGAGTTTGTTCGTGGATGAATTGTATATTTATAACACATACATATATGTGAGCATCCTTCTGCATATGGCATGAGGGAACTTTAAATTTTACATCATGTTGTGGACCATATAATGAAGAGAAATGGACAATTTCCCTTCATCATGAGTTTTATTACTCTCAACGATCACGCACAGGAAGGAACAGATTGTGGGGAACACTGCACTGTATCCACTTGGAAACAATCAACACAGCATTTCATTTGGAAATGCAACAGGATTGATGAACATCCTTGGTATACATCTCGTCAAATTCTCCAAGGTTTATACAATATAGAAATCGATCCTGGGTTTGCGAGTCTGGCTGTATCTCTGCGTGTGTGTTCCTCTATCATTTGGTACGCACCCGTGAGAAACTCGCCTACAGTTGATGGTTGTTGGGACAGCGCGCCGCAAAGTGGACTGCAGGCTCGGTGGGGACGCTCTGTGATGCACGACGTCATCCTGTCGCTTACACGTGGCCTGTGTCCTGTTACTTAGGTGTTGACCACAACTTTGGCCTTTGATCGGGTAGCTTGCAGGAAATCAAATTCATGCCATTTTTCTGCTTGAATATCAAAGTACGTGACATCTTCGCTGTCTTCTCATTCATGGTACCATTGGCTAATTATATGTTTGTGTGAATATATATATATATATATATATATATATATATATACATATATATATATATATATATACATATATGTGTGTGTGTGTGATGTGTACTGTCTGTAATATATGAACTGTCTGTATATATATATATATAATATATATATATATATATATATATATAATATTATATATCATATATATGTATATATACATATACATATATATATATATATATATATATATACTTTTTCTTTGTCCGAAAGAACATACACTGAGCGGAAAAGAATGAAAATTCTTTATTTAATTCTTTACCACTCAGTCCACTGCTTTTTTGCCTGAAATATGAATCCTGAGTGTTGCTTTGCAAACTGCAAATGTTCCACTTGTGTGTGTGTGTATATGTTATATATATATATATATATATATATATATTATATATATATATATATACTGCAATGTATGTTTTTCACCCCTTTCATGACACTCCTCACCCCTTTTCCTCATACTGCACTGTATGTATGCATGTATGTATATACCGTATAATATATATATATATAATATATAATATATATATACATTATACATATATATATATATATATATATATATATATATATATATATATGATATTTGGTGCAAAAGTATCAGGTTGGCATTGGTTTAAGTGCACTTTCTCAATCATGATTTCAAACACGAATTTGTCATAATATTAAAGATGTGTGTCTATATTTTTAAAATTTATCATCGTTATTATTGAAGCCTGGTGTTGTCTTCTGTTTCGGGTGGCTGGCTTGGGATCCTTAGGTCCTGAGTTTGAGCCCTTTTGGCTGCTGAATTAACACCAGGTGGGGTTGAATCAGCCTATCATCCTCCTGAGGTCAGAAAAATGAGTACCAGTGTACTGGTAGAGGGCACAGCATCAGTGGCACAGCTGTGCTCCAATAAATGTTCGGAGTGGTGACCTGTCCAACATTGTGCCAAATAGCCAAGGAAAAAGTGCTTTGGCAGTTCCAATGCTCTGTTCAAGAGGATAGGTCCAAGAAGCAAGAAGTTATTATTGCTGACACTTTGCATCAACAAAATAAATGAAGGGTGAATACATTTGCGAAAAAGATAAAATTTATGTGAGCAGTCTGATTATGCTCTGCAGTGCATTACAAAAACTGTTGGGAAAAGATGGACTCAAACATATCCATCAACTTATTATCAATCCCAAATGGAGTTGAGCAGTTCTCAAGGCAAAAGAGGGTCACACAGATTATTGAATAAATGTAAAGACAGATTTTGATTTTTTCCTGTTATAATAAGTGTTCTTATATATATTTGGGCCCTTATGGTAGCAGATATCATGTGTGTGTATTAATATACACACATATGATATCTGCTACCATGAGGGCCCAAATTATTCACACCTCAGTGGGAGAGGGGTGGAGCTTGAAATTCCTTCATGCTTCTGCTCTGTGTTCGAAGGTGATTGTTGAGAATCGAAGCAGTTGCATTCAAATAATATTCTGCTTGCAGAATGAAAGTAATATAAAAGTGGTCCACAGTCTCCGCGGGACTGCACTTAATGAAAAGAGTGGTCGCACGCTCCGGCATGACCTCATTCAAGGAAATGAGGAGGCCATTTTGATGCTGGGTTTGGCGATCCAGGATCAAAATGCACTCACGATTTATTTTTGCTGCAGCTGTAAACAACAATTTTCTGATGTTTCTTGAAATCTAAATAACCTATCTTGATTGGGTGACACAGAGTGCTACAGTTCACCAGAGGACTTGTGTTTTGAGTCCCAGTCTGGGCATGTAATTTTTCCACATCCACATATGTTTGATTCCTGTTCATTTATTATTATATATATATGAGTATATAAATATATATATATATATATATATATGTATATGAGTATATATATATACATATGTATTAGAGTATATATATATATATATATATATATATGTTATATCAAGCCGGTAGGCGGACATGGGTAGTCGCCTACCCAATAGAACCTGACGCGATGGGCCCGTTCGATGGGAATGACCTGATGATTAAACACAAGAAAATTCATGATTCTAGCTTAAGGGTTAATGCTGCAGATTGTTTTTTCGTTAAATACCCCCACATTTAGAGGTTTTTCGGCCGTTGCTAGGCAACGGAGGGGTCCATAGCAACGGTTCTTTCTCACACATAACTAGGACATACCATGAACCTACCATACCAGTTTCATGTATATCTGACTCATAGTCTCTGAGATATAACGAACTTCGTTTTTTTATGTTTTCGACCAGGATTTCATTCAAAGTCTATCTTTCCGACAGTTTTCATAGGATCCGGCTGGAAATTTTTGACAATATGGCTGAATGTACTGCCCACAGTCGCTCGTGGCCCGATTTTTGATTTCGAAAAAATATTTTTTTTATGATTTAAAAAAAAATTCAAGTCCCGTTGCTAGGCAACGGTGGTGTCCATAGCAACAGTTCTCATTTGCAACACAACTAGGTCATGGTATGAACCTACCCACCAAGTTTCATCGAAATCACCATTGTATTAACGGAGCACTGGACCGAACAGACAGACAAACATACAGACAGACAAACATATCGACGGAAAAACTGATAATAAGGGTAGAACAAATTTCAAAATTAAAAAAAAAATCTTTTTTTTCGACTGCATCGACGACCCAATATATATATATATATATATATATATATATATATATATATATATATATATATATATATATATAATATATATACTGTGTGTATATATATAAATATACGAGTATATATACAATAACGAGTATACATATTATATATATATATATATACATATATATAGTTATCCACTATGACTACTGCTACTTTTGTATGGCCCCAATTAAAAGTTTTTCTTCTCCACACCCGCAATCCAAGCAACCTCCTCCTGCACCCTCACTACTTTCATAACACTCTCCACCCTTTTCCTCCCTACACCTTACTTTTGGTTTGCCCCTTCTACCAACTGCATTCACACCAAAAATTTGTCTGACAACATCCTCCTCCTCCCTCCAGATAATATGCCCAGCCAAAACTGACATGCCTCTCATAACTTTTCAGTGATGTCCCCAACTGCTGACACACTCCAAATATCCTAATCCCTCTTCCTTTCCCTCAAAGAGGGTGCCATCAGCCTCTCAGCATCCACATCTCTGTTCTCTGCAGAAATCTCTACTCTTCCTTTCTCAAAGCCTAGGCCTCTGCCCAGGTATTCTCTATTTTCTCAAGGCCTCAAAATATGCATTGATGTGTGTGTGTGTGTATGTGTATATATATATATATATATATATATATATATATATATATATATATTAATATATATATATATACATATCTGTATTTTTTTTTATTGATATATATCCTGAAGAAATATCCTGATATATATCCATTGACGGTCGCTGGAGGATGATCCAGAACTGCAGGGTCTACCGGAGTGCTCAGTTACTCAATACTGACCACAGGCTTGTTGTAGCAACTCTAAAGCTGCACCTTAAATCCTGGAGAATGGTACCATCCAGCCTGCTGGATGTTGGCAAGCTCAGGGATGAGAGAGTAGCTGAGGAGTTTGCGAACAGGCTGAGTGGACACTTGGGGGGTCTGGGTGCTTTGGGGGGTCCTGAAGAGTTGTGAGTGCCTTCAAGACACCATCCTTGATGTTGCCGGTGGATGTCTTGGAACTCACCGCAGGGCAAATAAGAATTTTGTCTCTCAGGGACACTGGATACCATTGACCAGAGTCGCAGGGCCAGGCTGAATGGCAAAGCTGAGCTGTTCAGGGAGCTGAGGCGTAAAACTGTACGTGCACTGAGGGTGGACAAGGAGGCCTATGTGCGAGGAATCTGTGAGGGGGTAGAGCATCACCTGTGGACAGGTGATTCTCGTCCCGCTTACAGGGGAATTCGCGCATTGCGTTCATCCAAGCCCATCCCTCGGAGCACTGCAGTTAGAGCAGAGAGTGGTAGGCTCTTGACAGAGGAGTCTGAAGTGAAGGCCCGCTGGGCCGGTTACTTGAGCGGTTGTACCAGGCTGATGCCCCAGCTGTCGAGTTGGACGTCAAGGGTGTTACAATCCCTGTTGCTAACCTCAAATCAACTGTGGTCCACTTTGCTTGTGGAAACACGGGCTGCGGTGCACCGGTTGAAACGGGGCAAAGCTCCAGGGATCTGTGGCATCCATGCTGAACTTCTCAAGGCTGGTGGAAATGCTGCACTCGTGTCGTTGCATGCAGTTTTGTGCTCTGCCTGGAACACAGGCATCATCCCAACTGATTGGAAGAGGGGCCTTTGTTGTTCCTCTCTGGAAAGGGAAGGGTGATCGCCAAGACTGCAACAACTACCGAGGGGTGACGCTGCTCTCAGTGCCGGGCAAGGTCTTTGCTCGGATAATTCTTGATAGGGTTGCCACCATCTGCTTGAGCACCAGCGTCAGAGCAGTCAGGCTTTACACCAAAGAGGTCAACGATTGACCGTATCCTGCTCTTCGTGTCCTCACCGAACGCAGACGAGAGTTTCGGCAGGGGCTGCTTGCAGCCTATGTTGATCTCTGTAAAGCGTTCGATTCAGTGAATCGGGATGCCCTCTGGAGGATTCTTGGTCTTCGTGGGGTGCCACCAAAACTGATCGATCTGATGTCTGAACTCTACTCTGGTACTGAGGGTGCTGTGAAGTGTGGTGGTACCATCTCTGACTTATTTCCAGTTGTTACTGGAGTTCGTCAGGGGTGTGTACTGGCTCCCACACTTTTCAGCACTTGTATGGACTGGATTTTAGGGAGGATGTCGGAGAGATCAAGCTGCGGTGCATCGTTTGGGATGTCAAGATCTCGGACCTTGATTTTGCAGATGATGCAGTCATCTTTGCGGAGACTTTAGATATCCTTTTGGGGGCCCTCGAGGTGCTGAATGAGGAGTCGGAGCCGCTGGATTACGGGTTTCTTGGTCAAAACTAAGATCCAGGCTTTCGGTGACATCTTGGATGCTGCTGTCCTGTCTGTGTCTGTTTGTGGTGAGGATGTAGAGGTCGTGGAGAGATTCACTTACCTTGGCAGTGATATTCATGTCTCTGCGGGCTGTGAGTCAGAGGTCAATAGATGTCTGGGTCGGGCCTGGGGAGTCATGGATTCACTGGATCATGGGTGTGGCGCTGCCGGTACCTGTGCGGGAGGACGAAAGTCGAGTCTTCAGGTCCTTGGTACTTCCAGTCTTGCTCTATGGATGCGAGACTTGGACTCTGACCAAGGATCTGAGACGGAGACTTAATTCCTTTGGTACCAGGTCTCTTCGGAGAATCCTTGGCTATCGCTGGTCGGATTTTGTGTCCAACGAGCGGTTGCTGAGAGAGACTCGGATGAGATTTGTTACCTGCATAGTCCGTGAGCGTCAGTTGCGGCTGTATGGACATGTGGCTCGTTTTCCTGACGCTGATCCTGCTCACCAGATTCTCTCAGGGGGGAGTCTCGTGAGTGGAGGAGGCCAGTGGGCCGACCACGTGCCTCGTGGTTGCAGCAGGTTGACCATCATCTCAAGGAGATGGGGATGGCCTGGCATCTGCCTGGGGGATGGCCAGACGGAGGCCCCTGGAATACCGGTGGAAAGTGGACGCAGCGACGCGCTGTTCTGGCACATGCTCCCATACCTGACCTGACCTGACCTGAAGAAAGTCTACACCCCCTTTCAAAATTTTCACCTTTTGTTGCCTTATAGCCTGGAATTAAATTGCATTAAATCAGACTTTTTCACCTTTATTTACACATCATAACCCACAACTTCCAAATGAAAAACAAATTCTATAATTTCAGAAAATTAATTAAAATACAAACTGGAATATCTTGGTTAGATCAGTGTCCACCCCCCCCCCCCCCCCCGAAGTTGTGTGCAAATGAGAACTGTTGCTATGGACACCACCGTTGCCTAGCAACGGGACTTTGAATTTTTTTTTAAATCATAAAAAAAATATTTTTTCGAAAATCAAAAATCGGGCCACGAGCGACTGTGGGCAGTACACGTTCAGCCATATTGTCAAAATTTCCAGCCGGATCCTATGAAACTGTCGGAGAAAGTAGATTTTGAATGATCCTGGTCGAAAACAATAAAAAACGAAGTTCGTTATATCTCGAGACTATGAGTCAGATATACATGAAACTGTATGGTAGGTTCATGGTATGTCCTAGTTATGTGTGAGAAGAACCGTTGCTAGGGACCCCTCCGTTGCCTAGCAACGGCCGAAAAACCTCTAAATGTGGGGGTATTTTAACGAAAAAACAATCTGCACATTAACCCTTGAAGCTAGAATCATGAATTTTCTTGTGTTTAATCATCAGGTCATTCCCATCGAACGGGCCATCGCGTCAGGTTCTATTGGGTAGGGCGACTACCCATGTCCGCCTACCGGCTTGTATATATACATATATATAATATATATATATTTAATATATACCTCATATACATATGTATATATATATACTCATATACATATATATATATATATATTTATATACTCATATATATATAATAATAAATGAACAGGAATCAAACATATGTGGATGTGGAAAAATTACATGCCCAGACTGGGACTCAAACACAAGTCCTCTGGTGAACTGTAGCACTCTGTGTCACCCAATCAAGATAGGGTTATTTAGATTTCAAGAAAGCATCAAGAAAATTGTTGTTTACAGCTGCAGCAAAAATTAAATCGTGAGTGCATTTTGATCCTGGGATCGCAAACCCAGCATCAAAATGGCCTCCTCATTTCCTTGAATGAGGTCATGCCGGAGCGTGCGACCACTCTTTTCATGAAGTGCAGTCCCGCGGAGACTGTGGACCACTTTTATATTACTTTTCATTCTGCAAGCAGAATATTATTTGAATGCAACTGCTTCGATTCTCAACAATCACCTTCGAACACAGAGCAGAAGCATGAAGGAATTCAAGCTCCACCCCTCTCCCCACTGAGGTGTGAATAATTTGGGCCCTCATGGTAGCAGATATCATATGTGTGTATATTAATACACACACATGATATCTGCTACCATAAGGGCCCAAATATATATAAGAACACTTATTATAACAGGAAAAAATCAAATCTGTCTTTACATTTATTCAATAATCTGTGTGACCCTCTTTTGCCTTGAGAACTGCTCAACTCCATTTGGGATTGATTTAATAAGTTGATGGATTATGTTTGAGTCCATCTTTTCCCAACAGTTTTGTAATGCACTGCAGAGCATAATCAGACTGCTCACATAAATTTTATCTTTTTCGCAAATGTATTCACCCTTCATTTATTTTGTTGATGCAAAGTGTCAGTCAATAATAACTTCTTGCTTCTTGGACCTATCCTCTTGAACAGAGCATTGGAACTGCCAAAGCACTTTTTCCTTGGCTATTTGGCACAATGTTGGACAGGTCACCACTCCGAACATTTATTGGAGCACAGCTGTGCCACTGATGCTGTGCCCCTCTACCAGTACACTGGTACTCATTTTTCTGACCTCAGGAGGATGATAGGCTGATTCAACCCCACCTGGTGTTAATTCAGCAGCCAAAAGGGCTCAAACTCAGGACCTAAGGATCCCAAGCCAGCCACCCGAACCATGAAGACAACACCAGGCTTCAATAATAACGATGATAAATTTTAAAATATAGACACACATCTTTAATATTATGACAAATTCGTGTTTGAAATCATGATTTGAGAAAGTGCACTTAAACCAATGCCAACCTGATACTTTTGCACCAATATATCTATATATATATATATATATATATATATATATATATATATATA
>CM068957.1:69549442-69570048 GCA_035128595.1 Eptatretus atami | reverse complement strand
TATATATATATATATATGTATATATATATATACACACATATATGTTGCAGGATGTTTATTTCTAACATAACGGTTAAAATCTGTGGATAGTAAATAAGGGGCATCTAATCATAATTGCTAACACTATGTAGCATTTATAATTAAAGTGAGAAATTAAATCTGACACAGCATTGATAATTTGTTTATTCCATTCTTGAGCAAATTGATTCCATAAACGCACTTAAAGTCATCATATAATTTGCCTGTTATTTATAATACGAAGCAATGACAAAATAAATCAGGCGGGGATATTCCTGAATGATGACGCTTTGCACTTACTTCTGCTGCTTTCTGAATTAAAAATTTCATGATTGAATTCGATGACACTGTGGTTGCTGGGTGGGATTGATGCGGTGTTGGTGTGTTTGGTTGTTCGTGGTTTTTTAATCACTCATAACATATCCCAATTTCTTGGCGAGATATATATCGATAGCGATAGTATTTTATTATCAAAGTTTTGCATGCTGTATAAAAGCAAACCACCATCCTAACAGACTTCATGTTATAACACATTACAGCAAATCAATAACAGCGGTGATATGTATTCAAACGGGTTTTTTGCTCTGTCAGTAAATCAACTCAATCAGGCTCACTTGCAGCCCCCCACCAGTTGTCCCCCTCCCAGAGTTGCAGCCGATCAAGCATTACTGCAAATGGAGCACAAAAAACAAAAATGTATCATATATAGTATATACGATAATAAAAAAATATATTAATAATAGTATACTTGTATATATATTTACCTGTGCATAAAATCTTAAAAAGCAAAAAACATCAGTGCTTTGAAGCATCAATATGTAATATCTTCTACATTGACTGGGGTGGAGCGATTTTGTTTTTTGTGCTCACTGTGCAGTAACCTTTGAACAAGCTTGTCTAAACCAAACCCATAGCTCCCGTTGTGTGTCTGGCTGTGGCCAAAAGCCATGTACTCGGACACAGCGCCGTCTCTTGTTGACTTTGCGGACTGCAAAACCATTGCTCTGTTCTCTGGCCAAACTGGTTCGTGAATTATATCAATATTTTACAGGCAATCCTCACAGAATGACTCCAGTTTAATAACCACCAATCTTTCTACCAAACTCTCCTTCAACTATATATGCGATGATCAGATTTCAGATCACTGACGAATATTTCCCTATCTTGCCTTGCCTTTTCTGCATTATTAATACCCTGGAGATGGTATTTCTCCTTCCAGAGATGGAGCTGCAATCATTTCAAAACATTTTTTCGTTCTAAGTTGCATTGCAGGCTCAGACTAATATCTGCACCCAATCACATAACAATAGGTGCTTACGAATATATGAATACGTACAAGGCTTCATATATATATATATATATAGTATAGATGAGATTGTTATTATATACCTATAGGATATGTATTCACTTTCAAAAATAACATCTTACATCATTTCTGTCTTGTTTCATATTTTATCATCTTATATTATCATTTTATCTTATTTAACTTCGATAAAACATAATATATATACTAACCACTTAAATATCTATATCATAATATATAAACATACACACACACATACATACATACATACATACACACATATATATGGATGATCCAAATGAAAGAATGCATCATTCGAAAAAGGGAAAATGGTCACAAAACGATTGTTGTTATATATATATATAAATATATATATATATATATATATATATATAATATAAATTATATATATAATATTGATCTGTATTACTTCACACATAGCATGTATAATCAATACATATATAATATATATATAATATATATATATATATTATCAGTATTAAGTATATACACACATATATACATATATATATGTGATATCTAAATATATATATATATATTATATAATATATTCATAACACATAGATATGAAATACAATACAACTACAGAATTCAAAATGTTAAACAAATGAGACATTCTCGATCATGTAAGACACAGCAGGAATTTGACTTTTTCAACATACAAGCACAGTGTTAAATAATTACTCAGAAATAACATTTTCTCATTCATTCTATTCACTTATGTGCTGAAAAATTAAAAACAAAGGTTTGCATAACTTGGACGATTGTGAGTCACTTCTCAGCATTTTTGAAAGCTGTGTATGTGTGTATGTATGTTTGAATATATGTAGTTATGGATTACAGAGTTACAAAACTCATGATCATGCCGAATAGGCAGATTCTATGCAGCTGTTTAGCCAGCAGAGACTTCCAAAAAAATTTTTATGCATATGTATATGCATATATATGTATGTACATTACCCATGCACAGAATAACTTGGGGCTCTGTTTTATTGTGTATATGTATATACATATATATGCACACTACATGGCCAAAAGTACGCAGACACCCCTTCTAATTAGTGGATTCGGCTATTTCAGCCACACCCATTGCAGACAGGTGTATAAAATCAAGCACACAGCCATGCAATCTCCATAGACAAACGTTGGCAGGAGAATGGGCCGTACTGAAGAGGTCAGTGACTTTCAACGTGGCACCTTCATCGGAAGCCACCTTTCCAATGTCAGTTCGTCAAATATCTGCCCTGCTCGAGCTTCCCCGGCCAACTGTAAGTGCTGTTATTGTGAAGTGGAAATTTCTAGGAGCAACAACAACTCAGTCACTAAGTGGTAGGCCACACAAACTCACGGAATGGGACCACCAAGTGCTGAAGCACGTAGTGCGGAAAAACTGTCTGTCGTCGGTTGCAACACTCAGGACCGAGTTCTAAAACTGACTCTGGAATACGTATATATATATATATATATATATATATATATATATATATATATTATTATATATATATTGATTTTTAAGTAACTGCCGCCTGCTCAGCGTGTGAACAGCCGCTTAGCCAATGGGGCCGTCTCGCCCCCGACGGACAATTCAGTCGCGACTTTCTGAACAACGCCGAAACCAGTTCACACGGTGTGCCTCCAAGCGCACACCAACGGCTGGAGTCAATCACTCTACCTGCGTGCGACAGGGTCTATACGCCGAATTATCGAATACGTAAGTATTCGCGGCGGCGAGACTACCGGAGAGACCGTACCCAAAAGAAGGCCTGCTTGGACACGAACCGCTTAAGCCGTGTCGTTCCGTTCTGGGATAACCGAGCCGGTGTATGTGTATGCGCCAGCCTCTGGACCGATTCTATTATCTGGCTATTTAAAGCCCGCTATAATTTCTGAAGAGCAATACGGCGTTCAATGGGGAAGAAGGATAAACGAACGCGGTAACATTTAAATCACGCACTTTATTATTTACACACGTACACAGTAATGCATGGAAAAGGTGAAACTGGCGCATGCATTTATCGCAAGGCAAGAAAAGCAATGCAAATCAAAAAGCACGACAAGAAGAACTACAAACCCGTTGTCCTATTTATTATGTACGAATTTACTTAAACAGGTTTACTTAAGGACACGGGCCGGCCCCCCCACATCTCTCATATGAAAGACGCCGAAAAAGAAAAAGAAGGAGAGGAAAAACTGACCGTGGGTGATTCCTGGGGCTTCTCCCCTTCGCCCGTCCGTACACGGACAGACCTAAAGAGCCCCTCGGTCCCGAGCGCCACTCGCTTCAACAAATCTCAGCGACCGAGAGTAGAGAGAGATTATATACATTATTTATTCACAGGGCATTTAATGCGTGGACTACCAGGCAAAAGACAAGAGTCATATGCTGTATACAAAAGTTCATGAAAGATTTTCACAAATTTGCATCAACTCCAGTTCGATACTATGTTTCTCTGTTGAGAAATGCTTTTTATATGAAGAATCCGAACATTTAACGACAAAGGCTGAGCACCTGTAATCAACCGTAAAGACGACAGTAACATGTGCATAAAGAAAGCTGGTCGATGTCACACGACAACAAAATGCATGGAATAAAGAAAGTCAGTTGTCATTTCTGCCTTAATGGAAGTCATCTTAGAGGAACAAATGATCGATTTGCAAACATGGGGGGACAAATACTCTCTGATTTAAAAGTCGAGACACGAATGCAAGGATGCGTGATAACAGAAAACCTTTCCGAGCACAGATAAGAAATGAAAGGAGAAATAAAGTGAGAATGAACTTCGTAAAACAAGTAGACACAGAAGGCGAAAAAGCAATATTTAATTCACAAAAGAAAGGCCAGAAAGGAAATGTGTTATAGACCGCTGCATGTCAATTAGCAATTGAAATGGGGTTAAAACAAAGGGGAGAAGGGAGAGAGAGAGAGAGAGTAGACGAGAGAGAGAGAGAGAGAGAGAGAGAGAGAGAGAGAAGAGGGACGAGAGAGATTCTCCTCAGCGTCGGCTGTTCCTGGTGAGAACTCTCCCACTCTTTTTTCGGCACAGTCTCGCGTTCCTGGTGACGACTCTCCCACTCTCTTTCCGCGCTCGCGTTCTCCTTTCTTTAACCCATGCCCCGCCCCTTCTCAACCCCCCTTTCCTTCCAGAACATGCGGGAACCTTCAGAAGGAGCGTTTTCCGCCAAATTAGGGACGCGCGCACCGGTTGCCTGTGCTTCATGCTTTGGGTTTTCACCCTGGTCCCTGCAGGGTAAATCCACCGCATCTTGTCAGCGAAGATGCCATTCGTTGGTGGGGGGGGGAAACGGGAATCACCTGCTTTCCCTCGAGAAGGCCAGGCCTCTGGCAACACGGCTGAGGGTGAAATGCGGTGGTGGGTGGTTGGCGTTTTGTGTGGTCTTGATGGTGGTTGTCCTGGGTTGTGGTGGTCGGGAGGGTGTGTGGCTGGCGTTCATGGTGGAGTGAGGGTGTGGTTGGGCGGTGGTGGTTAAGGTGGTTGTTGTGAAGGCGGCGTTCGTTGTTGTGGGGATGTGGCGTTGAACGAGAAAGGGTGGTTGTGGTGATCGTGTTGTTGTGGTTGGTGGCGCTTTGCGGTGGTAGTAATGGCGGTTGGTCCAAAATAACGATAGTAAAAAATAATGCTAACCTTCAAAGATCACAGCCTCGCCACACGGATAATTTCCCATTAAAAACGGTGGGGGAAACTAACGAAACATGGACTTATCGCATAGACTGAACTAAGGACCTATTATGGTGTCTGGCGAATTTCCACACCGTAACAATATAGTTGTTACGACGAATTTGGAATCGATTGCGCACAACACTACAGGTTCCTTTAGTCAGCATGTCGATAAGTGCTACTGTTCCCGAGAAGCTCACCTTCCATTGTTTAATATTCAGAAATCGATTAAGAATGCGCTGCGGATCGATTAATAGTAAGGGGAAAGAACAATTGGAGACAATCCCTCCCCTCTTCTGCGGAAGAGGAAAAGAATCCCTGCCGTCCCGTGATCATGATGTCAACAACTCCCTCCCACCTGGTAGTGGGGGGGGGGTGGAATCACGAGGCATGAAGTCCACGCCGGGCGTGGGGGAGGGGGCGAAGAAGGAAAGGATGAATCCTTCTTGTTTTTAGTAGTAAGATTTTGCTCAGTTGGGGGAGTCGTTCAGAGACCGTCGGGTCTGCTGCTTGCGTAGGTTGAGGCCTTCGAAGGTTTTTGCTCGGCTGGCTCAGTGGACTTCGGCTGCGGCCTGGCCGGGAGGAGAGCTTTTTGCTTTGGGGTTCAGTTGGCTCGGCTTCTGTTGGCTCGGGAGAGCTTTTTGCTTCGAGCTGGCTTTGTTTGAAGAGATTGAGCTGGGTCGCTCGGCTCGAGCTGCGAGTGGTGGCTTCTTCTTTGTTCGTGAGCTCTTGTTCTCCAATTTTGTCCGGCTGTTGCGACTCATCGACCTCTTCTTGAGGTGGTTCCTCGGGAAGCGACGCATACGACGGAAGGATCGGCGCCTCGTCTCACCAAGCACATGTTGAAGAAGCGCGGGAGGATTCGCGGGAGCTCGGGAAGATCGCGCCAGCGGCGATTGGAATCCAAGCTCGCTCTAGTCTGGAGCCGGGTCCGAAACAAACTGAAAACCACTACGAGTGGAGAGGTTCGAATAGTGTTGATTTTCAGCTCACCTTTCTCCGAGCTGGAGTCCCGTAATTAAAGCCTCGCCACCATTTCTTGGTGTGTGTGTGTGTGGCGTACGTTGTCCGTGGGCCCGTCTATATAAGTTAGGAAATTGTAAAGTGCTTTGTGGCTTACATTGTTTGATTGCATTTCGTATAGACGTCGTAGTCTTTTGTCGTGTTTTGTTGTTGTATAATTGCATACGTGTTTGCCTTGTTTAATTCCATACGTGCTTTATTATAATAAATGTCCTTGGTGTGAATGGAAACCTGTGTCTTGCGTCCTCTTCCCTTAATGAGCTGCCATCTTGCACTCGAATATAGTTGGTTTTTAAAATAGCCGGTAAAGTGATCAGGTCCAACGGGACTGCGAGATAATACTACCGTCCGCCGCCGCTCGGTTATCCAAAAGGAAGCGAGCTGCGTTAAGTGGCTCGTTTCCAAAGCGGTCCCGTTGAGGTACAATCTCTCGGTAACCTAACCCAGCGCGAAATAATTAGGTTAAATGAAGAATTTGGCGATCGGACCCTGTAGCGGCACGGGTAGAGTCGGACAAAGGTTGTGTGTGGTTTACAAACACACCGTGGCTGGTTTTCCCGGCGTTGTCCGGAAAGCCGCGATCTGATTGTCCGTTGGTGGGCGAAAGCGACCGCTAAATTGGTTAGAACGCGGTCGTTCGCACGCTGACGGGCGGGAAATCTACAACATATATACATATAATACACATGTAATATAACGTGTATATATATATTCCACAACACAACACACACATACACACACACACACATAGTGTCTGGACGAGCATGCCCCAATCTCCAAAGGACAAAATCCTACATCAAGGCCTCACCTCCAGTCCGGGTGGCCTCAAAACAGGTGACTCTGTCAAACAGAAAAGATTACATGGCAAAATCAGATTAAACATCAAACGGAATCGCCTCTCTGGATTTCGGGCTTATGGGCCCTCATTAGGACAGCAATACATAATATTTTACCAATGATGACCACATTTCGTCATTTAAAAATCAACATTGTCCTGGGTGGCAGATGGATGTTGTTTCTTTGCAAGCTTATGCGGTTTAACCGTGGTGAGACCATAATCCGTGGCACTGCTCACACTTAAAGCCAGGCGGTGCAATTGACATATGTATACGTATTACGTACACATACACGTAGTACACGTGGTGTGTGTGTGTATATATATATATATATATATATAATATATATATATATATTATTATATATAAATATATATATAGTATATATATATATATATATAATATTACAATACACACACAATACACATCAATAACACATACACATACACATACACATACCACATACACATACACATTCACATACACATACACATAGACACTAATATATATATATATATATAATATATATATATTGTTACAGTTGTGGAATTTCACAAGAACACATTCAGGTTTCGCCAGAGAATCGTTTATTGTCGATAAGTTGTGTGTTTCAAGATTAGAAATTTCCCCACCGAAGGGGGGGGGGGGGTGTCTAAAGAGAATTATTCGTGTAACCGGGCTGTGGACTTTGAGTCAGCCATTATTCTTTTTGCTATCTTTATTTTGGAACAACCACAGCGACAACCACCAACCGCACTTTCAACAACCATAGCGATCCCCACCACAGCGCCAACCACAACCACCATCTCACACACCAACGCCATCCCCACCTACAGCCCTACAACACTGAAACAACAAACATCTCAACAACTTCCCGCCCGATATCCATCAGAACGGGTAAAACAGAAATGACGGTTGGAAAACAACAACTGAGCCCAGCAGAGCTCTGTTGGAATTTTTCCCTCAGAAGGGCGAAAAGAAAGAATGTTCCGTGATCGGCCAAAAGAGCGGGCCAAGAGGAAGCCGAGCCGAACCCCCCCCCCCCACCTGGAATGTCTCCCCCCCCCCCCCCCCCGTGAACACGCGAAGGGAGGGGCGAAGCAAACCGGGGCGATAAAAGTCCGGGCTGATAACGCAAGAAGTCAGATCTGGGTTCGCCGTGAGTTGAGTGGAGTCTGGGAGTCGGAGTCGAGCTGGCAATCGTCTGCAGTCTGGGTTCGGCCGTGGAGTTGAGTGAAGTCTGGGAGCGGAGTCGAGCTGCAATCGTCTGCGTCTGGGTTCGCCGTGGAGTTGAGTGGAAAGTCTGGGAAGCGGAAGTCGAGCTGCAATCGTCTGCAGGTCTGGAAGTGCAGCGGAGTCTGTCAGCGAGTGGAAGAGAGTCCGCTCTGCTTGCTCTCTCTCCTCTTGGTCGAGCGAAGCGCCCGGTGGAGCCGGAGAGGAGTCGCCAGCCGGATCGCCCGTTGAAGGCACGGGTGGAGTCCAGCGGAGTGCGGGCAGGGCCACGAGGTCGCCGACTAGGGGCCGGCGAGTCACAAGAGGGTGACAGGTAACAGCAAGCACGGCTTCTCGGAGCTCTGAGGTCTCCACAGCTCCCGTGAACTATTAAAAACCCACGAGGTCCAGTTCTGGCTTGCCCTTCCCTTCCTGGGTGGTTATCTTGAATGAATGTTGTGGGCGCCGTGTCCGTCAAGTGTGACTGTAAGTGCATGTACGTAAATAATAGAACGGTTGTAGTCCTTTGTCTTGCTCGTTCCTGCATGGCTTTATTCACTGCATGATTGCATAACTGTTTGATTGGCCATACGTGTTTGAGTGCATACGTGGTGTAAAAATAAATGTCCTTGTTCAAAATTATCACCTGTTCGTTTGCGTCCCTTTCCCTTAATTGAAGCTGCCGTATTGCTTTCGGATATAGCTGGCTTTTAAAATAGCGATAAAGTAATCGGGATCCGCGGGCTTGGCGATATACAACCGCTCAGCAAATCGTAAACGGAAGCGAGCTGCTTAAGCGCTCGTTTCCAAGCAGGCCCCCGTTGAGGTGTAATCCCCGCGGCATTCTGTCTCTGCGCGCATAATTACGGTAAATCGACATTCGGCGATCGGACCCTGTCGCGCCGTGGACAGGAATAGTTGGCCTGATTTAGCAGTGGTGATTAAAAACACACCCGTAAGCTGGATATTCGGCGTTGATCCAAAGCTGCGACTAGGTTTGCCAAGCGTCCGGTGGGGCGCGCGGACCGCAAATTAGCTAAAAGCGGTCGTGCCCGCTATGCCGGAGTTGGTGAGAATCTAACAACAATATTATACACATGCATATATAATATAATAATATATATCTATACACACACACACAGAAACATATTATATACACAGAATATATCAAACATATTGTTAGGAAATGGCCCTTATTGGACTACTAATTAGATTAAGCTCAGATCCCCCATTATGCAATGTATATGATAAGGTTGTTGGGTAAAATGGACATTATATGTGTGGTCGGGGGTGTAAGAGGCTGTTTACTTGTTTGTGTGGTTTGTGGAACAAGGGCTCCCTCTTCTTCTTCCCATCACAGATGATAGGCCGCCCAGTCGGCTGAGAGGTGTGCCAAAAAGAGAAAGTGACGCCGAAAGGGAGGAGTTTGTCGGCTTCAACCGAGAGAGGCGGGGCCTTGTGTGTCGGAAGGGAGCGAACGAAAAGAGACTGTTGGGTGAAACTGTGAGCGCCGTGGTGGCCGCCGATCGGCTGTAACACGGGACAGCTGTGTCTGTTTTTCATGAGAACGAAGCCGAAAGAAGGCAGGGGAAGGCAACGAGACAACGACGAGTGTCGAGTCGCGATCTGCTGGATAAGCACGGGCTTCAAAAGCGAGTGAACCGTAAGAAGGCTGCGCTGCCATGTCCGAATCGGCGACCGACTCTAAGGAAAGAGAGGTGATTCGACAGAGAGAAGAAACTGAGAGGACGGAGTTTTGTGGAAGTCGGGCTGCGAGGCGGGAAGCAGGAAGGAGACGCCGGAGCCCTCTTGACAGTCCCTGCTCACACCAACGCTAACACGTTTGCCGATCCGCTTAGCCGGACGCCTGCACCTCGAATTTGGGCCTTGTCTGGTGAACAGGCCCAGGCCTGGATTGTTGCTGGACCTTGAGGAGATCGGCTGAGGCCCATCGTCGACATTTGCGGCGGGGCCGGAACCGCTGAGGAGGGCGTGCGCAGCGGCAACCTTGAGAAGGAAGAGTAGCGGGCGCCGCCATCTGCACGCGGCGCGTTCTGAGCTGGGAGTCGAATCCGTGGACATTCCGCCTGTTGCGACGACATTCGTGCTTTTGACATGTCCTCTGCGTCGTCCATAGAGACATCACCAGTACTCTTCTTGTCTGCATGCATGCGTCTGTCTATTTGTCTTGTCTCACGTTGTTTAAGGGCATATTTCGGTAGCGACACCCCCATCAAAACCTGTAGTCCGTGGTCCCATAGTTAAGAACGGGTTGAGGATTGTTAATAAACATTGTCGTGAAATTTTGCTTGTGTTGTGATCACCCAATGTTTCCCCAATAAATCTGGTTAATTGTATGAAGTTGCCGCTATGGATTAAATTTGTGTTCGCGTCGAGGAACGATCCGTTCGATTGGCATATAAAACCAAAATGGTTTACAGACTGGCAAAAACGCTTGGGCTATCTGAGCACAACCAGTCTGTAACCAGGGGTTCTATTTCCCAACTGGCAAGGTTCAGGATTACGTTGGTATCTGCGATTGGAAGAAACAGAGCGTGACCGAGGCCTGTGCTGAGCCGGCTGGCGTTATAGATCCCGGAGACGCCGGAGTGGGTTGAGATCCCGTCCGTCGCTGAATTCCTTAACAAATATTATATGAATAGGCGCAAGAACCCAATCATGTCTCCACCTGTAATTGTAAGGGATAACCAATCAGTCTCCACCCCGAATTAATTATCCTCAGGTGCTAGGATTTCAATAAATTACCCCTCATGCTACTTACTAAAGCTGGCATAAAGAACCTGCTAAATGAAGCGGCATAAACAACCAAGAAGCTGCACAATGTAAGCCCTTTGCGTTTCCAAGAACCCTTTCTGGTTCGTTAACAGCTGCTGACATCACAAAGTGGCACATACTTGAAGAATCCCATTGCTACTGTCCCCTCAGCTGCCGACCAGTGTCATACTTGTTGGTGAGTCATCAGGCAACAGCGAAGACAGAAACGTGCACACACTGAACCTCCAAGCCGATACCACTTTAAATCCTAAATAGCAGTAACACATAAATAACAAGATCAATGACATCTCTGTTGCTGAACACATCACTAAGTGATGAACTCACCATCTAACATACAGATATATATATATAATATATATATATATATATATATATATATATATATATATATATATATATATACATACATGCATATAGTATTTACAATATATTAAATATTACATATATATATTACATATATATATGTATATGTATATATATAATATATATATATATACATGTTGTGCATGTTAAAATAAGTATGTATATATATATATATATATATGCTATGTATATAAGAAGCACACCTTGCAACAAATAAGGATGTACTAAAGCATGACTCTGAACCTTCGCAACAAATAGGAAAGGAGCAGAACTTGGTGTCAAAAGGCATTTATACCATGAACGCACAACTTCCTCAAGCCTAGCTGTGCTTCTGTGGGTTTTTTGTTGAATTATTAATGATCCAGGCACCCTAACCTTACTGGGGTATCAAAATGCTCTCAAGTTGAGGTAACTCACAATATGGGACTTTAAAAAATGCAACTCATCTGTGCCAAGTATGCTTGATACATCCATTCATCCACTGGGATCATACTCTGTGCAGAGCGTTGGTTGCTGACTAAGTAGTCTCCTTGGCTATTGGCACAATGCACCTGGACGGGTCGCACTCTGACAGAGGATACAGTAAGCTGGCAACTCATTTTGCCGACCTTGGGCAGGATGACAGGCAAAGTACCCCACCTGGTATAATTCAAAACTGTCAAGGGTGATTTGAAGTCAGGATCCTAGATCCCAAGCCTTCCACCTAACCATTACGCCAAACATCAGGCATATGCTTGGTAGGCATGCACAGGAAACCGTAGGAAATAGCGATTCTGGGGCAACCTAAATGTATATTTGCACGGACGAGATAAGAAAATGTTGCATAAATGGCAAACACTCTGAAGTATCGCCAAAAATACTTGGAAATGTCCTGAGAGAAAGGGCTGTGCCTCTGCACAAAGAACAGACTTGGGAGAACCTTTTTCAGCTTCCCCTGACAGGCAGTTTTCTTGTTGTACTAAAAACTCCTGACCATGTGGGTCGATGCAAAAGCCCAGTGGACGGGCGTGTGGCTACAGAACGCCCCCCCCCCCCCCCAACGGAATCTCTACCATTGAATGGACTGTGTCTTGTATATGTCTTCTGAAACATCGTGGATTGAAGCTTGTGTGATGTACAGAGAAAGTATAGAATGGATAAAATTTACTATTAATCATGTAGGGGGAGGGTGGAGGGTGCTATATAGAGCTGTGAGGGCTGTTTGAAATATATTGTTTGTTGGTTTGGGAGACACAAAGGAATTAATATAGATTTGGACCTAGTACAAAAAGGAAGAGTGGTGTGTGTGTGTGTGGTGTGTGTGTGTGTGGTGTGTGTGTGTGTGTGTGTGTGTGGTGGTGTGTTGTTGATGTTTCCTCGCACGGCCAATGCGAGCTTGTACCTAACAGGAAATTATCCGGAAACTCGACATCTCTCAATCCACCAGATATACTTATATATTTCCTGATTATGTCCGATTTGCATTCAGTAACAGAACAATTAAACGTTAAACCATTTTGAAATTGCCACTCTTTTGTCTAAATGCTGAAAATTATATTAAAGATGAATTTAATTGCACACTTCACGCTCGTAACGGCAAGGTTAAAAGTGCACGGCGAGCTCGACCGAAGTCAGTGTAAACACATCGCGTGCACGAAAATTCCTCGTTATAGCATTCACACGTCATTTTGAAAGTCCCAAATTTTTTGAGAAACGCCAAGTTTTTAATTTTTAAAAAAAACCCAATATAATTGGCAAGAAAAAAATTTCGCAACGAATTTTATACCACTTGTATGTTGAAAACGAAGACAGTTTGGTGGGCAGAGGTAGTGAGTCATTTTAACCCTTGAATACTGCGTCATCTTTTCGTTCGTTCCTGTCCTGACTATAAATTGTCAGATGGTGTTTCACTGGCAAGGGTGGGTTATCACAAAGCACACCTTCTAATAAAGTGTATCCGCATCTGCAAGCATCATCCCCGCTGGACGTTAAAAGATCCCACGGTCTTTTTCAACAAAAGAGGAGGCCAGTTATCGCGACACCGCTGAACAAAACGAGAAAACTCTTTTGTCCTGAAACAATTATTGTAACAACGCTGGGCACATTGTTACAATCCACCGTCAGCGTCATCATTGTCTTTAGAACGAGAAAATGTATGTGTGTTATGTATGTTAACACTGGGCTATGTTTTGATGCAGAACTTCGATTCGAGAATATCGTGAATGCGCCCACATGTTGAATACAATACATACATATTTGTTAATGTGTGTGTTTGTGTGTGTGTGTAGATGTGTGTGTGTGTCTGTGTAATGTAATATAATTAAATAATTAAAAATTAATAATATAATTTTTATAAAAAATTTATATTATAAAATAATTATTATAATAATAATAATTTAAATATAAATTATTAAAATATAATATTACTAATAAAATTTACTAAATATAATATTTTTTTATTTATATTATAAAATTTATTTTATTAATATATAAATAACAAAATATATTTTATTTTAAATTTAGTATAAGAATTTACTTTTAATTAATATTTAATATTTATAATTAATAATATTTTATTATTATAAGTATTAATTAATAATATTTTAAATAATTTAATATATTAAATTTATAATATAATTAATTATTAAAAAATAAATATAATTATATATATTATTATATATATATATATATATATATACATATATATAATGTGTATAATAACAGTATTATATATATATATATGTGTGTGGGTGTGTATATATATATATATATATATATACTGTATATATATATATAACTGTATATATATATTTTTATATATATGTGTGTGTGTGTCATACAATATTATGTGTGTGTGGTGTGTGTATAATATAATATATAATATATATATACTGTATGTTGCGTGTGTGTGTGTGTATACATATATATATATATATATATATATATATAACAATAATATATATGTGGTGGTGTGTGGTGTGTGCATATATATATATATATATATATATAAATATATATATTATATATATATATATATATATATATATGTGGGTGTAATGTTTTTCTCTAAATTTTTTTTTTAAGACTCCAGATTTTATAAATCCTTTACACCACTGGAAAAAAAACACATCTTAAAAATTGTTTTCTTTAGTTTCGTCTTTATTGCACAAATACTTTTTTAATGTATCCTGTGCGTGTGAATTAAAAATCGGCACCAAGGTAATCCGGCAAAATGGCCTCTTGACGTTTCGGAATAGAAAAATCGATGACAATAGCTCACAAAGGTGGATATGTTTTTCATGTTGAACAGAGTCAAACAAAGGTTTAAAGTTGTAGTTTTTTCACCGATTATCGCGACTCGCAGCTGCGCCGTCTCATGAATCGCGTCCGAAAGCGCCGACTCGTCGGTTCAATTGGCGTTCTCTATTGATATGGACATCGCCGTAACTTCGTGGCTAAATGTTGCTAATCGATTGGGCTCGTGAGCGATGCAACAAGTATATTTAGCAGCTTTTGACCCCGAATATTAACTGTCCAAATATTGGCGGAGTGGTCCGCGATGCCGAGCGCGGAATCAATGCACAGCGCGAGCAGCGCGCCGCCTATGAGCAATAGGCTCCCATCGCTAATGGAGCGTCCGGCGGGCGCTCCGTGGAATTAGCAGCTCGAGGTGGAACGGAAGCGGCTTGGGAGGGGCGCTCTGAGCGGGACGCGGCGTAACCCGGGCGGGGCGAACTGTTAAAGAAAGGCCGTGCCCGGGGCCGCGCAAGCGCAACGCAACGCCTGTACTGATGTCACACGGCGAAGTCAGCCAAATAGGTCTCGGTCTTCCGGGCTGGAGAGCCTCGTTGATAAATCGGCGACGGTAGCGAGGGCCGTGGGTGCTGCTCGAGAGTAAGCGTGGAAACGCACTCAGGCTTTACACAAACGCGGCTGGGGGAGGAGAGTTAGTGGCGGAGGGGGGGTTGGGTGGGGTGCGTGCGGGAGGAGCTGCGGGGCCGGAAAAACGCGCGAGGCGGCGCTTTCGAGTCTGGTCCGTGTGAGAGGAGGTTAGACAGAGGGCCGCTGCGAGGGCTCGTAGGGACTTAAAAGAAAGACTGCGCCTCGTTGTAACGGCCGACAAGTTACAACCCCTGTTCTTTTCATCCTCCTCCTTCTCCTCGTCTCTCGCATCTCCTCCTCCTTGCTCCTTTAATTACCCTATTTTTCTTTATTCTTCTTCCTCTTCCCGTCTCAACTCATCCATATTTCCGCGAATGCGTCCTCCCCCAGCCCCCATCCTGCTGCTCACGATAACGGTATAATAGTCGGCGGAGTGGAGGAGGGGCGGTCCCTCTCGCGGCTCGAGGGGGAGCGTCAGACACCTGGCGGAGTCGCACGCGAACAAGAGAGAGCGCGCGCGCGCGTGCTAGAGCAATGAGGGCGAAACGCACAGCAGTCCGCGGGCCCGCGCCTCGTCGCGCTCGCCGCTAGGCCGCCCCACACGTCCTTGCGGCGGATTTGAGCCGAGCGCACCTCACCGGTCTGGGGACTTCGCTTCGAGAGTTACCGAGGAGCGGGGGTTGGCGGGTCTGCGTCCGGGTGCGCAAGGAGAGCCTGCGGTGGCGGAGCTTGTGGCCCTCATGGACATGGCACTGCAAATCCGACCCTTTGCGGCGATGCACAGTAAAGTGCGCCTCGTGTCCCCCTCTTGCTCGGGTGGTCGGGGGCGCGTTGAGCAAGCTTAAATAGGCGGAATTGGGACGGAATAGAACAACGCTTTCCCTGGAGCTGCACCCGAATTCCCATCAGCGGCACGCCATTTACCAACGCCGCGAACTGCGTCTTCAGCCGCGACGGGAAGCGCGCGAGTCAGAGCGGAGGTGCGCAATGATGCTCATGCATGCAAAGCGAACGCCGCCGGTATGTCCGGTTAAATGGCGATTTAAAATAATACAAACACACACGCACTTACTTCCGAAAGAAAAAAACAATTTTTGCTGGCAAAATATAAAAACGTTTCGAAGACGATTTCTAAAGGAGTTCTGGAAGTCCTGAAGTTGGACAGTACCACGAGGAACTTTGGGTACGCAAGGAACATTGGGACCCAGACTATGTGACGGAGTAAGGAAATACATCGTGTGGAGACACCTATGCACGGGTGGTGGTGAAGCCGTAAACTGGGTTGTGGTGAAGGCCATATCACAGGGGGGGGTTGGTGGGGGTGTATGGTGCAGCCTATGCACTGGGTGGTGGTGCAGTCGTATACTGGGAGTCTGTGGCAACCTTGCACTGGTGTGGTGCAGCTTGCACTGGTGGTGGTGCAGTCGTATACTGGGAGTCTGTGACAACCTTGCACTGGTGGGTGGTGCAGCCTTTGCACTGGGTGTGGTGCAGTCATATACTGGGATCTGTCAACCTTGCACTGGGTGGGGTGGCAGCCTGCACCGGGTGGTGGTGCAGCCGTACCCATGTGGTGGTTGCAGCAGCCATACCCAGTGTGGCTGGTGCATGCGTTCACTGTGTGGTTTGTGGCAGCCGTACATTGGGTGGATTGCATGCCGCACACACCGGTGGGAGGTGCAGCCACAGGTCGGGGTGAGGGTGCAGCCGCACAACCCGGTGGTGCTGCCACCCCGTGAGTTGCGCTCGCACACCAATGTGCAGCCCAGTACTTTGGGGAATGAAACGAAACAGATCTTTGATGCTGTGGACGAGGCGTTTGGCGCTGGTGGTTCTTTTAGGCCGTGGCTAACATGGTTTGCTAATCCCGTGTCGGCAAGAGGTTAACTGGAACCTTGTTTTTAAAGTCAACACATCTGACAGCCGAGACAGCTGTTAACCAGAATGCTAAACATCAACACTATTCCGATTCGTAGTAAAACTCGCGTCCCCTCCTTCTCTCGTATTTGGCCTCAGTTGTCAATTGATTATTTCCTTTCTTTTAAATTAATTCTTATTTCCCAAGTTCTTTTGTCTTTCGAGGTGAACCACCGGCTGGCTCTGTTACACCGATTGCTCCGGAGAAACAGTAGCGTATATTCAGTCAGTGATATGTGAGCCTGCCTAATCCATTATTCACTTTCCGAAATCCCGCACGCATTGGCACACATAATGGTCTGTGAACCTGAACTCGGCCTGCGAAATCTGTACGGACATCATGGTCAACCCCCCCTACCTAACCGCCTCCTTGCTCTGCATCACTCATATTTGATGCCGTGAATTGTGATTGAAGCCGAAGCGTTAACATGGGCGTCAACGATGGCACTTGGAAATTTTATAAAAAATTAAAATGTAGCAACGACTGCGATGTTGTTCATGATGAATGAAGCACTTGCTGGCGTAATCTTTATTGTTTGTTTTTTTGTTTGTTTAGTTTTGTTTCTGCAGTAAAACGTGAATGTACTTTTTGTAACCACAGGTGCAACTTTGTTGGGTAAATTTTTGTTATTGCTGTTGTTTTTAAGGCATCTCAAATTTGAACTTATTTTTCCTTTTTCAGTCCAAGTGATGATCATGTATGGCTGTGTGGGTACTGCGATGCTGTGTGTTTGCAATGGCAGTGTACCTGTCAGATTTTTTTGTTAAAAGATGCCAGCGAGAGCTGACAGAAACGTGTACACAACACGGTCTATTATAAGTGGCCATCAAATGATGAGTGTGATTTCAATTTTTCGATGAAATTTTTGTAAGCAAATTAACCTCAAGACAAAAGCTCTCTGTGAAACGCTGCAAACTCTCTTGTGGCGGTTAATAATCTCAGGATCGTAATGATTATGTATACACCCGCACCGCTTCAGCAAAAACACGAAATGTAATGCACACTTGTGCTGTGGGACATTACTGACACTGATAAACATATAGCAAAATTTATTTTCCGTATATTGCTTGAAATGGATCCAGGTTTGTGCAGGTCAGTGCTGGTCCCATGCTGCTGCGATGCGGCCGTTATAACTGAAGCCACTGTACACGCTTTAATGGGGGTTCTAAAGGGCCGCGATCCCACAACTAAAACATCCGCCCTTTGTTTCAGGCGCATTGTGAGGCACATTCTTTGTTCCATTCGCACCGGTCAATCGCTGTCCGTTTGGAAAAGGAGTCCGTGGAATGAACGAGACACACTCACAAGGGCCAAGCGGGGAATCGGGAAAGCACATCTCTGCACAAAAAGAACCCGTACGCGCCATTCCCTGTTCCGATGCCCGCCATGACTGTCGCCTCTGTGCGTCGACTATCGACCCATATCCAGTGCTCGCTGGGAACTCCGCTTTTTCATATAACGTGTGAGACAGGCGAGAAGACCCCCCAACAGCTGGCAATGCCATTTAAATTCCCCAGTGACATTCGGTACATTTTGGAAGCAACCACGCAATGGCTCTTCGTGCCGCCGTAGCGTGTAGTCGCGTACACCCCTGCTTCTGCTCGCCTTAACATACATTATAATTCCCATAGGACCGTAGAAGCCGTGCTAGGAAATCCCCGAACGCCAAGCAGTTCAATTATCCGCCTCAAAATCTTCACTGTGGCAGCCAAAATTAATGTGAATCTACTTTTCTATTGTTCTAATTTTTGCGGCATAATTTATTTTTAAACGCCAAATAAGTTCTTCCTTTCTAAACAAAAGGGGTAAGGAAATGAGTTCCACGCTGTTCCTTAATGAAAGCCAAATGAAACTATTTGTTGCAAGATGGATGTGGAGGGGTTACCGACATATTTGCAATAAACATTTGATAAATCGAAAATCAAATTGATAAAACACGATACGCATGTGTGTGTGTGTACATATATATATATACTATATAATATATATATATACTTATGTATGTATGTATGCATGTGGTGTGAAGCTTATTTGATGTTTCATGGGCACAGCATTTCAATTTTTCGCTTCATTTGGGAATGATGCAACACTGCGTATGGAACATATTGGATAGAAAAATTGATTGATCTCCACTGCGATATGCTCACAAGGGCATTTTACAATTAACAAGCAGCGACTTTTCTTGCCCTCCCCATCGAGTTGCATTGCAAGACTAGTGGTATTGTTGTGTCTGCTCTCATTGCCTTCTCGTGCTTAAGTGTGGTTTCCAAACGTGCAAATTAGCTCTTAAGGTACCAAAAAAGCTCAGATACACGTTTGCTGCTCCGCATCTCACGGGCGAGACTCCGTGGCGGGCAGGGCACGGTGGAGTGAACCAGCTGGGCGCGTGTTCGTGAACGGAAAGGCCCACTGCACGAACGTGGTCCGCCAGCGCATACGTGAGCTGCGCACCAGGGGTTCGAACCGTGCGACATCTCCCGGCAGCTGCGCGTCTCGCATGGATGCGTCTTCCAAGATCCCTCGGCAAGGTAAGTCCGAGCTGGGAAGGGCTGTTGAGAGACTGGGGGAGAGGGAGGGGTGTCAAAGGCGTGCTTGCACCCCCTTTTTTGTAATAAGTTTCCCCTAGACATGAGTTGTGGATATGTGTAAGTTGGTGTCGCTCAGTGCAACAATTGCTTATAATACTAGTGAATGTTTTGTTTCAAATCGTAACATCAAACCAAGTTTTAAATCAAGTAATTTTAATAAATCCTGAACAATTTGTCATTTCTCTTCAATATTTATATTTAAAAATAGGTTTCTCTTGTGCTGTAGTACACTAAATAATCGTTGTGTATAATTCTTTTCTGTGCCTTGTAGCACATTACTCAACATTTTGAAATTCTGTTATTCATCGCAATATACCTTCCCCGAGCTGTAATCCATGCGTCAAATGTAAGATTATCGGATCGGGAGAAGGACATGATTATAAATGTTCGAATGTTAAAAAGAATGACTAAAAAGGGAAGGGAGATTTAAGGCAAAATGATAGACTCGTATTTTGATTTAAACCACTATGTTTATACATTGTCCACAGTGTTATATACACCACAAATGGCCAGCTTCATTTTCATTCAGAATGGGGAATAAAAATCCGAACTTTCTTATATTTTGGCTGAGCAATTTTTGGTCAATTCCACCACCTTTCCTTTGCAATGGCATTTTAAAAAATCAAAAATCTCATTTGGAAAATTACCTGGTTGTTAATAAATTTAAGTCCATGGCTGCCTAAAGTAACATTTCCCTTTTTTGTCCAATATCGCTTCCACAACAAATCAAAATCTATCAGCTGCAGAATATAATATATTTTAATGAATCACATTTATTTTATTTCGCATTAATTACTATGGTTACACAGGCAGCAAGCCTTCTGATCAAGCTGGATACTTATCAGCATTAAGATAACCTTTTTGGCTCCATAATTGTAGAACATGGTCGACTGGGAAAAACCTAATGAAGAAACGACGCAGGCGAAGAGGTGTGGTCCCGGCGAGCACACACGTCGCCGTGGGTGTATATCAGCTTATGAGCACTTATTG
>CM068957.1:69531756-69549417 GCA_035128595.1 Eptatretus atami | reverse complement strand
AATTCAGTCGCGACTTTCTGGAACAACGCCGAAAACCAGTCACGGGTGTGCTCCAAGCGCACACCACGGCTGAGTCAACACTCTACCTGCGTGCGACAGGGTCAATCGCCGAATTATCGATATACCTAAGTATTCGCGCGGGCAGACTACCGAGAGACCGGTACCTCAAACAGAAGGCCTGCTTGGACACGGAACCGCTTAAGCCGTGTCGTTTCGTTCTGGGATAACCGAGCGGGTATTGTATGCGCCAGGCCTCGTGGACCCGATTCTATTATCTGGTTATTTAAAAGCCCGCTAAATTCTGAGAGCAATAACGGGCGTTCAATGGGGAAGAGGATACAACGAACGCGGTTATACATTTAAACACGCACATTATTATTTACACACGTACACAGTAATGCAATGGAAAAGGTGAAACGCGCATGCATTTAAGGCAAGGCAAGAAAAGCAATGCAATCAACAAGCACGACAAGAAGAACTACAACCGTTGTCCTATTTATTATGTACAATTTACTTAAACAGGTTTACTTAGGACACGGGCCCGGCCCCCCCACATCTCTCATATGAAAGACGCCGAAAAGAAAAAGAAGGAAGGAAAAACTGACGTGTGTGTGATTTCCTGGGTGCTTCTCCTCCTTCGCCCGTTCCGTACACGGACAGACCTAGAAGAAGCCCTCGGTCCCGAGCGCCACTTCGCTTCACAATTCTCAGCGACCGAGAGAGAGAGAGATTATATACATTATTTATCCACAGGGCATTATCGTGGGACTACCAGGCAAAAGACAAGAGTCAATGCTGTATACAAAGTCAGAAAGATTTTCACCAAATTTGCATACAACTCCAGTTTGGAATAAGTTTCTCTGTTGAGAAATGCTTTTTATATGAAGAATCCGAACATTACGAACAAAGGCTGAGACCTGTAATCAACTAAAGACACAGTAACATGTGCATAAAGAAAGCTGGTCGATTGTCACACGAAAAAAATGCGATGGATATAAGAAAGTCAGTTGTCATTTCTGCCTTAATGGAATCATCTAGAGGACAAATGATGGATTTGAAAAGGGGGACAAATACTCTCTGATTTAAAAGTCGAAGACACGAATGCAAGGGATGCGTGATAACGAAAACCTTTCCGAGCACAGATAGATAAATGACAAGGGAGAAATAAAGTAGAATTGAACTTCGTAAACGAAGTAACACAGAAGGCGAAAAAGCAATATTTAATTACACAAAAGAAAGGCCAGAAAGGACAATGTGTTATAGACCGCTGCATGTCATTAGCATTGAATTGGGTTAAAACAAAAGGGAGAAGAGGAGAGAGAGAGAGAGAGTAGAGAGAGAGAGAGAGAAGAGAGAGAGAGAGAAGAGAAGAAGAGAGAGATTCTCCTTCAGCGTCGCTGTTCCTGGTGAGAACTCTCCCACTCTTTTTTCGCAAGTCCGCGTTCCTGGTGACGACTCTCCCACCCTCTTTCCCGCTCGGCGTTCCTCTTTTAACCCATGCCCCCGCCCCTTCTCAACCCCCCCTTTCCTTCCAGAAATGCGGGAAACCTTCCAGAAGGAGCGTTTTCCGCCAAATTAGGGACGCGCGCTACGGTTGCCTGCTTCATTGCTTGGGTTTCACCCTTGTCCCTTGCAGGGTAAATCCACCGCATTTGTCAGCGAAGATGCCATTCGTTGGTGGGAGGGGGGAAACGGGAGATCACCTGCTTTCCCTCGAGAAGGCCAGGCCTCTGGCAACACGGCTGAGGGGAGAATGCGGTGGTGGTGTGGTTGGCGTTTTGGTGGTCTTGATGTGGTTGCGCTGGGTGTGGTGGTCGGGAAGGGTGGTGTGGCCTGGCGTTCAGGTGGAGTGAGGGTGTGGGTTGGGCGGTGGTGGTCAAGGTGTTGTTGTGAAGGCGCGTTCGTTGTCTGTGGGGATGTTGGCGTTGAAACGAGAAGGTGGTTGTGGTGATCGTGTTGTTGTGGTTGGTGGCGCTTTGCGGTGGTAGTAATGGCGGTTGGTCCAAAATAACGATAGTAAAAAATAATGGCTAACTCAAGATCACAAGCCCGGCCACACGATAATTCCCATTAAAACGGTGGGGAACTAACTGAAACACGGACTATCGGCATAGACTGAACTAAGGACCTATTATGGTGTCTGCGAATTTCCACACCGTAACAATATATTGTTACGAGAATTTGGAATCGATTGCCGCACAAACACTACAGGTTCCTTTAGTCAGCTATGTCGATAAGTGTATGTTTCCGAGATAGCTCACCTTCCATTGTTTTAAATTTCCAGGAAATCGATTAAGAATGCGTGCGGATCGATTAATAGTAAGGGAAGAACAATTGGAGACATCCCTCCCTCTTCTGCGAAGAGGAAGAAGAATCCCTGCCGTCCCGTGATCATGATGTCAACAACTCCCTCCCACCGTGGTAGTGGGGGGGGGGTGGAATCCGGGCATGAAGTCCACGCCGGGCGTGGGGAGGGGCGAAGAAGGATAAGGATGAACCCTTCTTGTTTTTCGAGTAGTAAGATTTTGCTTCAGTTGAGGGGAGTCGTTCAGCGAGACGCCGTCGGGTGCTGCTGCTTGCGTAGGGTGAGGCCTTCGGAAGGTTTTTGCTTCGTGGCTGGCTCAGTGGACTTCGGCTGCGGCCTGGCTCGGGAGGAGAGCTTTTTGCTTTGGTGGTCAGTTGGCTTCCGGCTTCTGTTTGGTCGGGAGAGCTTTTGCTTCGAGGCTGGCTTTGTTTGAAGAGATTGAGCTGGTCGCTTCGGCCTCGAGCTGCGAGTGGTGGCTTCTCTTTGTTCGTGGAGCTCTTGTTCTCGCAATTTGGTCCGGCTTGTTGCGACTCATCGACCTCTTCTTGGAGTGGTTCCTCGGGAAGCGATCGCAACGACGGAAGATCGGCGGCCTCTCTCACCAGCAATGTTGAGTAAGCGCGGGAGGATTCGCGGAGCTCGGGAAGGACGCGGCTCAGCGGCGATTGGATCCAAGCTCGCTCTAAGTCTGGAGCCGGGTCGAAACAACTGAAAACCACTACGAGGTGGAGAGGTCGAATAGTGTTGTGATTTTCAGCTCACCTTTCTCCGAGCTGGAGTCCCGTATTAAAGCTTCTCGCACCATTTCTTGGTGTGGTGTTGTGTGTGCTAACGTTGTCCGTGGGCCCGGTCTATATAAGTTAGGAAATTGTAAAGTGCTTTGTGGCTATACATGTTTGATTGCATTTCGTATAGACGTCGTAGTTCTTTTGTCGTGTTCTTGTTGATGATAATTGATACGTGTTTGCTGTTTAATTCCATACGTGCTTTATTATAATAAATGTCCTTGGTGTGAATGGAAACCTGTGTCTTGCGTCCTCTTCCCTTAATGAGCTGCCATCTTGCACTCGAATATAGTTGGTTTTTAAAATAGCCGGTAAAGTGATCAGGTCCAACGGGACTGCGAGATAATACTACCGTCCGCCGCCGCTCGGTTATCCAAAAGGAAGCGAGCTGCGTTAAGTGGCTCGTTTCCAAAGCGGTCCCGTTGAGGTACAATCTCTCGGTAACCTAACCCAGCGCGAAATAATTAGGTTAAATGAAGAATTTGGCGATCGGACCCTGTAGCGGCACGGGTAGAGTCGGACAAAGGTTGTGTGTGGTTTACAAACACACCGTGGCTGGTTTTCCCGGCGTTGTCCGGAAAGCCGCGATCTGATTGTCCGTTGGTGGGCGAAAGCGACCGCTAAATTGGTTAGAACGCGGTCGTTCGCACGCTGACGGGCGGGAAATCTACAACATATATACATATAATACACATGTAATATAACGTGTATATATATATTCCACAACACAACACACACATACACACACACACACATAGTGTCTGGACGAGCATGCCCCAATCTCCAAAGGACAAAATCCTACATCAAGGCCTCACCTCCAGTCCGGGTGGCCTCAAAACAGGTGACTCTGTCAAACAGAAAAGATTACATGGCAAAATCAGATTAAACATCAAACGGAATCGCCTCTCTGGATTTCGGGCTTATGGGCCCTCATTAGGACAGCAATACATAATATTTTACCAATGATGACCACATTTCGTCATTTAAAAATCAACATTGTCCTGGGTGGCAGATGGATGTTGTTTCTTTGCAAGCTTATGCGGTTTAACCGTGGTGAGACCATAATCCGTGGCACTGCTCACACTTAAAGCCAGGCGGTGCAATTGACATATGTATACGTATTACGTACACATACACGTAGTACACGTGGTGTGTGTGTGTATATATATATATATATATATATAATATATATATATATATTATTATATATAAATATATATATAGTATATATATATATATATATAATATTACAATACACACACAATACACATCAATAACACATACACATACACATACACATACCACATACACATACACATTCACATACACATACACATAGACACTAATATATATATATATATATAATATATATATATTGTTACAGTTGTGGAATTTCACAAGAACACATTCAGGTTTCGCCAGAGAATCGTTTATTGTCGATAAGTTGTGTGTTTCAAGATTAGAAATTTCCCCACCGAAGGGGGGGGGGGGGTGTCTAAAGAGAATTATTCGTGTAACCGGGCTGTGGACTTTGAGTCAGCCATTATTCTTTTTGCTATCTTTATTTTGGAACAACCACAGCGACAACCACCAACCGCACTTTCAACAACCATAGCGATCCCCACCACAGCGCCAACCACAACCACCATCTCACACACCAACGCCATCCCCACCTACAGCCCTACAACACTGAAACAACAAACATCTCAACAACTTCCCGCCCGATATCCATCAGAACGGGTAAAACAGAAATGACGGTTGGAAAACAACAACTGAGCCCAGCAGAGCTCTGTTGGAATTTTTCCCTCAGAAGGGCGAAAAGAAAGAATGTTCCGTGATCGGCCAAAAGAGCGGGCCAAGAGGAAGCCGAGCCGAACCCCCCCCCCCCACCTGGAATGTCTCCCCCCCCCCCCCCCCCGTGAACACGCGAAGGGAGGGGCGAAGCAAACCGGGGCGATAAAAGTCCGGGCTGATAACGCAAGAAGTCAGATCTGGGTTCGCCGTGAGTTGAGTGGAGTCTGGGAGTCGGAGTCGAGCTGGCAATCGTCTGCAGTCTGGGTTCGGCCGTGGAGTTGAGTGAAGTCTGGGAGCGGAGTCGAGCTGCAATCGTCTGCGTCTGGGTTCGCCGTGGAGTTGAGTGGAAAGTCTGGGAAGCGGAAGTCGAGCTGCAATCGTCTGCAGGTCTGGAAGTGCAGCGGAGTCTGTCAGCGAGTGGAAGAGAGTCCGCTCTGCTTGCTCTCTCTCCTCTTGGTCGAGCGAAGCGCCCGGTGGAGCCGGAGAGGAGTCGCCAGCCGGATCGCCCGTTGAAGGCACGGGTGGAGTCCAGCGGAGTGCGGGCAGGGCCACGAGGTCGCCGACTAGGGGCCGGCGAGTCACAAGAGGGTGACAGGTAACAGCAAGCACGGCTTCTCGGAGCTCTGAGGTCTCCACAGCTCCCGTGAACTATTAAAAACCCACGAGGTCCAGTTCTGGCTTGCCCTTCCCTTCCTGGGTGGTTATCTTGAATGAATGTTGTGGGCGCCGTGTCCGTCAAGTGTGACTGTAAGTGCATGTACGTAAATAATAGAACGGTTGTAGTCCTTTGTCTTGCTCGTTCCTGCATGGCTTTATTCACTGCATGATTGCATAACTGTTTGATTGGCCATACGTGTTTGAGTGCATACGTGGTGTAAAAATAAATGTCCTTGTTCAAAATTATCACCTGTTCGTTTGCGTCCCTTTCCCTTAATTGAAGCTGCCGTATTGCTTTCGGATATAGCTGGCTTTTAAAATAGCGATAAAGTAATCGGGATCCGCGGGCTTGGCGATATACAACCGCTCAGCAAATCGTAAACGGAAGCGAGCTGCTTAAGCGCTCGTTTCCAAGCAGGCCCCCGTTGAGGTGTAATCCCCGCGGCATTCTGTCTCTGCGCGCATAATTACGGTAAATCGACATTCGGCGATCGGACCCTGTCGCGCCGTGGACAGGAATAGTTGGCCTGATTTAGCAGTGGTGATTAAAAACACACCCGTAAGCTGGATATTCGGCGTTGATCCAAAGCTGCGACTAGGTTTGCCAAGCGTCCGGTGGGGCGCGCGGACCGCAAATTAGCTAAAAGCGGTCGTGCCCGCTATGCCGGAGTTGGTGAGAATCTAACAACAATATTATACACATGCATATATAATATAATAATATATATCTATACACACACACACAGAAACATATTATATACACAGAATATATCAAACATATTGTTAGGAAATGGCCCTTATTGGACTACTAATTAGATTAAGCTCAGATCCCCCATTATGCAATGTATATGATAAGGTTGTTGGGTAAAATGGACATTATATGTGTGGTCGGGGGTGTAAGAGGCTGTTTACTTGTTTGTGTGGTTTGTGGAACAAGGGCTCCCTCTTCTTCTTCCCATCACAGATGATAGGCCGCCCAGTCGGCTGAGAGGTGTGCCAAAAAGAGAAAGTGACGCCGAAAGGGAGGAGTTTGTCGGCTTCAACCGAGAGAGGCGGGGCCTTGTGTGTCGGAAGGGAGCGAACGAAAAGAGACTGTTGGGTGAAACTGTGAGCGCCGTGGTGGCCGCCGATCGGCTGTAACACGGGACAGCTGTGTCTGTTTTTCATGAGAACGAAGCCGAAAGAAGGCAGGGGAAGGCAACGAGACAACGACGAGTGTCGAGTCGCGATCTGCTGGATAAGCACGGGCTTCAAAAGCGAGTGAACCGTAAGAAGGCTGCGCTGCCATGTCCGAATCGGCGACCGACTCTAAGGAAAGAGAGGTGATTCGACAGAGAGAAGAAACTGAGAGGACGGAGTTTTGTGGAAGTCGGGCTGCGAGGCGGGAAGCAGGAAGGAGACGCCGGAGCCCTCTTGACAGTCCCTGCTCACACCAACGCTAACACGTTTGCCGATCCGCTTAGCCGGACGCCTGCACCTCGAATTTGGGCCTTGTCTGGTGAACAGGCCCAGGCCTGGATTGTTGCTGGACCTTGAGGAGATCGGCTGAGGCCCATCGTCGACATTTGCGGCGGGGCCGGAACCGCTGAGGAGGGCGTGCGCAGCGGCAACCTTGAGAAGGAAGAGTAGCGGGCGCCGCCATCTGCACGCGGCGCGTTCTGAGCTGGGAGTCGAATCCGTGGACATTCCGCCTGTTGCGACGACATTCGTGCTTTTGACATGTCCTCTGCGTCGTCCATAGAGACATCACCAGTACTCTTCTTGTCTGCATGCATGCGTCTGTCTATTTGTCTTGTCTCACGTTGTTTAAGGGCATATTTCGGTAGCGACACCCCCATCAAAACCTGTAGTCCGTGGTCCCATAGTTAAGAACGGGTTGAGGATTGTTAATAAACATTGTCGTGAAATTTTGCTTGTGTTGTGATCACCCAATGTTTCCCCAATAAATCTGGTTAATTGTATGAAGTTGCCGCTATGGATTAAATTTGTGTTCGCGTCGAGGAACGATCCGTTCGATTGGCATATAAAACCAAAATGGTTTACAGACTGGCAAAAACGCTTGGGCTATCTGAGCACAACCAGTCTGTAACCAGGGGTTCTATTTCCCAACTGGCAAGGTTCAGGATTACGTTGGTATCTGCGATTGGAAGAAACAGAGCGTGACCGAGGCCTGTGCTGAGCCGGCTGGCGTTATAGATCCCGGAGACGCCGGAGTGGGTTGAGATCCCGTCCGTCGCTGAATTCCTTAACAAATATTATATGAATAGGCGCAAGAACCCAATCATGTCTCCACCTGTAATTGTAAGGGATAACCAATCAGTCTCCACCCCGAATTAATTATCCTCAGGTGCTAGGATTTCAATAAATTACCCCTCATGCTACTTACTAAAGCTGGCATAAAGAACCTGCTAAATGAAGCGGCATAAACAACCAAGAAGCTGCACAATGTAAGCCCTTTGCGTTTCCAAGAACCCTTTCTGGTTCGTTAACAGCTGCTGACATCACAAAGTGGCACATACTTGAAGAATCCCATTGCTACTGTCCCCTCAGCTGCCGACCAGTGTCATACTTGTTGGTGAGTCATCAGGCAACAGCGAAGACAGAAACGTGCACACACTGAACCTCCAAGCCGATACCACTTTAAATCCTAAATAGCAGTAACACATAAATAACAAGATCAATGACATCTCTGTTGCTGAACACATCACTAAGTGATGAACTCACCATCTAACATACAGATATATATATATAATATATATATATATATATATATATATATATATATATATATATATATATATACATACATGCATATAGTATTTACAATATATTAAATATTACATATATATATTACATATATATATGTATATGTATATATATAATATATATATATATACATGTTGTGCATGTTAAAATAAGTATGTATATATATATATATATATATGCTATGTATATAAGAAGCACACCTTGCAACAAATAAGGATGTACTAAAGCATGACTCTGAACCTTCGCAACAAATAGGAAAGGAGCAGAACTTGGTGTCAAAAGGCATTTATACCATGAACGCACAACTTCCTCAAGCCTAGCTGTGCTTCTGTGGGTTTTTTGTTGAATTATTAATGATCCAGGCACCCTAACCTTACTGGGGTATCAAAATGCTCTCAAGTTGAGGTAACTCACAATATGGGACTTTAAAAAATGCAACTCATCTGTGCCAAGTATGCTTGATACATCCATTCATCCACTGGGATCATACTCTGTGCAGAGCGTTGGTTGCTGACTAAGTAGTCTCCTTGGCTATTGGCACAATGCACCTGGACGGGTCGCACTCTGACAGAGGATACAGTAAGCTGGCAACTCATTTTGCCGACCTTGGGCAGGATGACAGGCAAAGTACCCCACCTGGTATAATTCAAAACTGTCAAGGGTGATTTGAAGTCAGGATCCTAGATCCCAAGCCTTCCACCTAACCATTACGCCAAACATCAGGCATATGCTTGGTAGGCATGCACAGGAAACCGTAGGAAATAGCGATTCTGGGGCAACCTAAATGTATATTTGCACGGACGAGATAAGAAAATGTTGCATAAATGGCAAACACTCTGAAGTATCGCCAAAAATACTTGGAAATGTCCTGAGAGAAAGGGCTGTGCCTCTGCACAAAGAACAGACTTGGGAGAACCTTTTTCAGCTTCCCCTGACAGGCAGTTTTCTTGTTGTACTAAAAACTCCTGACCATGTGGGTCGATGCAAAAGCCCAGTGGACGGGCGTGTGGCTACAGAACGCCCCCCCCCCCCCCCAACGGAATCTCTACCATTGAATGGACTGTGTCTTGTATATGTCTTCTGAAACATCGTGGATTGAAGCTTGTGTGATGTACAGAGAAAGTATAGAATGGATAAAATTTACTATTAATCATGTAGGGGGAGGGTGGAGGGTGCTATATAGAGCTGTGAGGGCTGTTTGAAATATATTGTTTGTTGGTTTGGGAGACACAAAGGAATTAATATAGATTTGGACCTAGTACAAAAAGGAAGAGTGGTGTGTGTGTGTGTGGTGTGTGTGTGTGTGGTGTGTGTGTGTGTGTGTGTGTGTGGTGGTGTGTTGTTGATGTTTCCTCGCACGGCCAATGCGAGCTTGTACCTAACAGGAAATTATCCGGAAACTCGACATCTCTCAATCCACCAGATATACTTATATATTTCCTGATTATGTCCGATTTGCATTCAGTAACAGAACAATTAAACGTTAAACCATTTTGAAATTGCCACTCTTTTGTCTAAATGCTGAAAATTATATTAAAGATGAATTTAATTGCACACTTCACGCTCGTAACGGCAAGGTTAAAAGTGCACGGCGAGCTCGACCGAAGTCAGTGTAAACACATCGCGTGCACGAAAATTCCTCGTTATAGCATTCACACGTCATTTTGAAAGTCCCAAATTTTTTGAGAAACGCCAAGTTTTTAATTTTTAAAAAAAACCCAATATAATTGGCAAGAAAAAAATTTCGCAACGAATTTTATACCACTTGTATGTTGAAAACGAAGACAGTTTGGTGGGCAGAGGTAGTGAGTCATTTTAACCCTTGAATACTGCGTCATCTTTTCGTTCGTTCCTGTCCTGACTATAAATTGTCAGATGGTGTTTCACTGGCAAGGGTGGGTTATCACAAAGCACACCTTCTAATAAAGTGTATCCGCATCTGCAAGCATCATCCCCGCTGGACGTTAAAAGATCCCACGGTCTTTTTCAACAAAAGAGGAGGCCAGTTATCGCGACACCGCTGAACAAAACGAGAAAACTCTTTTGTCCTGAAACAATTATTGTAACAACGCTGGGCACATTGTTACAATCCACCGTCAGCGTCATCATTGTCTTTAGAACGAGAAAATGTATGTGTGTTATGTATGTTAACACTGGGCTATGTTTTGATGCAGAACTTCGATTCGAGAATATCGTGAATGCGCCCACATGTTGAATACAATACATACATATTTGTTAATGTGTGTGTTTGTGTGTGTGTGTAGATGTGTGTGTGTGTCTGTGTAATGTAATATAATTAAATAATTAAAAATTAATAATATAATTTTTATAAAAAATTTATATTATAAAATAATTATTATAATAATAATAATTTAAATATAAATTATTAAAATATAATATTACTAATAAAATTTACTAAATATAATATTTTTTTATTTATATTATAAAATTTATTTTATTAATATATAAATAACAAAATATATTTTATTTTAAATTTAGTATAAGAATTTACTTTTAATTAATATTTAATATTTATAATTAATAATATTTTATTATTATAAGTATTAATTAATAATATTTTAAATAATTTAATATATTAAATTTATAATATAATTAATTATTAAAAAATAAATATAATTATATATATTATTATATATATATATATATATATATACATATATATAATGTGTATAATAACAGTATTATATATATATATATGTGTGTGGGTGTGTATATATATATATATATATATATACTGTATATATATATATAACTGTATATATATATTTTTATATATATGTGTGTGTGTGTCATACAATATTATGTGTGTGTGGTGTGTGTATAATATAATATATAATATATATATACTGTATGTTGCGTGTGTGTGTGTGTATACATATATATATATATATATATATATATATAACAATAATATATATGTGGTGGTGTGTGGTGTGTGCATATATATATATATATATATATATAAATATATATATTATATATATATATATATATATATATATGTGGGTGTAATGTTTTTCTCTAAATTTTTTTTTTAAGACTCCAGATTTTATAAATCCTTTACACCACTGGAAAAAAAACACATCTTAAAAATTGTTTTCTTTAGTTTCGTCTTTATTGCACAAATACTTTTTTAATGTATCCTGTGCGTGTGAATTAAAAATCGGCACCAAGGTAATCCGGCAAAATGGCCTCTTGACGTTTCGGAATAGAAAAATCGATGACAATAGCTCACAAAGGTGGATATGTTTTTCATGTTGAACAGAGTCAAACAAAGGTTTAAAGTTGTAGTTTTTTCACCGATTATCGCGACTCGCAGCTGCGCCGTCTCATGAATCGCGTCCGAAAGCGCCGACTCGTCGGTTCAATTGGCGTTCTCTATTGATATGGACATCGCCGTAACTTCGTGGCTAAATGTTGCTAATCGATTGGGCTCGTGAGCGATGCAACAAGTATATTTAGCAGCTTTTGACCCCGAATATTAACTGTCCAAATATTGGCGGAGTGGTCCGCGATGCCGAGCGCGGAATCAATGCACAGCGCGAGCAGCGCGCCGCCTATGAGCAATAGGCTCCCATCGCTAATGGAGCGTCCGGCGGGCGCTCCGTGGAATTAGCAGCTCGAGGTGGAACGGAAGCGGCTTGGGAGGGGCGCTCTGAGCGGGACGCGGCGTAACCCGGGCGGGGCGAACTGTTAAAGAAAGGCCGTGCCCGGGGCCGCGCAAGCGCAACGCAACGCCTGTACTGATGTCACACGGCGAAGTCAGCCAAATAGGTCTCGGTCTTCCGGGCTGGAGAGCCTCGTTGATAAATCGGCGACGGTAGCGAGGGCCGTGGGTGCTGCTCGAGAGTAAGCGTGGAAACGCACTCAGGCTTTACACAAACGCGGCTGGGGGAGGAGAGTTAGTGGCGGAGGGGGGGTTGGGTGGGGTGCGTGCGGGAGGAGCTGCGGGGCCGGAAAAACGCGCGAGGCGGCGCTTTCGAGTCTGGTCCGTGTGAGAGGAGGTTAGACAGAGGGCCGCTGCGAGGGCTCGTAGGGACTTAAAAGAAAGACTGCGCCTCGTTGTAACGGCCGACAAGTTACAACCCCTGTTCTTTTCATCCTCCTCCTTCTCCTCGTCTCTCGCATCTCCTCCTCCTTGCTCCTTTAATTACCCTATTTTTCTTTATTCTTCTTCCTCTTCCCGTCTCAACTCATCCATATTTCCGCGAATGCGTCCTCCCCCAGCCCCCATCCTGCTGCTCACGATAACGGTATAATAGTCGGCGGAGTGGAGGAGGGGCGGTCCCTCTCGCGGCTCGAGGGGGAGCGTCAGACACCTGGCGGAGTCGCACGCGAACAAGAGAGAGCGCGCGCGCGCGTGCTAGAGCAATGAGGGCGAAACGCACAGCAGTCCGCGGGCCCGCGCCTCGTCGCGCTCGCCGCTAGGCCGCCCCACACGTCCTTGCGGCGGATTTGAGCCGAGCGCACCTCACCGGTCTGGGGACTTCGCTTCGAGAGTTACCGAGGAGCGGGGGTTGGCGGGTCTGCGTCCGGGTGCGCAAGGAGAGCCTGCGGTGGCGGAGCTTGTGGCCCTCATGGACATGGCACTGCAAATCCGACCCTTTGCGGCGATGCACAGTAAAGTGCGCCTCGTGTCCCCCTCTTGCTCGGGTGGTCGGGGGCGCGTTGAGCAAGCTTAAATAGGCGGAATTGGGACGGAATAGAACAACGCTTTCCCTGGAGCTGCACCCGAATTCCCATCAGCGGCACGCCATTTACCAACGCCGCGAACTGCGTCTTCAGCCGCGACGGGAAGCGCGCGAGTCAGAGCGGAGGTGCGCAATGATGCTCATGCATGCAAAGCGAACGCCGCCGGTATGTCCGGTTAAATGGCGATTTAAAATAATACAAACACACACGCACTTACTTCCGAAAGAAAAAAACAATTTTTGCTGGCAAAATATAAAAACGTTTCGAAGACGATTTCTAAAGGAGTTCTGGAAGTCCTGAAGTTGGACAGTACCACGAGGAACTTTGGGTACGCAAGGAACATTGGGACCCAGACTATGTGACGGAGTAAGGAAATACATCGTGTGGAGACACCTATGCACGGGTGGTGGTGAAGCCGTAAACTGGGTTGTGGTGAAGGCCATATCACAGGGGGGGGTTGGTGGGGGTGTATGGTGCAGCCTATGCACTGGGTGGTGGTGCAGTCGTATACTGGGAGTCTGTGGCAACCTTGCACTGGTGTGGTGCAGCTTGCACTGGTGGTGGTGCAGTCGTATACTGGGAGTCTGTGACAACCTTGCACTGGTGGGTGGTGCAGCCTTTGCACTGGGTGTGGTGCAGTCATATACTGGGATCTGTCAACCTTGCACTGGGTGGGGTGGCAGCCTGCACCGGGTGGTGGTGCAGCCGTACCCATGTGGTGGTTGCAGCAGCCATACCCAGTGTGGCTGGTGCATGCGTTCACTGTGTGGTTTGTGGCAGCCGTACATTGGGTGGATTGCATGCCGCACACACCGGTGGGAGGTGCAGCCACAGGTCGGGGTGAGGGTGCAGCCGCACAACCCGGTGGTGCTGCCACCCCGTGAGTTGCGCTCGCACACCAATGTGCAGCCCAGTACTTTGGGGAATGAAACGAAACAGATCTTTGATGCTGTGGACGAGGCGTTTGGCGCTGGTGGTTCTTTTAGGCCGTGGCTAACATGGTTTGCTAATCCCGTGTCGGCAAGAGGTTAACTGGAACCTTGTTTTTAAAGTCAACACATCTGACAGCCGAGACAGCTGTTAACCAGAATGCTAAACATCAACACTATTCCGATTCGTAGTAAAACTCGCGTCCCCTCCTTCTCTCGTATTTGGCCTCAGTTGTCAATTGATTATTTCCTTTCTTTTAAATTAATTCTTATTTCCCAAGTTCTTTTGTCTTTCGAGGTGAACCACCGGCTGGCTCTGTTACACCGATTGCTCCGGAGAAACAGTAGCGTATATTCAGTCAGTGATATGTGAGCCTGCCTAATCCATTATTCACTTTCCGAAATCCCGCACGCATTGGCACACATAATGGTCTGTGAACCTGAACTCGGCCTGCGAAATCTGTACGGACATCATGGTCAACCCCCCCTACCTAACCGCCTCCTTGCTCTGCATCACTCATATTTGATGCCGTGAATTGTGATTGAAGCCGAAGCGTTAACATGGGCGTCAACGATGGCACTTGGAAATTTTATAAAAAATTAAAATGTAGCAACGACTGCGATGTTGTTCATGATGAATGAAGCACTTGCTGGCGTAATCTTTATTGTTTGTTTTTTTGTTTGTTTAGTTTTGTTTCTGCAGTAAAACGTGAATGTACTTTTTGTAACCACAGGTGCAACTTTGTTGGGTAAATTTTTGTTATTGCTGTTGTTTTTAAGGCATCTCAAATTTGAACTTATTTTTCCTTTTTCAGTCCAAGTGATGATCATGTATGGCTGTGTGGGTACTGCGATGCTGTGTGTTTGCAATGGCAGTGTACCTGTCAGATTTTTTTGTTAAAAGATGCCAGCGAGAGCTGACAGAAACGTGTACACAACACGGTCTATTATAAGTGGCCATCAAATGATGAGTGTGATTTCAATTTTTCGATGAAATTTTTGTAAGCAAATTAACCTCAAGACAAAAGCTCTCTGTGAAACGCTGCAAACTCTCTTGTGGCGGTTAATAATCTCAGGATCGTAATGATTATGTATACACCCGCACCGCTTCAGCAAAAACACGAAATGTAATGCACACTTGTGCTGTGGGACATTACTGACACTGATAAACATATAGCAAAATTTATTTTCCGTATATTGCTTGAAATGGATCCAGGTTTGTGCAGGTCAGTGCTGGTCCCATGCTGCTGCGATGCGGCCGTTATAACTGAAGCCACTGTACACGCTTTAATGGGGGTTCTAAAGGGCCGCGATCCCACAACTAAAACATCCGCCCTTTGTTTCAGGCGCATTGTGAGGCACATTCTTTGTTCCATTCGCACCGGTCAATCGCTGTCCGTTTGGAAAAGGAGTCCGTGGAATGAACGAGACACACTCACAAGGGCCAAGCGGGGAATCGGGAAAGCACATCTCTGCACAAAAAGAACCCGTACGCGCCATTCCCTGTTCCGATGCCCGCCATGACTGTCGCCTCTGTGCGTCGACTATCGACCCATATCCAGTGCTCGCTGGGAACTCCGCTTTTTCATATAACGTGTGAGACAGGCGAGAAGACCCCCCAACAGCTGGCAATGCCATTTAAATTCCCCAGTGACATTCGGTACATTTTGGAAGCAACCACGCAATGGCTCTTCGTGCCGCCGTAGCGTGTAGTCGCGTACACCCCTGCTTCTGCTCGCCTTAACATACATTATAATTCCCATAGGACCGTAGAAGCCGTGCTAGGAAATCCCCGAACGCCAAGCAGTTCAATTATCCGCCTCAAAATCTTCACTGTGGCAGCCAAAATTAATGTGAATCTACTTTTCTATTGTTCTAATTTTTGCGGCATAATTTATTTTTAAACGCCAAATAAGTTCTTCCTTTCTAAACAAAAGGGGTAAGGAAATGAGTTCCACGCTGTTCCTTAATGAAAGCCAAATGAAACTATTTGTTGCAAGATGGATGTGGAGGGGTTACCGACATATTTGCAATAAACATTTGATAAATCGAAAATCAAATTGATAAAACACGATACGCATGTGTGTGTGTGTACATATATATATATACTATATAATATATATATATACTTATGTATGTATGTATGCATGTGGTGTGAAGCTTATTTGATGTTTCATGGGCACAGCATTTCAATTTTTCGCTTCATTTGGGAATGATGCAACACTGCGTATGGAACATATTGGATAGAAAAATTGATTGATCTCCACTGCGATATGCTCACAAGGGCATTTTACAATTAACAAGCAGCGACTTTTCTTGCCCTCCCCATCGAGTTGCATTGCAAGACTAGTGGTATTGTTGTGTCTGCTCTCATTGCCTTCTCGTGCTTAAGTGTGGTTTCCAAACGTGCAAATTAGCTCTTAAGGTACCAAAAAAGCTCAGATACACGTTTGCTGCTCCGCATCTCACGGGCGAGACTCCGTGGCGGGCAGGGCACGGTGGAGTGAACCAGCTGGGCGCGTGTTCGTGAACGGAAAGGCCCACTGCACGAACGTGGTCCGCCAGCGCATACGTGAGCTGCGCACCAGGGGTTCGAACCGTGCGACATCTCCCGGCAGCTGCGCGTCTCGCATGGATGCGTCTTCCAAGATCCCTCGGCAAGGTAAGTCCGAGCTGGGAAGGGCTGTTGAGAGACTGGGGGAGAGGGAGGGGTGTCAAAGGCGTGCTTGCACCCCCTTTTTTGTAATAAGTTTCCCCTAGACATGAGTTGTGGATATGTGTAAGTTGGTGTCGCTCAGTGCAACAATTGCTTATAATACTAGTGAATGTTTTGTTTCAAATCGTAACATCAAACCAAGTTTTAAATCAAGTAATTTTAATAAATCCTGAACAATTTGTCATTTCTCTTCAATATTTATATTTAAAAATAGGTTTCTCTTGTGCTGTAGTACACTAAATAATCGTTGTGTATAATTCTTTTCTGTGCCTTGTAGCACATTACTCAACATTTTGAAATTCTGTTATTCATCGCAATATACCTTCCCCGAGCTGTAATCCATGCGTCAAATGTAAGATTATCGGATCGGGAGAAGGACATGATTATAAATGTTCGAATGTTAAAAAGAATGACTAAAAAGGGAAGGGAGATTTAAGGCAAAATGATAGACTCGTATTTTGATTTAAACCACTATGTTTATACATTGTCCACAGTGTTATATACACCACAAATGGCCAGCTTCATTTTCATTCAGAATGGGGAATAAAAATCCGAACTTTCTTATATTTTGGCTGAGCAATTTTTGGTCAATTCCACCACCTTTCCTTTGCAATGGCATTTTAAAAAATCAAAAATCTCATTTGGAAAATTACCTGGTTGTTAATAAATTTAAGTCCATGGCTGCCTAAAGTAACATTTCCCTTTTTTGTCCAATATCGCTTCCACAACAAATCAAAATCTATCAGCTGCAGAATATAATATATTTTAATGAATCACATTTATTTTATTTCGCATTAATTACTATGGTTACACAGGCAGCAAGCCTTCTGATCAAGCTGGATACTTATCAGCATTAAGATAACCTTTTTGGCTCCATAATTGTAGAACATGGTCGACTGGGAAAAACCTAATGAAGAAACGACGCAGGCGAAGAGGTGTGGTCCCGGCGAGCACACACGTCGCCGTGGGTGTATATCAGCTTATGAGCACTTATTG
>CM068957.1:69514048-69531731 GCA_035128595.1 Eptatretus atami | reverse complement strand
CGTTGGACCCGATTCTATTATCGGCTATTTAAAAGCCCGCTAAATTCTGAGAGCAATACGGCGGTTCAATTGGGGAAAGAGGATACAACGAACGGGTTAACATTTAAACACGCACATTTATTATTTACACACGTACACAGTAATGCAATGGAAAAAGGTTGAAACACGCATGCCATTTATTGCAAAGCAAAGAAAAGCAATGCAATCAACAAAGCACGACAATGAAGACACTCAAACCGTTGTCTATTTATTATGTACAATTACTTAAACAGGTTTACTTAAGGACACGGCGCCACATCTCTCATATGAAAACGCCGAAAAGAAAAAGAAGGAAGGAAAACATGACCGTGTGGTGATTTCCTGGGGCTTCGTCCTCCTTCGCCCGTTCTCGTCACGACCGACCTAGAGAGCCCTCGGTCCGGAGCGCCACCTCGCTCACAATCCTCAGCGACCGAGAGAGAGAGAGATTATATACATTATTTATTCCACAGGGCATTATGCTGGACTACCAAGCAAAAGACAAGAGTCAATGCTGTATACAAAAGTCAGAAAGATTTTCACAAATTGACATAAAACTCCAGTTGGAACTAAGTTTCTCTGTTGAGAAATGCTTTTTATATGAAGAATCCGAACATTTAACGAACAAAGGCTGAGACCTGGTAATCAACCGTAAAGACGACAGTAAACATGTGCAAAAGAAAGCTGGTCGATGTCACACAAACAAAATGCATGGATAAAAGAAGTCAGTTGTCATTTCTGCCTTAATGGAAGTCATCTAAGGAACAAATGATGGATTTGAAACTGGGGGGACAAATACGTTTCTCTGATTTAAAAGTCGACAGACACGAATGCAGGGATGCTGATAACACGAAAACCTTTCCGAGCACAGATAGATAAATGACAAGGGAGAAATAAAGTAGAATGAACTTCGTAAAACAAGTAACACAGAAGGCGAAAAAGCAATATTTAATCACAAAAGAAAGGCCAGAAAGGACAATGTGTTATATCGACCCTGCATGTTCAATTAGCAATTGATGGGGGTTAAAACAAAGGGGAGAGAGAGGAGAGAGAGAGAGAGAGAGGAGAGAGAGAGAGAGAGAGAGAGAGAGAGAAGAGGAAGAGCGAGAGAGATTCTTCCTCAGCGCTCGGCGTTCCTGGTGACGACTCTCCCACTCTTTTTTCGCAGTCGCGTTCCTGGTGACGACTCTCCCACTCTTCTTTCCGTGCTCGGCGTCCCTTTTTACCATGCCCCGCCCCTTTCAACCCCCCTTCCTTCCAGAAATGCGGGAAACCTTCAGAAGGAAGGCGTTTTCCGCCAAATTAGGGACGCGCGGCACGCGTTGCCTGTGCTTCATTGCTTGGGTTTCACCCTGTCCCTGCAGGGTGAAATCCACCGCATTTGTCAGCGAAGATGCCATTCGTTGGTGGGGGGGGGAAACGGGAGATCACCTGCTTTCCCTCGACGAAGGCCAGGCCTCTGGCAACACGTGCTGAGGGTGAATGCGGTGGTGGTGTGGTTGGCGTTTGTGGTGGTCTTGATGGTGGTTGCCTGGGTTTGTGGTGGTCGGGAGGGTGTGGTGGCCTGGCGTTCAGTGGTAGTGAGGGTGTGTGTTGGGCGGTGGTGGTAAGGTGTTGTTGTGAAGGCGCTGTTCGTTGTTGTGGGGATGTTGGCGGTTGAACGAGAAGGTGGTTGTGGTGATCGTGTTGTTGTGGTTGGTGGGCTTTGCGGTGGTAGTAATGGCGGTTGGTCCAAAATAACGATAGTAAAAAAGTAATGGCTAACCTCAAAGATCACAAGCCCTCCACACGGTATAATTCCCATTAAACAAGCGGTGGGGAAATCTAACTGAAACAGGACTTATCGCATAACTGAACTAAGGACCTATATGGTGTCTGCGAATTTCCACACCGTAACAATATAGTTGGTTACGAGAATTTGAATTCGATTGCCGCACAAACATACAGGTTCCTTTAGTCAGCTATGTCGATAAGTTCTGTTTCCGAGATAGCTCACCTTCCATTGTTTAAATTCAGAAATCGATTAAGATGCGCTGCGGATCGATTAAATAGTAGGGAAACGAACAATGGAGACATCCTCCCTCTTCTGCGAAGAGGAAGAAGAATCCTGCCGTCCCGTGATTCATGATGTCAACAACTCCCTCCCACCGCTGGTAGTGGGGGGGGGGTGGAATCACGAGGCATGAGTCCACGCCGGGCGTGGGGGGAGGGGGGCGGAAGAAGGATAAGGATGAGATCCTTTCTTTGTTTTTGAGTAGTAAGATTTTTGCTTCAGTTGAGGGGAGTCGTTCAGCAGACCCGTCGGGTCTGCTGCTTGCGTAGGGTTGAGGCCTTCGGAAGGTTTTTGCTTCGGCTGGCTCAGTGACTTCGGCTGCGGCCTGGCTCGGGAGGAGGCTTTTTGCTTTGGTGGTTCAGTGGGCTTCGGCTTCTGTTGGCTCGGGAGAGCTTTTTGCTTCGAGCTGCTTTGTTTGAAGAGAGTTGAGCTGGGTCGCTCGGCCTCGAGCTGCGAGTGGTGGCTTCTTCTTCTGTTCGTGGAGCTCTTGTTCTCCAATTTTGTTCCAGGCTTGTTGCGACTCATCGACCTCTTCTTGGAGTGTTCCTCGGGAAGCGAACGCATCGACGGAAGGATCGGCGCCTCGTCTCACCAGCACATGTTGAGTAAGCGCGGGAGGATTCGCGGGAGCTCGGGAAGGATCGCGGCTCAACGCGATTGGATCCAGCTCGCTCTAGCTGGAGCCGGGTCCGAACAACTGAAGACCACACGAGGTGGAGAGGTTCGAGATAGGTCTGGATTTCAGCTCACCTTTCCTCCGAGCTGGAGCCCGTTATTAAAGCTCTGCCACCATTTCTTGGTGTGTGTGTTGTGTGTGCGTACGTGTGTCCGTGGGCCCGTCTAATAAGTAGGAAATTGTTAAAGTGCTTTGTGTGCTGTAAATTGTTTGCATTGCATTTCGTATAGACGGTCGTAGTCTTTTGTCGTGCTTTTGTTGTTGTATAATTGCATACGTGTTTGCCTTGTTTAATTCCATACGTGGCTTTATTATAATAAAATGTCCTTGGTGTGATGGACCTTGTCTTGCGTCCCTCATCCTTAATTGAGCTGCACCATCTGCACTCGACAGATATAGTTGGTTTTTAAATAGCCGGTAAATGATCAGGGTCCAACCGGGAGCTGGCGAGATAATACTACCGTCCGCCGCGCTCGGGTTAATTCGCAAAAGGAAAGCGAGCTGCGTTAGTGGCTCGTTTACCGAAGGCGGTCCCGTTTGAGGTACAGATCTCTCGGTAACTAACCCAGCGCGAATATTAGCGTAAAGTGAAGATTGGGCGATCGAGACACCCTGTAGCGGCACAGGGTAGAGTGCGGACAAGGTTGTGTGTGGTGTTAACAAACACACCGGGCTGGTTTCCCGGCGTTGATTGCCGGAAAGCCGCGATCTGATTGTCCGTTTGGTGGGCGAAGCGACCGCGTAATTGGTTAGAACGCGTCGTTCGGTACAGACAGGCTGACAGGGGCGGGAAATCTAACCAACATATATACATTATAGATATCACATGTGAAGATAACGTGTATATATATTCACACAACAGGAACATACGAAGACAGTCATCTTTAGATACACACACAGGCACACATAGTGTCTGTGACGACGCATAGCCCCCAATCTCCAAAGGACAAAATCCTACATCAAAGGCAGCGTACACCATCCAGTCCGGGTGGCTCCCAAAAACAGGTGACTCTGTCAACAGAAAAGGATTAATGGCAAAATCAGTTAAACATCAAACGGAATGCCTCTCTGGATTTCGGGCTTTGGGCCCTCATTAGGACAGCATACCCGATAATATTTTACCAATGATGACCCACATTTCGTCATTAAAAATCAACAATTGTCCTGGGTGGCAGATGGAGGTTGTTTCTTTGCAGCTTATGCGGTGTTACGTTGTGAGACCATAATCCGTGGCAACTGCTCACACCTTAAAGCCAGGGCGGTGCAATTGACATATGTATATCGTATACGTAACATAACGGTACAGTGGTGTGTGTGTGTATTATATATATATATATATATATATATTATATATATATATACTATATATATATATATATATAGTAAATATATAATATATATTAATATAAATACACACACAATACACACAATGACACATACACATACACTATACACATACCACATACACAATACACATACACATAACACATACATATCATAGAACACTATATATATATATATATATAATATATATATATTGTTACAGTTGTGGAATTTTTCACAAGAACACCATTACAGGTTTGCCCAGAGAATCGTTATTGTCGATAAGTGTGTGTTTCAGATTAAAATTTCCCAACACTCTGAAGGGGGGGGTGTCAATAGAGAATTATTCGTTTGTAACCGGCTGTGGACTTTGAGTCGCATTATTCTTTTGCTATCTTTTATTTTGAGAACAAACCACATGCGACAAACGACAACCCGCACTTTCAAAACCTATAGGAATCGATCCCCACCACAGTCAGCGCAACCACAACAACCATCGTCACACCGGCAACCCATGCCAACGCAACCTAAGCCCTATGCAACACTGAAACAACAAGACATCTAACAAACTCCGCCCTGATATCCATCAGAACGGGTAAAAACAGAAATGACGGTTGGAAAACAACAACTGAGCCCAGCAGAGCTCTGTTTGGAATTTTCCTCAGAAGGGCGAAAAGAAAGAATGTTCCGTGATCGGCCTTAATAAAGAGCGGGCCAAGAGGAAGCCGAGAGCCGAACCCCCGCTTCCCACCACCTGGAATGTCTCCCCCCCCCCAAGCCCACCCCGACATGAGGTGTTTCGCGTACCCCAACCGCAGAACGCGACCGGGTCGCCAGCCGATCCTGTGTAGGCACACCACCCAGGTAATGGACGGGACGATACGAGCAGCGACCGGATCGCGGAGGAGGTCAACGGCGAGTAAAGTCGCAAGCCAGAAGTCAGTCTGGGTTCGCCGTGTGAGTTGAGTGGAGATCTGGGAGTCGGAGTCGAGTGCAATCGTCTGCCAGTCTGGGTTCGGCCGTGGAGGTTGAGTGATAGTCTGGGAGCGGAGTCGAGCTGCAATCGTCTAGCGTCTGGGTTTCGCCGCGTGGTTGAGTGGAAGTCTTGGGAGAGCGGAAGTCGAGCTGCAAATCGTCTGCAGGTCTGGGAGTGGCAGCGTGAGTCTGTCAGCGACGTGGAAAGAGAGTCCCTCTGCTTGTCTCGTCTCACTCTTGGTCGACGGAGCGCCCGGTGGAGCCGGAGAGGAGGTCGCCAGCACGGATCGCGTTGAAGGGCACGGGTCGGCAAGTCCAGCGGAGTGCGGGCAGGGCCACAGAGGTCGCCAGAACTAGGGCGCCGGCGAGTCACAGAAGGGTGACAGGTAACAGCAAGCAGGCTTCTCAGGAAGCTCTGCGGTCTATCCACAGCTCCGTGAATCTATTAAAACTCCACGAGGTCCAGTTCTGGCTTGCCTTCCCTTTCCTTGGGGGTTATCTTTGAATGAATTTGTGGGCGCCGTGTCGTCAAGTGTGACTGTAAGTTGCATGTACGTAAATAATAGAGTTTATCCTGTTGTTGTACTGTAGGGCGATGTACGTAAAATAAGTTGTGCCTTGCTTCGTTCCTGCATGGCTTTATTCACTGCATGATTGCATATGTTTGATTGGCCATCGTGTTTGAAGTGCATACGTGGTGTAAAATAATGTCCTTGTTTCAAATTATCACATGTATCGTGGTGCGTCCCTTATCCCTTAAATTTGAGAGCTGGCCGTATTGCGTTCGGATAATTAGGCTGGCTTTTAAAATAGCCGATAAAGTAATGGGTAATCCGCGGGTCTTGGCGATGATACAACCGCTTCAGACAAATCGTAAAGCGGAAGCGAGCTGCTTAACGGCGGCTCGTTTCCAGCCAAAGCAGGCCAGCCCGTTTGAGTGGGGTGTAATCCCACGGCATTCTGGTCATGCTGCGCGCATAATTACGGTAAATCGAAAACAATCGGCGATCGGCACACTGTCGCGCCGTGGACAGGAATAGTTGGCCTGATTTAGCAGTGGTGATTAAAAACACACCCGTAAGCTGGATATTCGGCGTTGATCCAAAGCTGCGACTAGGTTTGCCAAGCGTCCGGTGGGGCGCGCGGACCGCAAATTAGCTAAAAGCGGTCGTGCCCGCTATGCCGGAGTTGGTGAGAATCTAACAACAATATTATACACATGCATATATAATATAATAATATATATCTATACACACACACACAGAAACATATTATATACACAGAATATATCAAACATATTGTTAGGAAATGGCCCTTATTGGACTACTAATTAGATTAAGCTCAGATCCCCCATTATGCAATGTATATGATAAGGTTGTTGGGTAAAATGGACATTATATGTGTGGTCGGGGGTGTAAGAGGCTGTTTACTTGTTTGTGTGGTTTGTGGAACAAGGGCTCCCTCTTCTTCTTCCCATCACAGATGATAGGCCGCCCAGTCGGCTGAGAGGTGTGCCAAAAAGAGAAAGTGACGCCGAAAGGGAGGAGTTTGTCGGCTTCAACCGAGAGAGGCGGGGCCTTGTGTGTCGGAAGGGAGCGAACGAAAAGAGACTGTTGGGTGAAACTGTGAGCGCCGTGGTGGCCGCCGATCGGCTGTAACACGGGACAGCTGTGTCTGTTTTTCATGAGAACGAAGCCGAAAGAAGGCAGGGGAAGGCAACGAGACAACGACGAGTGTCGAGTCGCGATCTGCTGGATAAGCACGGGCTTCAAAAGCGAGTGAACCGTAAGAAGGCTGCGCTGCCATGTCCGAATCGGCGACCGACTCTAAGGAAAGAGAGGTGATTCGACAGAGAGAAGAAACTGAGAGGACGGAGTTTTGTGGAAGTCGGGCTGCGAGGCGGGAAGCAGGAAGGAGACGCCGGAGCCCTCTTGACAGTCCCTGCTCACACCAACGCTAACACGTTTGCCGATCCGCTTAGCCGGACGCCTGCACCTCGAATTTGGGCCTTGTCTGGTGAACAGGCCCAGGCCTGGATTGTTGCTGGACCTTGAGGAGATCGGCTGAGGCCCATCGTCGACATTTGCGGCGGGGCCGGAACCGCTGAGGAGGGCGTGCGCAGCGGCAACCTTGAGAAGGAAGAGTAGCGGGCGCCGCCATCTGCACGCGGCGCGTTCTGAGCTGGGAGTCGAATCCGTGGACATTCCGCCTGTTGCGACGACATTCGTGCTTTTGACATGTCCTCTGCGTCGTCCATAGAGACATCACCAGTACTCTTCTTGTCTGCATGCATGCGTCTGTCTATTTGTCTTGTCTCACGTTGTTTAAGGGCATATTTCGGTAGCGACACCCCCATCAAAACCTGTAGTCCGTGGTCCCATAGTTAAGAACGGGTTGAGGATTGTTAATAAACATTGTCGTGAAATTTTGCTTGTGTTGTGATCACCCAATGTTTCCCCAATAAATCTGGTTAATTGTATGAAGTTGCCGCTATGGATTAAATTTGTGTTCGCGTCGAGGAACGATCCGTTCGATTGGCATATAAAACCAAAATGGTTTACAGACTGGCAAAAACGCTTGGGCTATCTGAGCACAACCAGTCTGTAACCAGGGGTTCTATTTCCCAACTGGCAAGGTTCAGGATTACGTTGGTATCTGCGATTGGAAGAAACAGAGCGTGACCGAGGCCTGTGCTGAGCCGGCTGGCGTTATAGATCCCGGAGACGCCGGAGTGGGTTGAGATCCCGTCCGTCGCTGAATTCCTTAACAAATATTATATGAATAGGCGCAAGAACCCAATCATGTCTCCACCTGTAATTGTAAGGGATAACCAATCAGTCTCCACCCCGAATTAATTATCCTCAGGTGCTAGGATTTCAATAAATTACCCCTCATGCTACTTACTAAAGCTGGCATAAAGAACCTGCTAAATGAAGCGGCATAAACAACCAAGAAGCTGCACAATGTAAGCCCTTTGCGTTTCCAAGAACCCTTTCTGGTTCGTTAACAGCTGCTGACATCACAAAGTGGCACATACTTGAAGAATCCCATTGCTACTGTCCCCTCAGCTGCCGACCAGTGTCATACTTGTTGGTGAGTCATCAGGCAACAGCGAAGACAGAAACGTGCACACACTGAACCTCCAAGCCGATACCACTTTAAATCCTAAATAGCAGTAACACATAAATAACAAGATCAATGACATCTCTGTTGCTGAACACATCACTAAGTGATGAACTCACCATCTAACATACAGATATATATATATAATATATATATATATATATATATATATATATATATATATATATATATATATACATACATGCATATAGTATTTACAATATATTAAATATTACATATATATATTACATATATATATGTATATGTATATATATAATATATATATATATACATGTTGTGCATGTTAAAATAAGTATGTATATATATATATATATATATGCTATGTATATAAGAAGCACACCTTGCAACAAATAAGGATGTACTAAAGCATGACTCTGAACCTTCGCAACAAATAGGAAAGGAGCAGAACTTGGTGTCAAAAGGCATTTATACCATGAACGCACAACTTCCTCAAGCCTAGCTGTGCTTCTGTGGGTTTTTTGTTGAATTATTAATGATCCAGGCACCCTAACCTTACTGGGGTATCAAAATGCTCTCAAGTTGAGGTAACTCACAATATGGGACTTTAAAAAATGCAACTCATCTGTGCCAAGTATGCTTGATACATCCATTCATCCACTGGGATCATACTCTGTGCAGAGCGTTGGTTGCTGACTAAGTAGTCTCCTTGGCTATTGGCACAATGCACCTGGACGGGTCGCACTCTGACAGAGGATACAGTAAGCTGGCAACTCATTTTGCCGACCTTGGGCAGGATGACAGGCAAAGTACCCCACCTGGTATAATTCAAAACTGTCAAGGGTGATTTGAAGTCAGGATCCTAGATCCCAAGCCTTCCACCTAACCATTACGCCAAACATCAGGCATATGCTTGGTAGGCATGCACAGGAAACCGTAGGAAATAGCGATTCTGGGGCAACCTAAATGTATATTTGCACGGACGAGATAAGAAAATGTTGCATAAATGGCAAACACTCTGAAGTATCGCCAAAAATACTTGGAAATGTCCTGAGAGAAAGGGCTGTGCCTCTGCACAAAGAACAGACTTGGGAGAACCTTTTTCAGCTTCCCCTGACAGGCAGTTTTCTTGTTGTACTAAAAACTCCTGACCATGTGGGTCGATGCAAAAGCCCAGTGGACGGGCGTGTGGCTACAGAACGCCCCCCCCCCCCCCCAACGGAATCTCTACCATTGAATGGACTGTGTCTTGTATATGTCTTCTGAAACATCGTGGATTGAAGCTTGTGTGATGTACAGAGAAAGTATAGAATGGATAAAATTTACTATTAATCATGTAGGGGGAGGGTGGAGGGTGCTATATAGAGCTGTGAGGGCTGTTTGAAATATATTGTTTGTTGGTTTGGGAGACACAAAGGAATTAATATAGATTTGGACCTAGTACAAAAAGGAAGAGTGGTGTGTGTGTGTGTGGTGTGTGTGTGTGTGGTGTGTGTGTGTGTGTGTGTGTGTGGTGGTGTGTTGTTGATGTTTCCTCGCACGGCCAATGCGAGCTTGTACCTAACAGGAAATTATCCGGAAACTCGACATCTCTCAATCCACCAGATATACTTATATATTTCCTGATTATGTCCGATTTGCATTCAGTAACAGAACAATTAAACGTTAAACCATTTTGAAATTGCCACTCTTTTGTCTAAATGCTGAAAATTATATTAAAGATGAATTTAATTGCACACTTCACGCTCGTAACGGCAAGGTTAAAAGTGCACGGCGAGCTCGACCGAAGTCAGTGTAAACACATCGCGTGCACGAAAATTCCTCGTTATAGCATTCACACGTCATTTTGAAAGTCCCAAATTTTTTGAGAAACGCCAAGTTTTTAATTTTTAAAAAAAACCCAATATAATTGGCAAGAAAAAAATTTCGCAACGAATTTTATACCACTTGTATGTTGAAAACGAAGACAGTTTGGTGGGCAGAGGTAGTGAGTCATTTTAACCCTTGAATACTGCGTCATCTTTTCGTTCGTTCCTGTCCTGACTATAAATTGTCAGATGGTGTTTCACTGGCAAGGGTGGGTTATCACAAAGCACACCTTCTAATAAAGTGTATCCGCATCTGCAAGCATCATCCCCGCTGGACGTTAAAAGATCCCACGGTCTTTTTCAACAAAAGAGGAGGCCAGTTATCGCGACACCGCTGAACAAAACGAGAAAACTCTTTTGTCCTGAAACAATTATTGTAACAACGCTGGGCACATTGTTACAATCCACCGTCAGCGTCATCATTGTCTTTAGAACGAGAAAATGTATGTGTGTTATGTATGTTAACACTGGGCTATGTTTTGATGCAGAACTTCGATTCGAGAATATCGTGAATGCGCCCACATGTTGAATACAATACATACATATTTGTTAATGTGTGTGTTTGTGTGTGTGTGTAGATGTGTGTGTGTGTCTGTGTAATGTAATATAATTAAATAATTAAAAATTAATAATATAATTTTTATAAAAAATTTATATTATAAAATAATTATTATAATAATAATAATTTAAATATAAATTATTAAAATATAATATTACTAATAAAATTTACTAAATATAATATTTTTTTATTTATATTATAAAATTTATTTTATTAATATATAAATAACAAAATATATTTTATTTTAAATTTAGTATAAGAATTTACTTTTAATTAATATTTAATATTTATAATTAATAATATTTTATTATTATAAGTATTAATTAATAATATTTTAAATAATTTAATATATTAAATTTATAATATAATTAATTATTAAAAAATAAATATAATTATATATATTATTATATATATATATATATATATATACATATATATAATGTGTATAATAACAGTATTATATATATATATATGTGTGTGGGTGTGTATATATATATATATATATATATACTGTATATATATATATAACTGTATATATATATTTTTATATATATGTGTGTGTGTGTCATACAATATTATGTGTGTGTGGTGTGTGTATAATATAATATATAATATATATATACTGTATGTTGCGTGTGTGTGTGTGTATACATATATATATATATATATATATATATATAACAATAATATATATGTGGTGGTGTGTGGTGTGTGCATATATATATATATATATATATATAAATATATATATTATATATATATATATATATATATATATGTGGGTGTAATGTTTTTCTCTAAATTTTTTTTTTAAGACTCCAGATTTTATAAATCCTTTACACCACTGGAAAAAAAACACATCTTAAAAATTGTTTTCTTTAGTTTCGTCTTTATTGCACAAATACTTTTTTAATGTATCCTGTGCGTGTGAATTAAAAATCGGCACCAAGGTAATCCGGCAAAATGGCCTCTTGACGTTTCGGAATAGAAAAATCGATGACAATAGCTCACAAAGGTGGATATGTTTTTCATGTTGAACAGAGTCAAACAAAGGTTTAAAGTTGTAGTTTTTTCACCGATTATCGCGACTCGCAGCTGCGCCGTCTCATGAATCGCGTCCGAAAGCGCCGACTCGTCGGTTCAATTGGCGTTCTCTATTGATATGGACATCGCCGTAACTTCGTGGCTAAATGTTGCTAATCGATTGGGCTCGTGAGCGATGCAACAAGTATATTTAGCAGCTTTTGACCCCGAATATTAACTGTCCAAATATTGGCGGAGTGGTCCGCGATGCCGAGCGCGGAATCAATGCACAGCGCGAGCAGCGCGCCGCCTATGAGCAATAGGCTCCCATCGCTAATGGAGCGTCCGGCGGGCGCTCCGTGGAATTAGCAGCTCGAGGTGGAACGGAAGCGGCTTGGGAGGGGCGCTCTGAGCGGGACGCGGCGTAACCCGGGCGGGGCGAACTGTTAAAGAAAGGCCGTGCCCGGGGCCGCGCAAGCGCAACGCAACGCCTGTACTGATGTCACACGGCGAAGTCAGCCAAATAGGTCTCGGTCTTCCGGGCTGGAGAGCCTCGTTGATAAATCGGCGACGGTAGCGAGGGCCGTGGGTGCTGCTCGAGAGTAAGCGTGGAAACGCACTCAGGCTTTACACAAACGCGGCTGGGGGAGGAGAGTTAGTGGCGGAGGGGGGGTTGGGTGGGGTGCGTGCGGGAGGAGCTGCGGGGCCGGAAAAACGCGCGAGGCGGCGCTTTCGAGTCTGGTCCGTGTGAGAGGAGGTTAGACAGAGGGCCGCTGCGAGGGCTCGTAGGGACTTAAAAGAAAGACTGCGCCTCGTTGTAACGGCCGACAAGTTACAACCCCTGTTCTTTTCATCCTCCTCCTTCTCCTCGTCTCTCGCATCTCCTCCTCCTTGCTCCTTTAATTACCCTATTTTTCTTTATTCTTCTTCCTCTTCCCGTCTCAACTCATCCATATTTCCGCGAATGCGTCCTCCCCCAGCCCCCATCCTGCTGCTCACGATAACGGTATAATAGTCGGCGGAGTGGAGGAGGGGCGGTCCCTCTCGCGGCTCGAGGGGGAGCGTCAGACACCTGGCGGAGTCGCACGCGAACAAGAGAGAGCGCGCGCGCGCGTGCTAGAGCAATGAGGGCGAAACGCACAGCAGTCCGCGGGCCCGCGCCTCGTCGCGCTCGCCGCTAGGCCGCCCCACACGTCCTTGCGGCGGATTTGAGCCGAGCGCACCTCACCGGTCTGGGGACTTCGCTTCGAGAGTTACCGAGGAGCGGGGGTTGGCGGGTCTGCGTCCGGGTGCGCAAGGAGAGCCTGCGGTGGCGGAGCTTGTGGCCCTCATGGACATGGCACTGCAAATCCGACCCTTTGCGGCGATGCACAGTAAAGTGCGCCTCGTGTCCCCCTCTTGCTCGGGTGGTCGGGGGCGCGTTGAGCAAGCTTAAATAGGCGGAATTGGGACGGAATAGAACAACGCTTTCCCTGGAGCTGCACCCGAATTCCCATCAGCGGCACGCCATTTACCAACGCCGCGAACTGCGTCTTCAGCCGCGACGGGAAGCGCGCGAGTCAGAGCGGAGGTGCGCAATGATGCTCATGCATGCAAAGCGAACGCCGCCGGTATGTCCGGTTAAATGGCGATTTAAAATAATACAAACACACACGCACTTACTTCCGAAAGAAAAAAACAATTTTTGCTGGCAAAATATAAAAACGTTTCGAAGACGATTTCTAAAGGAGTTCTGGAAGTCCTGAAGTTGGACAGTACCACGAGGAACTTTGGGTACGCAAGGAACATTGGGACCCAGACTATGTGACGGAGTAAGGAAATACATCGTGTGGAGACACCTATGCACGGGTGGTGGTGAAGCCGTAAACTGGGTTGTGGTGAAGGCCATATCACAGGGGGGGGTTGGTGGGGGTGTATGGTGCAGCCTATGCACTGGGTGGTGGTGCAGTCGTATACTGGGAGTCTGTGGCAACCTTGCACTGGTGTGGTGCAGCTTGCACTGGTGGTGGTGCAGTCGTATACTGGGAGTCTGTGACAACCTTGCACTGGTGGGTGGTGCAGCCTTTGCACTGGGTGTGGTGCAGTCATATACTGGGATCTGTCAACCTTGCACTGGGTGGGGTGGCAGCCTGCACCGGGTGGTGGTGCAGCCGTACCCATGTGGTGGTTGCAGCAGCCATACCCAGTGTGGCTGGTGCATGCGTTCACTGTGTGGTTTGTGGCAGCCGTACATTGGGTGGATTGCATGCCGCACACACCGGTGGGAGGTGCAGCCACAGGTCGGGGTGAGGGTGCAGCCGCACAACCCGGTGGTGCTGCCACCCCGTGAGTTGCGCTCGCACACCAATGTGCAGCCCAGTACTTTGGGGAATGAAACGAAACAGATCTTTGATGCTGTGGACGAGGCGTTTGGCGCTGGTGGTTCTTTTAGGCCGTGGCTAACATGGTTTGCTAATCCCGTGTCGGCAAGAGGTTAACTGGAACCTTGTTTTTAAAGTCAACACATCTGACAGCCGAGACAGCTGTTAACCAGAATGCTAAACATCAACACTATTCCGATTCGTAGTAAAACTCGCGTCCCCTCCTTCTCTCGTATTTGGCCTCAGTTGTCAATTGATTATTTCCTTTCTTTTAAATTAATTCTTATTTCCCAAGTTCTTTTGTCTTTCGAGGTGAACCACCGGCTGGCTCTGTTACACCGATTGCTCCGGAGAAACAGTAGCGTATATTCAGTCAGTGATATGTGAGCCTGCCTAATCCATTATTCACTTTCCGAAATCCCGCACGCATTGGCACACATAATGGTCTGTGAACCTGAACTCGGCCTGCGAAATCTGTACGGACATCATGGTCAACCCCCCCTACCTAACCGCCTCCTTGCTCTGCATCACTCATATTTGATGCCGTGAATTGTGATTGAAGCCGAAGCGTTAACATGGGCGTCAACGATGGCACTTGGAAATTTTATAAAAAATTAAAATGTAGCAACGACTGCGATGTTGTTCATGATGAATGAAGCACTTGCTGGCGTAATCTTTATTGTTTGTTTTTTTGTTTGTTTAGTTTTGTTTCTGCAGTAAAACGTGAATGTACTTTTTGTAACCACAGGTGCAACTTTGTTGGGTAAATTTTTGTTATTGCTGTTGTTTTTAAGGCATCTCAAATTTGAACTTATTTTTCCTTTTTCAGTCCAAGTGATGATCATGTATGGCTGTGTGGGTACTGCGATGCTGTGTGTTTGCAATGGCAGTGTACCTGTCAGATTTTTTTGTTAAAAGATGCCAGCGAGAGCTGACAGAAACGTGTACACAACACGGTCTATTATAAGTGGCCATCAAATGATGAGTGTGATTTCAATTTTTCGATGAAATTTTTGTAAGCAAATTAACCTCAAGACAAAAGCTCTCTGTGAAACGCTGCAAACTCTCTTGTGGCGGTTAATAATCTCAGGATCGTAATGATTATGTATACACCCGCACCGCTTCAGCAAAAACACGAAATGTAATGCACACTTGTGCTGTGGGACATTACTGACACTGATAAACATATAGCAAAATTTATTTTCCGTATATTGCTTGAAATGGATCCAGGTTTGTGCAGGTCAGTGCTGGTCCCATGCTGCTGCGATGCGGCCGTTATAACTGAAGCCACTGTACACGCTTTAATGGGGGTTCTAAAGGGCCGCGATCCCACAACTAAAACATCCGCCCTTTGTTTCAGGCGCATTGTGAGGCACATTCTTTGTTCCATTCGCACCGGTCAATCGCTGTCCGTTTGGAAAAGGAGTCCGTGGAATGAACGAGACACACTCACAAGGGCCAAGCGGGGAATCGGGAAAGCACATCTCTGCACAAAAAGAACCCGTACGCGCCATTCCCTGTTCCGATGCCCGCCATGACTGTCGCCTCTGTGCGTCGACTATCGACCCATATCCAGTGCTCGCTGGGAACTCCGCTTTTTCATATAACGTGTGAGACAGGCGAGAAGACCCCCCAACAGCTGGCAATGCCATTTAAATTCCCCAGTGACATTCGGTACATTTTGGAAGCAACCACGCAATGGCTCTTCGTGCCGCCGTAGCGTGTAGTCGCGTACACCCCTGCTTCTGCTCGCCTTAACATACATTATAATTCCCATAGGACCGTAGAAGCCGTGCTAGGAAATCCCCGAACGCCAAGCAGTTCAATTATCCGCCTCAAAATCTTCACTGTGGCAGCCAAAATTAATGTGAATCTACTTTTCTATTGTTCTAATTTTTGCGGCATAATTTATTTTTAAACGCCAAATAAGTTCTTCCTTTCTAAACAAAAGGGGTAAGGAAATGAGTTCCACGCTGTTCCTTAATGAAAGCCAAATGAAACTATTTGTTGCAAGATGGATGTGGAGGGGTTACCGACATATTTGCAATAAACATTTGATAAATCGAAAATCAAATTGATAAAACACGATACGCATGTGTGTGTGTGTACATATATATATATACTATATAATATATATATATACTTATGTATGTATGTATGCATGTGGTGTGAAGCTTATTTGATGTTTCATGGGCACAGCATTTCAATTTTTCGCTTCATTTGGGAATGATGCAACACTGCGTATGGAACATATTGGATAGAAAAATTGATTGATCTCCACTGCGATATGCTCACAAGGGCATTTTACAATTAACAAGCAGCGACTTTTCTTGCCCTCCCCATCGAGTTGCATTGCAAGACTAGTGGTATTGTTGTGTCTGCTCTCATTGCCTTCTCGTGCTTAAGTGTGGTTTCCAAACGTGCAAATTAGCTCTTAAGGTACCAAAAAAGCTCAGATACACGTTTGCTGCTCCGCATCTCACGGGCGAGACTCCGTGGCGGGCAGGGCACGGTGGAGTGAACCAGCTGGGCGCGTGTTCGTGAACGGAAAGGCCCACTGCACGAACGTGGTCCGCCAGCGCATACGTGAGCTGCGCACCAGGGGTTCGAACCGTGCGACATCTCCCGGCAGCTGCGCGTCTCGCATGGATGCGTCTTCCAAGATCCCTCGGCAAGGTAAGTCCGAGCTGGGAAGGGCTGTTGAGAGACTGGGGGAGAGGGAGGGGTGTCAAAGGCGTGCTTGCACCCCCTTTTTTGTAATAAGTTTCCCCTAGACATGAGTTGTGGATATGTGTAAGTTGGTGTCGCTCAGTGCAACAATTGCTTATAATACTAGTGAATGTTTTGTTTCAAATCGTAACATCAAACCAAGTTTTAAATCAAGTAATTTTAATAAATCCTGAACAATTTGTCATTTCTCTTCAATATTTATATTTAAAAATAGGTTTCTCTTGTGCTGTAGTACACTAAATAATCGTTGTGTATAATTCTTTTCTGTGCCTTGTAGCACATTACTCAACATTTTGAAATTCTGTTATTCATCGCAATATACCTTCCCCGAGCTGTAATCCATGCGTCAAATGTAAGATTATCGGATCGGGAGAAGGACATGATTATAAATGTTCGAATGTTAAAAAGAATGACTAAAAAGGGAAGGGAGATTTAAGGCAAAATGATAGACTCGTATTTTGATTTAAACCACTATGTTTATACATTGTCCACAGTGTTATATACACCACAAATGGCCAGCTTCATTTTCATTCAGAATGGGGAATAAAAATCCGAACTTTCTTATATTTTGGCTGAGCAATTTTTGGTCAATTCCACCACCTTTCCTTTGCAATGGCATTTTAAAAAATCAAAAATCTCATTTGGAAAATTACCTGGTTGTTAATAAATTTAAGTCCATGGCTGCCTAAAGTAACATTTCCCTTTTTTGTCCAATATCGCTTCCACAACAAATCAAAATCTATCAGCTGCAGAATATAATATATTTTAATGAATCACATTTATTTTATTTCGCATTAATTACTATGGTTACACAGGCAGCAAGCCTTCTGATCAAGCTGGATACTTATCAGCATTAAGATAACCTTTTTGGCTCCATAATTGTAGAACATGGTCGACTGGGAAAAACCTAATGAAGAAACGACGCAGGCGAAGAGGTGTGGTCCCGGCGAGCACACACGTCGCCGTGGGTGTATATCAGCTTATGAGCACTTATTG
>CM068957.1:69490377-69507349 GCA_035128595.1 Eptatretus atami | reverse complement strand
GCTATTGGGCACAATCCTGGACGGGTCGCCACTCTGACAGAGGATACCAGTAAGCTGGCACTCATTTTGCCGACCTTGGCAGGATGACAGGCAGAGTCAACCCCACCTGGTATTAATTCAACTGTCAAGGGTGATTTGAAGTCAGGATCCTAGGATCCCAAGCCTTCCACCCTAACCATTACGCCAACATCAGGCATATGCTTGGTATGCATGCACAGGAACCGTAGGAAATAGCGATCTCTGGGGCACCTAATGTATATTGCACGGACGAGATAAGAAATGTTGCATAACATGGGTCACAACACTTCTGAAAGTAGCCAAAAATACTTGGAAATGTTCCTGAGAGAAAGGGCTGTGCCTCTGCACAAAGAAAGACTTGGAGAACTTTTTCAGCTTCCCGAACAGGCAGCTGTTGGTACTAAAAACTCCTGACCATGTGGGTCGATGCAAAGCCCAAGTGGACGGGCGTGTGCTACAGAACAAAAGAGAGAATATGTTATATATATATAACTAATAATATGTAATATATATATATTACACATTATACTATATGTGTGTGTGTTATATATATAATATATATTAAAATAATTATTATTAAAATATAATTACCCAAATTTGTACATATACATATAAGGATACTTACATATCATTATAAACATATAATATATATACGTATTAATGGGCGATTCGCGTTGGTTGAAAAGCATTGTATATGTGTTGTTTAAGCTTGACGCCTCACGTAGAAGCCAAGAAAAATAATAAAGACAATCGTGTCTGTTGCAAGAGTTTCAAATGTTTGTGAAAGTACTATGGAGAAGAGGAAGTTTTGTCGAGAAGTCAATTTAGCTTTAACAATGAGCCCGAGCTCAGTGGACCAGATTTGTATGATTATATGATGTCAACATGCGATAACAGTATAGGACACTTATCAGCATCAAACCACACTGCCATTGTACGAGAGGTGTGACGTTTCAACTGAGTTGGTCCTTTGCATTGATATCAAAAAAACTTAGTTCTCGAAGTTACCGTTGAATCCCTTTGTATGTTAAGCTTGTGACTGTTAGTTTCAAAGCAGCTTGTGGAATTTGTGAAGTTCTACGAACGAAGCAAACTTTCAAATGTGTTGGCTTTCAAGTTTTTGAGAACAAAAACTTCCAAATAGTATGCATTCACAATTGTAACATTAACAATGATGATTAATAAAAAAAAATCCATTCACCACGATGTGATGAAACCCTTAAACGATAGCCGTATGACTCAAACAAGCAAGCACTTTATCATCAGGAACTCCCAATGGCGAAGAGAGGATCTGGAATCTAACCAGAGAGAAAGGGAGAGAGAGAGAGAGAGAGGAGAGAGGAGAGAGAGAGAGGAGAAGAGAGAGAGAGAGAGAGAGAGATAGATAGATAATAAAGAATAAGATAAAGTCACCGCAGGTTATGTTAACGATGTAGGAAAATGCTTGGGGATGGGTAGAGCACGTATAGATCAGGGATTTCTCACTCACCGTCATTCTCTTCCGTTGGTGTTCACCGTTGGACGGGGAATTCCCAGGACCGTTGATGATACGAAGAGGCAACGGAGTACGTGGCGCCGGTGGAGGACAGAGGTCACGCAGCAGCTGGATGCTACGAGTGGTGTGCGGAATGGTGCTGCTTGACCCCCTGTGTTGCCCAAGGGCTATGTAGGTTAAGCATAAAAGGCTTCGCATTACATTTAATCTAAGTTTGTCCTGACACTGACAGGCTAATGGAGCAAATAGCAGGAGGGCACAAAATGGCTTGTGGGGAAAACGCGGATTTAGTATTAAAAAAACATAATATAAAATACGGTCAGATAAGTCAGCACAGTTCGAAATTGGCTATTAAAGTCTTAATTTCAGAAACGGAAGAACGATTCATGTTGTTTAAATCAGTTTGGTACGTGAAAATTTTTGCGATCGATTTTATGTTTCGAAAGTACTAAAACACAAGATAGTGAGCTTTGCTCAGTCACAACAATGTTCATCGGGCTGCTTTGAGTGCCACCTGGCGACCAAAAAAGCGGATGCCACTGTGCTCGAGGTAGGTCTTAAAAGGCCCCGGATTACTTCAGCTGGCGTATAATATATCTTAACCCTATTAAAGTGGCATTTCAGTGATTATCAAAACAAAAGATTAGCGAGCGGGCGTTGATCGCCAAACATCCTGGTTTTAAAATTGTAGCCTGACCATTAATTGGCGAGTCGGCCACGTCTCCGCAGCACTACTGCTGAAGCAGCACAGGGGAGGCAAGAGTGCAGCTGGGTCTCTGGGGCAGAGGCGCATCGACCCGCGCTCAGTATAACCCAATTGTTGGAATTAATAGCTTTCCCAGGCACTAATTAACATTAATGTTTATCTTTTCAGCAAAATAACGCACAAATTATGTTCCTGTTTGAAAAATCGACATCTGGACAAACGGTGGCAGGAAGGGACATATGTATGATACATTCTACACTGAGATCTATAACGCACATGCGAAGGGCTTGTTTGAGTTGGCCAGCGAGGGGTCCTTCTTCTGCGAGCTTGAGTGGATGATCGACATTAAGTTCGCAGTCACAACATTTATCTTCGGATTTGTGGTGAGCCTGCAAAAAACGATTCGCCCTCCCCATTCCTCCAACTTTGGCTCTCACACTGATTGCTGATTCGACGGCCATTTTACCTTTAACCTACAGTGAGTCGGTGATGGTTGGCATGACAAATGCAAATGTCATTAAGAGCATGTAGTTACATATCTCCAAAACAGTATGATATCTTGCCCCTACCTCCACCTGAAACAGGATGTTAAATAATATACAATGAACTGCGTGAAGAAGATGAAGGACATTCCAGTCGATCATTTACCGATCCCGTGGCTGGATGATAGCAACTTGTTTGGCCCGACTGTCTGCGACGGGAGAGAAAGGGTTGCCGCCTTTGGTGGCTATTATCCTGTGCATGCGAGAAGTATTGGGACGAAAGGTGGGAAAATCATCAATTCTGTGAATCAAGTGAAATGCTGTAAAATAATTATGCTTTGCATGGTATTCAACTCGCACTTGTATTGATTATTTATTCCACAGGACAAGAGTGTTAATCGCAGTGTGGTCCGTGCCATTCGAGTCTTGGGCGGTCCTCCAGCCCGCTAGAGCAGGCAGGGCAAGTTTATATGCTTCGACATCATGTAAACAACAATGGCTATCGATTTTTACGCCACGCAACAGCTCAGTAAGCAAGCCGAGCAAGTTGGTCGATAGACTTCAAAGCTTCAGCGCCCGAGGTGCGTTTAAGCGACTTGCAGTGTTAAATTTATTTGCCCCTCTGAGTCAGCAGATCACTCTCCCTTCTCTCTACTCTCTCTCTCTCTCTCTTCTCCTCTTCCTCTCTCTCTCTTCTCTCTCTGCGATCAGAGGTGCTTTTGTCCTGTGTGAGTGCATAGTAGCTCATTACCTTTGACAAACGGCTGGAAGGGCAGCTCTATGTTGGGCCGGTAGATAGGACAATATATTTTTGCTCCAGATTCTACACAGTTAATCCTTGTCAAGAAGTTCACTCAGAAATACTTAAACATGAGCTGTAATAATCTAGTAAGATAAGAGGTTTGTAAAAATCTGGGGGGGAAAAAATATATATATACATTTTCGATGTTTAAAGTAAGGAGAGCCTTCATAAATATACGACGTGTTTATTAGCTTGTATTCACAGCTGTGGGTGCAAATGAAAGACAAGCAAGCAGATATTGATGGTACAGGTCGGTTCTCTGCACATATAATCTCATCCCAAAACGTGCCCAGCAGAGGATCCGAGTTATGATGACACTTGGTGGAGCGTCGACGAGCTGAGCAGTACCTTGGCACGCCACACATGGGTTTATCATTATTGCATTCGCTTCTTATTTGGCAAGCATCTTCAGCGGCTTGGACAGACGTTTTTGCGCGGTAATATGCAAGGACTAGCGCACCCTAACCCGCTATGGATCAGGTGGGAGCGAAAGCGATCTGCACCACCGCTCAATCCCAAAAGACAGATTCCGCTTCGCCTCATGTGAATCATACCGGGCAAATGTAGTCGCTCTAATAGCCGCGGGCTATGGGCAAAAACAGATAAACTCCCGCAGAGTTTATATATTCATTCTCCAAGCATCATAACTCTTAAGGCTCCTGCCAAAAAGCAGTTGTGACAAGCCTCTGCACCTCTCGATTTGGGGTGAAGGTGTGTAGAAGGCAGCCGGGATGCACGACTGTGCTCATTTCAGTACCAGAAGGCTCTAATGTTACATGCTACATTCGTTATTCATCATCAAATTTACAAGTGAATTGTAATGCGTGGCTTCTCACACAATAACAGTGCAAAAGGTTGCAATGACTTAGATGGAGGGACAAGCTGTTACTACATGAAGCACCTTCTAGTGGTGCATTGTGTGTGTGTGTGTGTTGGGTGTGTGTGTGGTGTGTTACAATTTAGAAGCTCATGCCTCCTGAGCCTTTGTTTAATGAATGCTTTCGAAAGTGGCAAATGTGAGGACCCATTCATCTTACTTTAGTTTATGTTAGAACATTAAAACTGCAATCCATGTCATCAAAGAAAGACTTAATAATTGCACACGCCATGATATGTGTAACGGGTGTGCTAAGTTGCCACTAATAAGCGCTTAAAAGTGCTCAGGTATATATTTTACCACCGAGAGGTTGAAACATCGAGGACTTGACAAGATCAAATAAAGCTGTGAGGTCCACTGTGGCAAGCCACGGCAGATGAGGCCGAATGGCCGGAACACTCCAGAGCCGTGCGCAGACGAGCAGGGCAAGTGCGACGGGGCGCGGGGGTGCGGCACGGAAGAGTGGCCGCCTAAAAAATCCGAGCTCTGAGCTCTGGGCGGCGGGGACGTTACGGCGATGGCTGATCAATGGAGCGGCGTCGCGTATGAGAGAGAGAAAAAGGGCAGTGAGAGAGAGAGAGAGAGGAGTAGATGGATTAGAGAGAGAGAGAAGAGACGAAGAGAGAGAGAGCGAGAGAGGAGACGAGGAGAGAGAGAGAAGAGAGAGAGAAAGAGAGCGTATGGGAAGCCCCGGGCATATTGATCCCATATTCACAACATTGGGTCAACAGAGCCAGCACCCAGTGGTCACGTGGGCCCGGCACAGAACCGGAGCGTGGCACCCACGCCCGGACCGCTGTGTTTGCTCTGTACAGGTTACATGAGGTTCATGCGTGCATTGCGTGTGCTTGCTTGCATAGACTCAGAACACGCCGTTATATTCACTACGTTTATATCCTCATTTCACGCAAATATTTACTTGACGCCCGCTGCGTCCTCTTCAAAGGGGTCTGTACAAAACAGGGGATATTGCGGGCTTTCTTGACCACAAGCTTCGACTGAGGGATGAAGACTCGCTTTCAAACTAAGTACACTCCAGTAATGCTGAGGTCGCTTTTTTCTCAGCAAGCTCTCCACTTCACTTGTCAATTCGATGACTGAAAAATGTTTAACTCTCATTTCCAACAAATATGTCAATAGATATCAAATGGTGTGTGAACACTTGGAAGAAAGGCATCCACTGGGTCAAGGTAGAGTTCGCTGAGGATAAGGCGAAATACGGTGGCCGATTTGCTAATCGCTGTGCTGGTTAATGTCAGTGGGTTTATTGAATTTGCAAATGCATTTTACTCGACGACTTCATTGACTCATTTATACGGCAAGAGGTAAGTGACATTGGAAGGGGATCAATAAAGGGACCTGCGAATAAAGTGTTGGCAAAGAGACAAGAAGCATGCTGATAAATGGCGGCTCGCCAGCACTCCTGCTGTGAAGTAAAAATGAGTGCCTCTCCAGCGTGAAAGCAACTGGCGCGCACTAAAGTGCTGACAGCAGAGCGACTCACCGCTCAATTAAGCACGGTCTGATGGACTGGGTGCGCTGTAGTGAGAGGTGAGCAGAAGCTGCACGGATACTGGAGCGTGCGGAGTGATATCCAAAAAGCTCATGCTGCCTCGGGGAAAATTCAAGCAATGGCTTAGGACTCAGGGATATGTCAGATGGCAGGAAAGCATGACTGTTTATGTTGGGGAATCTATGCAATAAGGCCGTGTGTGGCGCGAAGCAACATTGTCACGTTACAGGTGTACTGTGTGAAAATTTTCAGGATATTTATGTGCAACACCACACACACACACAACAACACACACACACACAATATGTATTTGTACAATATCAGTAACAAAGAAAATTGTGTGTGTGTGTCCATATTTCAAAAGATCTAGAATGAGCATTAATAGTTCCAAAATTAACCATGTACTTTCTATATTTAATAATGCAAATATATATAATAGAAATAATTTTTAGCAATTAATCATTTTTTATATTACAATACACTGTTATATATTTTTGGCATGTCCAAACACACAACATCACACACACACACACACACACACACACACACACACCAACACACACATCACACACACGTATTCTTGTACATATATACAGTACACAAAAAAATTGTTGTGTGGTGTCCATATTTCAAAAAGATGAGGAAGAGTATTAATAGGTCCAAAATGAACAATTTACTTTTTATTTAATATGAAATACATATCATTAGAAATAATTTTTTACAAATCAATCATTTATATACATAGCTGTTATAATTTTTTGCTATGCTCTCACACAACACACATCACACACACACACCACACACACACACCACACATACTCACACGCACACACACACAACACACACCACCATACAACACACACACACACACAACACACACACACACACACAGTCTCTTGGGATGTGAATTCGTTGGATAGAATTTGAGACCAAAAGTACCCTTACTTCTTTAGTGGGCAGTGGTGTTTCATCGGTGAGTGTTCTATTTTGCAATTAATTCGCAAATCTTGATCACTTTTGCGATAGAACGATAGCCGGCGTCCCAGTTTTTAAAACTCACCTTGATTCTACTTTTTAAAGAGTTTGCCGTCAACATAAAAATTCCAAATTCTGGACTAAGTGTTCAAACTACCTCAATTATTAAAATTCAAAAAGTTTGAAACAAAATAAAAACATCCACTAAATTGTTTTTCGAGATCTTATCTCAAACGATATGAACATTTAAATCTACATAATTACAATATACATGTACTTACATACATATAATATATATATATATAGATACACACACATACCACATATCCATTAGTATTGAACAGAAATAAATAATTATGCAAATTTATATTAATACTGTCTAATGATGGAAATTAGTGGTTCCAATTAGCATCTCTTGTTTTTCATTGTATGTGGATATGACATTTACTACCAGTAAAATAAAGAATGAAGAGAAAAACAAAAAGAAAACCGATGACCGCTAATATTAAATGAAAAGAAGCTACAATTAAAAATGTAAAAAGATGACTGAAACCGAAGAATAGGATGGAGAAACTGCAGGGTGAGGACAGGCATCTTATCTAGACACCCAAACAAGGGCTCAAGAGTTGGTGTATCTTGGGGATGACCGGGTTTAATGGAGCTGACGCTAGGCACAAGTGTCTGTGTCAACATACTCGTTGGCTAGCAGCGTGCCGGATTCCAAGCAACATGGTCGGGTTTTGTCGCTTGTACTCCGCGACTCTCCTTACAACTGGGTGTGGCCACCTTGGGCTTGGAGCCGCCATTGACGCCCGGTCGGATGCTCCGTCTCGTAGTATCTGTCGAATGGACCGGAACTCACAAGGGGGAAAACAGAGCCATATAGCTATACGCGAATCCGGAAGATCACATGTACACATACTGTACACTACTGTAGCATCGTGCACCTAAAAATGAGCAGCAAAATGGCATAAGCATAATAAAATGAAATTGATTTTCTAATATTGTGCACTCATATTACACAAAAAAGATGCAATAAACACAATAAGCAGTAAAATGCAGAAAACAAATCATTGTGTTTAGAATTAAAAGAAAAGTGCATTGAATTATTGTATGCAGTTTTTGGGATGTAATTACAAGTAGCAATATAAACTTGTAAAATACCTGGGCCTTACATCAGGTCAACAACACTGACTTTCAGGATCAAGCAGCAAGTGTATTCATTGCGACAAAGAACAAAAATGAAATACGGAGATCGCGTTCAGTTAAAGATTTTCTTTGCTTTAAAAAGAATCTGAGGGATGATTTAGTGACAAAACCTATTTTCGTTCACGTCAATGTTCACTATTTATGTCAGGCCACCGACCTACTGGTCATCCCTTAATGATCTGTGAAAAAGAGCTGAATGTTCAGTGGAAGATCATGCACGATTCATGGCTCAGTCTGGCAAATGAAAACAGCAAACCAACTCTGCGTTACATTGTGCTATATATATAATATATATTATATATTATATATTATATATATATATATATATATATATATATATATATATATATTATATAGCCATTTACACAAAATGCTTCCAAACTGAGTCATTGTGGTGCGCCACAGTCCTCTCTGTATCAATGACGGGACAAAAAGCATGACCGTCAGGGCTATAAAGTCACATAAAGAATAGAAAAGTAAAAAATGGTGAATTAACAGCTAAAGGGAAAATGTGGTTGTAAATGTATACAGAGAGAAATTAGGGTTTTATTCATGCAGTTGATATATATATATATATATATATATATGTATATAGCTATACATATTAATTCCAAATTTCCATGACACCCTGCACTCACTGACTTTTGATCATGCTGCCCCTCCCCACCTCCACCCCTACAGGAAAAATGAATGGGAATATCTCCCTGTACATATACAGTAGTTGGAGAATTGTAAGCAAGTATAGCAACGTAAAGTGAATTGTTCTCATTTTTATTCCACCAAATCGAGCAGAGTACATCCCACAACTTTAAAAAAAAATTCGAAATGCTATTCACTTCACTTGTGGCAGATACTCCAGCAAGCGGTATCGGCACAGGTGCACACATTAAAGTGGCAACAGCAGAAAGAGGTGCACATTGTTTCCGTAATGCTACATTGTGATAGACGACAATAAGTTTTGTATTAAATGAGTGGCAAAAAGATGCCAAAGTTATCAAAAACCATCATTGTGGTGGGACCGGGCTGAATGGGCCAATGGTTACGTATTCTCCCTCATACACAAGCCTTTGATGGCCCGATTACTCTCTCCCGCCGCCCTACACATAGCTGGCTTGTTATCATGTTATTTAAACCTCAATGGTGCTCTCAGTTTCGAAACAGCACTCTCTCTACTGCTCCTCACTGCCGTTGCGATGATGGACAGACAATAGTGCTCATTAAGTGATAATACACCCAGCGGCGACGTGTGTGCTCGCCGGGACCACCCTCTTCGCTGGTCGTTTCTTCATAGGTTTTTCCAGTCGACCATGTCTACAATTATGAGCCAAAAGGTATCTTAATGCTGATAAAGTATAGGCTTGATCAGAAAGGCTTGTGCCTTGTAACCATAGTAATTAATGCGAATTAAAATAAATGTGATTCATTAAAATATATTATATTCTGCAGCTGATAGATTTTGATTTGTTGTGGAAGCGATATTGGACAAAAAGGAATGTTTCTTTGGCAGGCCATGGACTTAATGATCAACCCAGGTTTTTCCAAATGAGATTTTGATATTTTTGAAAGCATGCAAAGGAAAGGTGGTTGGAATTGAACCAAAAATTGCTCAGCCAAAAATAAGGAAAGGTTCGGATTTTTATCCCCATTCTGAATGAATGAAGCTGCCATTGGTGTCGTGTATTTATAACACTGTGGACAATGTATAACATAGTGTGGTTAAATCAAAATACGAGTCTCATATTTTGCCTTGTCTCCCTTCCCTTTTAGTCATTCTTTTAACATTCGAACATTATAATCATGTCCTTCTCCCGATCCGATAATCTTACATTTGACGCATGGATACAGCGGGAAGGTATATGCGATGAATAACAGAATTTCAAAATGTGAGTAATGTGTACAAGGAGAAAGAATATACAAACGATATTTAGTGTACTACAGCAGAGAAACCTATTTTAAATATAAATATGAAGAGAAATGACAAATTGTTCAGGATTTATTAAAATACTTGATTTAACTTTGGTGATGTTACGATTGAAACAAAACATCACTATTATTATAAGCAATTGTTGCACTGAGCGACACCAACTTACACATATCCACAGTCATGTCTAGGGGGAAACTTATTACAAAAAGGGGGTGCAAAGCACGCCTTTGACACCCCTCCCTCTCCCCAGTCTCTCAACAGCCCTTCCCAGCTCGGAGCTTACCTGCCGAGGATCTTGGAGACGCATCCATGCGAGACGCGCAGCTGCCGGGAGATGTCGCACGGTCGAACCCCTGGTGCGCCAGCTCCACGATCCGCTGGGACACGTCGGGCAGTGGCCTTCCGTTCACGAACACGCCGCCCAGCTGGTTCACTCCACCGTGCCCTGCCGCCACGGGTCGCCCGTGAGGTGCGGAGCGCCAAAGTGTTAATCGTGAGCTTTTTGGTACCTTAAGAGCTAATTGCACGTTGGAAACCACACTTAAGCACGAGAAGGCATGAGAGCAGACACAGCAATACCACTAGTCTTGCAATGCAACTCGATGGGGAGGGGCAAGAAAATGTCGCTGCTTGTTAATTGTAAAAATGCCCATTGTGGAAGCATATCGCAGTGAGATCAATCACATTTTTCTATCCAATATGTCATAGCAGTGTTGCATCATCCCAAATGAAGCGAAAATTGAAATGCTGTGCCCATGAAACACAATAAGTCTTCACACACATGCATACATACATACATATTATATAATATTTATATATATATATATATATATATATGTTACACACACACACATGCGTATCGTGTTTCAATTTGATTTTCGATTTTCAAAATGTTTATTGCCAAATATGTCGTAACCCCTCCACATCCATCTTGCACAAATAGTTTCATTTGGCTTCATTAAGGAACAGCGTGGAACTCATTTCTTACCCCTTTTGTTAGAAAGAAGAACTTATTTGGCGTTTAAAAATAAATGCGCAAAATATGAACAATAGAAAAATAGATTCACATAATTTTGGTGCCACAGTGAAGATTTTGAGGCGGATAATTGAACTGCTGGCGTTCGGGGATTTCTAGCCCGCTCTACGGTCCTATGAATTAAATGTATTGTAAGCCGAGCAGAAGCAGGGGTGTACGCGACTACACGTACGGCGGCACCGAAGAGCCATTTGCGTGGTTGCTCCAAAATGTACCGAATGTCACTGGGAATTTAAAATGCATTTGCACAGCTGTGGGTCTTCTCGCCTGTCTCACACGTTATATGAAAAGCGGAGTTCCAGCGAGCACTGGATATGGGTCGATAGTCGACGCAGAGGCGACAGTCATGGCGGGCATCGGAACAGGGAATGGCGCGTACGGGTTCTTTTGTGCAGAGATGTGCTTTCCGCGATCCCCGCTTGGCCCTGTGAGTGTGTCTCGTCATTCAACGGACTCCTTTCCAAACGGACAGCGATTGCGTCCGAATGGAACAAAGAAATGTGCTCACAATGCGCTGAAACAAAGGGCGGTGTTTTAGTTGTGGGATCGCGGCCCTTTTAGAACCCCATAAAGCGTGTACAGTGGCTTCAGTTTATACGGCGCATCGAGCAGCAGATGACCAGCACTGACCTGCACAAACCTGATCCATCAAGCAATATACGGAAAATAAATTTTGCTATAGTTTATCCAGTGTAGTATATGTCACAGCACAAGTGTGCATTACATTTCGTGTTTTGCTGAAGGTGCGGGAGTGTATACATAACATTACGATCCTGATGATTATTAACCGCCACAAGAGAGTTTGCAGCGTTCACAGAGAGCTCTTGTCTGAGGTTAATTTTGTACAAAATTCATTCGAAATTGAAATCACACTCATCATGATGGCACTTTATAATAGACCGTGTGTGTACACGTTTCGTGCAGCTCTCGCTGGCATTTTTAACAAAAAAATCTGAACAGGTACACTGCATGCAAACACACAGCATCGCAGTACCACACACAGCCATACATGATCAATCACTTGGACTGAAAAAGGAAAAATAAGTCAATTTGAGATGCCTTAAAAACAACAGCAATAAACAAAAAAGTTACCCAACAAAGTTGCACCTGTGGTACAAAAAGTACATTCACGTTTTACTGCATGAAAACAAACTAAACAAACAAAAAACAAACAATAAAGATACGCAGCAAGTGCTTCATTCAATGAACAACATCGCAGTCTTTTGCTACATTTTAATTTTTTATAAAAATTCCAAGTGCATCGTTGACGTGTTAACGCTTCGGCTTCAATCACAATTCACGGCATCAAATAGGAGTGAATGCAGAGGCAAGGAGGCGGTTAGGTAGGGGGGGTTGGACGCATGATGTCCGTACAGATTCGCAGGCCGAGTTCAGGTTTCACGACATTATGTGTGCCATGCGTGCGGGATTTCGGGAAAGTGAATAATGGATTAGCAGGCTCACATAGTCACTGACTGAATATACGGCTACTGTTTCTCCGGAGCAATCGGTGTAACAGAGCCAGCGGTGGTTCACCTCGAAAGACAAGAACTTGGGAAATAAGAATTAATTTAAAAGAAAAGGAAAATAATCAATTTGACAACTGAAGGCCAATACGAGAGAAGGAGAGGGACGCGAGTTTTACACGAATACGGAATAGTGTTGATGTTAGCATCTGTTAACAGCTGTCTCGGCTGTCAGATGGTTTGACGTTTAAAAACAAGGTTCCAGTTAACGCTCTGCCACGGGATAGCAAACCCATGTTAGCACGGCTAAAAGCAACACACCAGAGCCAAACGCCTCGTCCACAGCATCAAGATCTGTTTCGTTTCATTCCAAAGTTACTGGGCTGCACATGGTGTGCGAGCGCACCTCACGGTGGTGGCAGCACACACCGGGTGTGCGGCTGCACCTCACCCCGACTGTGGCTGCACCTCCACCGGGTGTGCGGCTGCATATCACACCCAATGTACGGCTGCACAACCACACGGTGAACGCATGCACCAGCCACACGGGGTATGGCTGCTGCCCACCACATGGGTACGGCTGCACACCACCCGGTGCAAGGCTGCACCACCACCAGTGCAAGGTTGCAGACTCCCAGTATATGACTGCACCACCACCCAGTGCAAGGCTGACCACCACCCAGTGCAAGGTTGCACAGACTCCCAGTATAGCTGACACACACCAGCATGCAAGGCTGCACCACCACCAGTGCAAGGTTGCAAGACTCCAGTATACGACTGCACACACCCAGTGCAAGGCTGCACCACTGGTGAATGGCTTCACCACAACCCAGTTTACGGCTTCACACCACCCAGTGCATAGGTGCTCCACACGATGTATTTTCCTACTCCGTCACATAGTCTGGGTCCAAATGTCTTTGCTACCCAAAGTCCTCGTGGTACGTCCAACTCAGGACTCCGGAAACTCTTTAGAAATGTCTTCGAAACGTTTTTATCATTTTGCAGCAAAAATTGTTTTTTTTCTCGAAGTAAGTGCAGTGTTTGTATTATTTTAAAATCGCCATTTAACGGGAACATTTACGGCGCGTTCGCTTGCATGCATGAGCATCATTGCGCACCTCCGCTCTGACTCAGCGCGCTTGTCCGTCGCGGCTGAAGACGCAGTTCGCGGCGCTTGGTAAATGGCGTGCCGTGATGGGAATTCGGGTGCAGCTCCAGGGAAAGGTGTTCTATTCGTCACCAAATTCCGCCTATTTAAGCTTGCCTCCAACGGCCCCCGACACCCGAGCAAGAGGGGGACACGGAGGCGCACTTACTGGGCATCGCCGCAAAGGGGTCGGATTTGCAGTGCATGTCCATGAGGGCCAAAGCTCCGTCCACCGCAGGCTCTCCTTGCGCACCCCGGTACGAGACCCGCCAACCCCCGCTCCTCGGTAACTCTCGAAGCGAGTCCCAGACACGGTGGGTGCCGCTCGGCTCAAATCCGCCGCAAGACGTGTGGGGGCGCTAGCGGGCGAGCGCGACGAGGCGCGGGCCCGCGGACGCTGTGCGTTTCGCCCTCATTGCTCGCGGCGCGCGCGCTCTCTCTGTGTCGCGTGCGCTCCGCCAGGTGTACTGACGCTCCGCCTCGAGCCGCGAGAGACCGCCCCTCCACCCGCGCACTATATACCGTATCCGTGAGCAGCAAGGATGGGGGGTGGGGGAGGACGCATTCGCGGAAATATGGATGAGTGAGACGAGGAAGAGGAAGAAGAATAAAGGAAAATAGGGTAATTAAAGAGCAAGGAGGAGGAGGATGCGAGGAGGACGAGGAGAAGGAGGAGGATGAAAAGAACGGGGTTGTAACTGTCGGCGTACAACGAGGCGAGTCTTTCTTTTAAGTCCCTACGAGCCCTCGCAGCGGCCCTCTGTTAACCTCCTCTCACACGGACTCAGACTCGAAAGCGCCGCCTCGCGCGTTTTTTCCGGCCCGCACGTCCTCCCGCACAGCCCCACCCGAACCCCCCTCTCCGCACTAACTCTCCTCCCCCAAGCCGCGTTTGTGTAAAGCCTGAGTGCGTTTCACGCTACTCTCGAGCAGCACCCACGGCCCTCGCTACGCGCCGATTTATCAACGAGCTCTCCAGCCCGAAGACCGAGCCTATTGGTGACTTCGCCGTGTGACATCAGTACAGGCGTTGCGTGCGCTGCGCGGCCCGGGACGGCCTTTCTTTAACAGTCGCCCCCGCCCCGGTACCGCCGCGTCCGCCTCACGAGCGCCCTCCCAGCCGCTTCCGTTCCACCTGAGCGCTAATTCCCACGGAGCGCCCGCCGGACGCTCCATTAGCGATGGGAGCCTATTGCTCATAGCGCGCGCGCTCGCGCTGTGCATTGATTACCCGCGCTCGGCCATCGCGGACACTCCGCCAATATTGACAGTTATATTCGGGGTCAAAAGCTGCTAAATTATCTGTTTGCATCGCTCACGAGCCAATCGATAGCAACATTTAGCCACGAAGTACGGCCGTATGTCCATATCAATAGAGAACGCCACATTGAACCGACGAGTCGGGCTTTCGGACGCGATCATGAGACGGCGCAGCTGCGAGTCGCGATAATCGGTGAAAAACTACAACTTTAAACCCTTTGTTTGACTCTTTCAACATGAACAACATATCCACCTTTGTGAGCTATTGTCATCGATTTTTCATTCCGAAACGTCAAGAGGCCATTTTGCCGGATTACCTTGGTTGCCGATTTTAATTCACACGCACAGGTACATTTTAAAAAGTATTTTGTGCGATAAAGACGAAACTTAAAAAGAAAACAATTTTAAGGAGTGTTTTTTTCCAGTGGTGTAAGAATTTATAAAATCTGGAGTCTTAAAAAAAAATAGAGAAACATTACACCCACATATATATATATATATATATATATAGCACACACACACAACATATATATATATGTATATATATATTATATATATATATATATTTATATATATTATATGTATACACACACAACACATACATATATATATAATATATATATATATATATATATATTATATATATATATATATATATATATAATATACACACAACCACACATATATATGTTATACACACACACACATATATATAAATTTTATATATTTAAGTATATATTATATATATATACATATATATATATTATATACACACACACACACCATATATAATTTATTATGTATAAACAATATATATATATTATATATATATATATATATATATATATATTATACATACACAGACACACACACACTCTACACACACACACAACACACACATTACAAATATGTATGTATGTATTAACATGTGGGCGGCATTCACGATATTCTCGAATCGAGGTCTGCACTCACAATAGCCAGTGTAAACATACATACACACATACATTTCTCGTTCTAAGACAATGATGATGCTGGGTGATGTAACAATGTTGTCCCAGCAGTTTTACAATAATTTGTTTCAGGACAAGAGTTTCTCGTTTGTTCAGGGTGTCGGCGATAACTGGCCTCCTCTTTGTTGAAAAAGACCGTGGGATCTTTAACGTCCAGCCGGATGATGCTTGCAGATGGGATACACTTAGAGAAGTGTGCTTTGTGATAACCCTGCCAGTGAAACACCATCTGACAATTTATAGTCAGGACAGGAATCGAACGAAAGATGACGCAGTTCAAGGGTAAATGCACTCACTACCTCTGCACAACCTGTCTCGTTTTCAACATACAAGTGTATAAAATTCGTTGCAGAAATTTTTTTCTTGCCAATTATATGTGTTTTTTTTTAAAAATTAAAACTTGGCGTTTCAAAAAATTTGGGACTTTCAAATGACGTGTGAATGGTAAAGAGGATTTTGTGCACGATGTGTTTACACTGACTCGGTTCGGCTCGCCGTGCACTTTTAACTGCCGTTACGAGCGTGAAGTGTGCAATTCAAATCATCTTTTAAATATAATTTTCAGCATTTAGACAAAAGAGTGGAATTTCAAAATGGTTAAACGTAATTGTTCTGTTACTGAATGCAAATCGGACATAATACAGGAATATAAAGAATATCTGTGGATGAGAGATGTCGAGTTCCGATAATTTCCTGTTAGTACAAGCTCGCATTGGCCGTGGAATACATCAACACACCACACACACACACACACACACACACACACACACACACACACACACACACACACCACACACTCTTCTTTTTAGTACTAGGTGCAAAAATCTAGTATAATTCCTTTTGTGTCCCCAAACCAAACAAACAATTATATTTCAAACAGCCCTCACAGCTCTGATATAGCACCCCTCCACCCTCCCCTACATGATTAATAGTAAATTTTATCATTTTATACTTTCTCTGTACATTACACACGCTCATCCCACGGTTCAGAGCAATAATCAGATACACAGTCATTCAATGGTAGAGATCCGTTGGGGGGGGGGGGGGGGGCG
>CM068957.1:69475113-69490352 GCA_035128595.1 Eptatretus atami | reverse complement strand
TCTACACACACACACACCACACACACACACACACACACACACACACACACACACACACACACACACACACACTCTTCTTTTTAGTACTAGGTGCAAAAATCTAGTATAATTCCTTTTGTGTCCCCAAAACCAAACAAACAATATATTTCAAACAGCCCTCACAGCTCTGATATAGCACCCCTCCACCCTCCCCCATACATGATTAATAGTAAATTTTATCATTTTATACTTTCTCTGTACATTCACACAAGCTCATCCCACCGGGTCAGAAGCACTAATCAGATACACAGTCCATTCAATGGTAGAGATCCGTTGGGGGGGGGGGGGGGCGGTTCTGTAGCACACGCCCGTCCACTTGGGCTTTGCATCGACCCACATGGTCAGGAGTTTTAGTACACAACAGCTGCCTGTTCGGGAAGCTGAAAAAGTTCTCCAAGTCTTTCTTTGTGCAGAGGCACAGCCCTTTCTCTCAGAACATTTCCAAGTATTTTTGGCTACTTCAGAAGTGTTGTGACGCCATGTTATGCAACATTTCTTATCTCGTCCGTGCAATATACATTAGGTGCCCAGAGATCGCTATTTCCTACGGTTCCTGTGCATGCATACCAAGCATATGCCTGATGTTGGCGTAATGGTTAGGGTGGAAGGCTTGGATCCTAGGATCCTGACTTCAAATCACCCTTGACAGTTGAATTAATACCAGTGGGGTTGACTCTGCCTGTCATCCTGCCAAGGTCGGCAAAATGAGTGCCAGCTTACTGGTATCCTCTGTCAGAGTGGCGACCCGTCCAGGATTGTGCCCAATAGCCAAGGAGACTACTTAGGCAGCACCAACGCTCTGCACAGAGTATGATCCCAGTGGATGAATGGATGGTATCAAGCATACTGGCACAGATGATGTCATTTTTAAAGTCCCATATTGTGAGTACCTCAACTTGAGAGCATTTTGATCACCCCAGTAAGGTTAGGGTGCCTGGGATCATAAATAATTCAACAAAAACACAGAAGCACAGCTAGCTTGAGGAAGTCTGTGGTTCATGGATGAAATGCCTTTTGACACCAAGTCTGCTCTTTCCTATTTGTTGCAAGGTCAGAGTCATGCTTAGTACAGTCCTATTTGTTGCAGGGTGCTTCTTATATACATACATATATATATATATATATATACATACTTATATATACATGCACACATATATATATATATATATATTATATACATATACATATTATATGTAATATATATATGTAATAATATAATATTATGTAAATACATATATGCATGTATGTATATATATATATATATATATATATATATATATATATATATATATATATATATATATATCTGTATGTAGATGGTGATTCATCACTTAGTGAGTGTTCAGCAACAGAGATGTCATTGATCTTGTTATTTATGTGTTACTGCTATTAGATTAAAGTGGTATCGGCTTGGGAGTTCAGTGGTGCACGTTTCTGTCTTCGCTGTTGCTGATGACTCACCAACAAGTGATGACACTGGTCCGGCAGCTGAGGGGACATGTAGCAATGGGATTCTCAAGTATGTGCCACTTGTGAATGTCAGCAGCTGTTAACGAACCCAGAAAGGGTTTGAAACAGCAAAGGCTTACATTGTGCAGCTTCTTTGGTTGGTTTATGCCGCTTCATTTAGCAGGTTGCTTTATGCAGCTTTAGAAGAGCATGAGGGGTAATTTATTGAAATCCTAGCCACCGAGGATAATTAATTCGGTGAGAGCTGATTGGTTATTCCTACAATTACAGGTGAAGACATGATTGGGTCTTGCTATTCATATAAATATTGTTAAGGATTCAGCGACGGAGGGATTCTCAACCCACTCCGGCCGTCTCCGGGATCTATAACGCCAGCCGGCTCAGCACAGGCCTCGGGTCACGCGTCTTCAATCGCGATACCAACGTAATCCTGAACCTTGCCAGTTGGGGAAATAGAACCCCTGGTTACAGACTGGTTGTGTCAGATGCCAAGCGTTTCTGCCAGTCTGTAACCATTTTGGTTTTATATGCCAATCGAACGGATCGTTCCTCGACGCGACACAAATTAATCCATAGCGGCAACTTCATACGAATTAACCAGATTTATTGGGGAACATTGGGGATCACAACACAAGCAAAATTCACGACAATGTTTTTATTAACAATCTCAACCGTTCTTAACTAGGGAACCACGGACTACAGGTTTTGAGGGGGTCGCCACCGAAATATGCCTTAAACAACGTGCAGACAAAGACAAATAGACAGACAGCATGCATGCAAGACAAGACAGAGTACTTGGTGATGTCTCATGGACGAAGGACAGTGTCAAAAGCACGAATGTCGCTCGCAACAGGCGGATGTCCCACGGATTCGAACTCCCAGCTCGAACGCGCCGCGTGGCAAGATGCGGCGCCGTACTCTTCCTTCTCAAGGTGCCGCATGCGCACGCCCTCCTCAGCGCGTTCCGCCCCGCGCAATGTCGACGATGGGCCTCAGCCGATCTCTCTCAAGGTCCAGCACACAAATCCAGGCCTGGCCTGTTCACCAGACAAGGCCCAAATCGAGGTGCAGGGCTCGGCAAGCGGATCGGCAAACGTGTTGAGCCGTTGGTGTGAGCAGGGACTGTCAGAGGCTCCGGCGTCTCCTCTCCTGCCTTCCGCCTCGCAGCCCGACTTCACAACTCCGTCCTCTCAGTTTCTCTCTCTGTCGAATCACCTTCTCTTCCTTAGAGTCGGTCGCGATTCGACATGCAGGCAGCCTCTCTTACGTTCACTCGCTTTGAAGCCGGTGATCTCTTCTTTGATGTTATCTCCACGGCCAATGCGAGCTTGTACTAACAGGAAATTATCGGAACTCGACATCTCTCATCCACAGATATTTCTTATATTTCCTGTATTATGTCCGATTTGCATTCAGTAACAGAACAATTACGGTTTAACCATTTTGAAATTGCCACTCTTTTGTCTAAATGCTGAAAATTATATTTAAAAGATGATTTGAATTGCACACTTCACGCTCGTAACGGCAGGTTAAAAGTGCACGGCGAGCCGAACCGAGTCAGTGTAAACACATCGCGTGCACAAAATTCCTCGTTTACCATTCACACGTCATTTTGAAAGTCCCAAATTTTTTGAGAAACGCCAAGTTTTAATTTTTAAAAAAAACCATATAATTGGCAAGAAAAAAATTTCTGCAACGAATTTTATACACTTGTATGTTGAAAACGAGACAGGTTGGTGCAGAGGTAGTGAGTGCATTTACCCTTGAACTGCGTCATCTTCGTTCGATTCCTGTCCTGACTATAAATTGTCAGATTGGTGTTTCACTGGCAGGGTGTTATCACAAAGCACACCTTCTCTAAGTGTATCCCATCTGCAAGCATCATCCGGCTGGACGTTAAAGATCCCACGGTCTTTTCAACAAAGAGGAGGCCAGTTATCGCCGACACCCTGAACAAACGAGAAACTCTTGTCCTGAAACAAATTATTGTACAACTGCTGGGACAACATTGTTACATCACCCAGCATCATCATTGTCTTAGAACGAGAAATGTATGTGTGTATGTATGTTTACACTGGGCTATTGTGAGTGCAGAACCTCGATTCGAGAATATCGTGAATGCCGCCCACATGTTGAATACATACATACATATTTGTAATGTGTGTGTGTGTGTGTGTGTGTAGATGTGTGTGTGTGTCTGTGTATGTATATATATATATATTAATTAATATATATTATATATACATAATATATATGTATATACATATATATAATAATATGTGTTGTGTGTGTGTGTATATATATATATTATACTGTATATATAATATAAATATATATACTGTATTATAATATATATTTTATATATATGTGTGTGTGTATACATATATATGTGTGTGTGGTGTGGTATATATATATATATATATATATATATATATATATATATATATATATATATATATATATAAATGTATGTGCGTGTGTGTGTTATACATATATATATAATATATATATATATATATATATATATATTATACATATATATATATGTGGGTGTGTGTGCTGCATATATATAATATATATATATATATTATGTGTTGTATGTTTCTCTATTTTTTTTTTAAGACTCCAGATTTTATAAATCCTTTACACCACTGGAAAAAAAACACTCCTTAAAATTGTTTTCTTTTTAAGTTTCGTCTTTATCGCACAAAATACTTTTTAAAATGTACCTGTGCGTGTGAATTAAAATCGGCAACCAAGGTAATCCGGCAAAATGGCCTCTTGACGTTTCGGAATGAAAAATCGATGACAATAGCTCACAAAGGTGGATATGTTGTTCATGTTGAAAGAGTCAAACAAAGGGTTTAAAGTTGTAGTTTTTCACCGATTATCGCGACTCGCAGCTGCGCCGTCTCATGATCGCGTCCGAAAGCGCCGACTCGTCGGTTCAATGTGGCGTTCTCTATTGATATGGACATACGGCCGTACTTCGTGGCTAAATGTTGCTATCGATTGGGCTCGTGAGCGATGCAAACAAGTATAATTTAGCAGCTTTTGACCCCGAATATAACTGTCAATATTGGCGGAGTGGTCCGCGATGGCCGAGCGCGGGTAATCAATGCACAGCGCGAGCGCGCGCGCTATGAGCAATAGGCTCCCATCGCTAATGGAGCGTCCGGCGGGCGCTCCGTGGGAATTAGCGCTCGAGGTGGAACGGAAGCGGCTGGGAGGGGCGCTCGTGAGGCGGGACGCGGCGGTACCGGGGCGGGGGCGACTGTTAAAGAAAGGCCGTGCCCGGGGCCGCGCAGCGCACGCAACGCCTGTACTGATGTCACACGGCGAAGTCACCAATAGGCTCGGTCTTCGGGCTGGAGAGCTCGTTGATAAATCGGGACGGTAGCGAGGGCCGTGGGTGCTGCTCGAGAGTAGCGTGGAAACGCACTCAGGCTTTACACAAACGCGGCTTGGGGGAGGAGAGTTAGTGCGGAGGGGGGGGGTTCGGGTGGGGGTGCTGTGCGGGAGGAGCTGCGGGGCCGGAAAAACGCGCGAGGCGGCGCTTTCGAGTCTGAGTCCGTGTGAGAGGAGGTTAGACAGAGGGCCGCTGCGAGGGCTCGTAGGGACTTAAAAGAAAGACTGCGCCTCGTTGTACGCCGACAGTTACAACCCCGTTCTTTTCATCCTCCTCCTTCTCCTCGTCCTCCTCGCATCCTCCTCCTCCTTGCTCTTTAATTACCCTATTTTCCTTTATTCTTCTTCCTCTTCCTCGTCTCACTCATCCATATTTCCGCGAATGCGTCCTCCCCCCACCCCCCATCCTTGCTGCTCACGGATACGGTATATAGTGCGCGGAGTGGAGGAGGGGCGGTCTCTCGCGGCTCGAGGCGGAGCGTCAGTACACCTGGCGGAGCGCACGCGACACAGAGAGAGCGCGCGCGCGCGAGCAATGAGGGCGAAACGCACAGCGTCCGCGGGCCCGCGCCTCGTCGCGCTCGCCCGCTAGGCCGCCCCACACGTCTTGCGGCGGATTTGAGCCGAGCGGCACCCACCGTGTCTGGGACTCGCTTCGAGAGTTACCGAGGAGCGGGGGTTGGCGGGTCTCGTACCGGGGTGCGCAAGGAGAGCCTGCGGTGGACGGAGCTTGTGGCCCTCATGGACATGCACTGCAAATCCGACCCCTTTGCGGCGATGCACAGTAAGTGCGCCTCCGTGTCCCCCCTCTTGCTCGGGTGTCGGGGGCGCCGTTGGAGGCAAGCTTAAATAGGCGGAATTTGGTGACGAATAGAACACCTTTCCCTGGAGCTGCACCCGAATTCCCATCACGGCACGCCATTTACCAAGCGCCGCGAACTGCGTCTTCAGCCGCGACGGGACAAGCGCGCTGAGTCAGAGCGGAGGTGCGCAATGATGCTCATGCATGCAAGCGAACGCGCCGGTAAATGTTCCCGGTTAAATGGCGATTTTAAAATAATACAAACACTGCACTTACTTCGAAGAAAAAAACAATTTTTGCTGCAAAATGATAAAAACGTTTCGAAGACATTTCTAAAGAGTTTCCGGAGTCCTGAGTTGGACGTACCACGAGGACTTTGGGTAGCAAGGACATTTGGACCCCAGACTATGTGACGGAGTAGGAAAATACATCGTGTGGAGCACCTATGCACTGGGTGGTGGTGAAGCCGTAAACTGGGTTGTGGTGAAGCCATTCACCATGTAGTGGTGCAGCCTTGCACTGGGTGGTGGTGCAGTCGTATACTGGGAGTCTGTGCAACCTTGCACTGGGTGGTGGTGCAGCCTTGCACTGGGTGGTGGTGCAGTCGTATACTGGGAGTCTGTGCAACCTTGCACTGGGTGGTGGTGCAGCCTTGCACTGGGTGGTGGTGCAGTCATATACTGGGAGTCTGTGCAACCTTGCACTGGGTGGTGGTGCAGCCTTGCACCGGGTGGTGGTGCAGCCGTACCCCATGTGGTGGTGCAGCAGCCATACCCCGTGTGGCTGGTGCATGCGTTCACCGTGTGGTTGTGCAGCCGTACATTGGGTGGATATGCAGCCGCACACCCGGTGGAGGTGCAGCCACAGGTCGGGGTGAGGGTGCAGCCGCACACCCGGTGGTGCTGCCACCCACCGTGAGGTGCGCTCGCACACCATGTGCAGCCCAGTAACTTTGGGAATGAAACGAAACAGATCTTGATGCTGTGGACGAGGCGTTTGGCTCTGGTGGTTGCTTTTAGCCGTGCTAACAATGGGTTTGCTATCCCGTGGCAGAGCGTTAACTGGAACCTTGTTTTTAAACGTCAAACCATCTGACAGCCGAGACAGCTGTTAACAGATGCTAACATCAACACTATTCCGTATTCGTGTAAAACTCGCGTCCCTCTCCTTCTCTCGTATTTGGCCTTCAGTTGTCAAATTGATTATTTTCCTTTTCTTTTAAATTAATTCTTATTTCCCAAGTTCTTGTCTTTCGAGGTGAACCACCGCTGGCTCTGTTACACCGATTGCTCCGGAGAAACAGTAGCCGTATATTCAGTCAGTGACTATGTGAGCCTGCTAATCCATTATTCACTTTCCCGAAATCCCGCACGCATGGCACACATAATGGTCGTGAAACCTGAACTCGGCCTGCGAATCTGTACGGACATCATGCGTCCAACCCCCCCCTACCTAACCGCCTCCTTGCTCTGCATTCACTCCTATTTGATGCCGTGAATTGTGATTGAAGCCGAAGCGTTAACACGTCAACGATGCACTTGGAATTTTTATAAAAAATTAAAATGTAGCAAAACGACTGCGATGTTGTTCATTGAATGAAGCACTTGCTGCGTATCTTTATTGTTTGTTTTTTTGTTTGTTTAGTTTTGTTTTCATGCAGTAAAACGTGAATGTACTTTTTGTACCACAGGTGCAACTTTGTTGGGTAACTTTTTTGTTATTGCTGTTGTTTTTAAGGCATCTCAAATTGACTTATTTTTCCTTTTTTCAGTCCAAGTGATTGATCATGTATGGCTGTGTGGGTACTGCGATGCTGTGTGGTTTGCATGCAGGTGTACCTGTCAGATTTTTTTGTTAAAGATGCCAGCGAGAGCTGCACGAAACGTGTACACACACGGTCTATTATAAAGTGCCATCATGATGAGTGTGATTTCAATTTCGAATGAATTTTGTACAAAATTAACCTCAGACAAGAGCTCTCTGTGAACGCTGCAAACTCTCTTGTGGCGGTTAATAATCATCAGGATCGTAATGATTATGTATACACTCCCGCACCTTCAGCAAAACACGAAATGTAATGCACACTTGTGCTGTGGGACATTACTGACACTGGATAAACATATAGCAAAATTTATTTTCCGTATATTGCTTGATGGATCAGGTTTGTGCAGGTCAGTGCTGGTCATGCTGCTGTCGATGCGCCGTTATAAACTGAAGCCACTGTACACGCTTTATGGGGGTTCTAAAAGGGCCGCGATCCCACAACTAAAACATCCGGCCCTTTGTTTCAGCGCATTGTGAGCACATTCTTTTGTTCCATTCGGACGGCAATCGCTGTCCGTTTGGAAAGGAGTCCGTGGAATGACGAGACACACTCACAGGGCCAAGCGGGGATCGGGAAAGCACATCTCTGCACAAAAAGACCCCGTACGCGCCATTCCCTGCTTCCGATGCCCGCCATGACTGTCGCCTCTGTGCGTCGACTATCGACCCATATCCAGTGCTCGCTGGAACTCCGCTTTTCATATAACGTGTGAGACAGGCGAGAAGACCCCACAGCTGTGCAAATGCATTTAAATTCCCAGTGACATTCGGTACATTTTGGAGCAACCACGCAAATGGCTCTTCGGTGCCGCCGTACGTGTAGTCGCGTACACCCCTGCTTCTGCTCGGCTTACAATACATTATAATTCATAGGACCGTAGAGCGGTGCTAGGAAATCCCCCGAACGCCAGCAGTTCAATTATCCGCCTCAAAATCTTCACTGTGGCACCAAAATTATGTGAATCTATTTTTCTATTGTTCATATTTTGCGCATTTTATTTTTAAACGCCAAATAAGTTCTTCTTTCTAACAAAAGGGGTAAGGAAATGAGTTCCACGCTGTTCCTTAATGAAGCCAAATGAAACTATTTGTGCAAGATGGATGTGGAGGGGTTACCGACATATTTGGCAATAAACATTTGATAAAATCGAAAATCAAATTGATAAACACGATACGCATGTGTGTGTGTGTAACATATATATATATATATATATATATATATATATATATATATATATATATATATGTATGTATGTATGCATGTGTGTGAAGACTTATTGTGTTTCATGGGCACAGCATTTCAATTTTCGCTTCATTTGGGATGATGCAACACTGCTATGACATATTGGATAGAAAAATGTGATTGATCTCACTGCGATATGCTTCCACAATGGGCATTTTTACAATTAACAAGCAGCGACATTTTCTTGCCCCTCCCCATCGAGTTGCATTGCAAGACTAGTGGTATTGCTGTGTCTGCTCTCATGCCTTCTCGTGCTTAAGTGTGGTTTCCAACGTGCAATTAGCTCTTAAGGTACCAAAAAGCTCACGATTAACACGTTTGGCGCTCCGCACCTCACGGGCGACCCGTGGCGGGCAGGGCACGGTGGAGTGAACCAGCTGGGCGGCGTGTTCGTGAACGGAAGGCCACTGCCCGACGTGGTCCGCCAGCGCATCGTGGAGCTGGCGCACCAGGGCGTTCGACCGTGCGACATCTCCCGGCAGCTGCGCGTCTCGCATGGATGCGTCTCCAAGATCCTCGGCAGGTAAAGCTCCGAGCTGGGAAGGGCTGTTGAGAGACTGGGGGAGAGGGAGGGGTGTCAAAGGCGTGCTTTGCACCCCCTTTTTGTAATAAGTTTCCCCCTAGACATGAGTTGTGGATATGTGTAAGTTGGTGTCGCTCAGTGCAACAATTGCTTATAATAATAGTGATGTTTTGTTTCAATCGTAACATCACCAAAGTTAAATCAAGTATTTTAATAAATCCTGAACAATTTGTCATTTCTCTTCATATTTATATTTAAAATAGGTTTCTCTGCTGTAGTACACTAAATATCGTTGTGTATATTCTTTTCTGCCTTGTACACATTACTCACATTTTGAAATTCTGTTATTCATCGCATATACCTTCCCGCTGTATCCATGCGTCAAATGTAAGAATTATCGGATCGGGAGAAGGACATGATTATAATGTTCGAATGTTAAAAGAATGACTAAAAGGGAAGGGAGACAAGGCAAAATGATGGAGACTCGTATTTTGATTTAACCACACTATGTTATACATTGTCCACAGTGTTATAAATACACGACACAATGGCAGCTTCATTCATTCAGAATGGGGATAAAAATCCGAACCTTTCCTTATATTTTGGCTGAGCAATTTTTTGGTCAATTCCAACCACCTTTCCTTTGCATGCTTTCAAAAATATCAAAATCTCATTTGGAAAAACCTGGGTTGATCATTAAGTCCATGGCCTGCCAAAGAAACATTCCTTTTTGTCCAATATCGCTTCCACAACAAATCAAAATCTATCAGCTGCAGAATATAATATATTTTAATGAATCACATTTATTTTATTTCGCATTAATTACTATGGTTACAAGGCACAAGCCTTCTGATCAAGCCTGATACTTTATCAGCATTAAGATACCTTTTGGCTCATAATTGTAGACATGGTCGACTGGAAAAACCTATGAAGAAACGACCAGGCGAAGAGGGTGGTCCCGGCGAGCACACACGTCGCCGCTGGGTGTATTATCAGCTTAATGAGCACTTATTGTCTGTCCATCATCGCAACGGCAGTGAGGGAGATAGAGAGAGTGCTGTTTCGGAAACTGAGAGCACCATTGAAGGTTTAAATAACATGATAACAAGCCAGCTATGTGTAGGTGGCCGGGAGAGAGTAATCGGGCCATCAAAGGCTTGTGTATGAGGGAGAATACGTAACCATTGGGCCCATTCAGCCCGGTCCCACCACAATGATGGTTTTTGATAACTTTGGCATCTTTTTGCCACTCATTTAATACAAAACTTATTGTCGTCTATCACAATGTAGCATTACGGAAACAATGTGCACCTCTTTCTGCTGTGCCACTTTAATGTGTGCACCTGTGCCGATACCGCTTGCTGGAGTATCTGCACAAGTGAAGTGAAATGCATTTCGAATTTTTTTTAAAGTTGTGGGATGTGTACTCTGCTCGATTTGGTGGGAATAAAAATGAGAACAATTCACTTTACGATGCTATACTTGCTTACAATTCTCCAACTACTGTATATGTACAGGGGAGGTATTCCCATTCATTTTTTCCTGTAGGGGTGGAGGTGGGGAGGGGGGCAGATGATCAGAAGTCAGTGAGTGCAGGGTGTTCATGGAGAAATTTGGATAATATGTATATGTATATACATATATATATATATATATATATAGTTATCAAAACTGGCATGAATAAACCCTAATTTCTCTCTGTATACATTTACAACCACATTTTCCTTTTAGCTGTTAATTCACCATTTTTTACTTTTCTATTCTTTATGTGACTTATAGCCCTGACGGTCATGCTTTTTGTCCCGTCATGTATACAGAGAGGACTGTGCGGCACCACAATGACTCAGTTTGGGAAGCATTTTGTGTAAATGGCTTATATATTTATATATATTATATATATATTATATATATATATATATATATATATATATAATATATATATTATATATATATAGCAGCAATGTAACGCAGAGTTGGTTTGCTGTTTCATTTGCCAGACTGAGCCATGAATCGTGCATGATCTTCCACTGAACATTCAGCTCATTTTCAGCAGATCATTAAGGGATGACCAGTAGGTCGGTGGCCTGACATAAATAGTGAACATTGACGTGAACGAAATAGGTTTTGTCACTAAATCATCCCTCAGATTCTTTTTAAAGCAAAGAAAATCTTTAACTGAACGCGATCTCCGTTATTTCATTTTTGTTCTTTGTCGCAATGAATACACTTGCTGCTTGATCCTTGAAAGTCAGTGTTTGTTGACCTGATGTAAGGCCCAGGTATTTTACAAGTTTATATTGGCTTACTTGTAATTACATCCCAAAAACTGCATACAAGTAATCAATGCACTTTTTCTTTTAATTCTAAACACAATGATTTGTTTTCTGCATTTTACTGCTTATTGTGTTTATTGCATTCTTTTTGTGTAATATGAGTGCACAATATTAGAAATCAATTTCATTTTTATTATGCTTTAATGCCATTTTGCTGCTCATTTTTAGTGCACGATGTACAGTATGTGTACAGTATGTGTACATGTGATCTTGCGGATTCGCGTATAGCTATATGCCTCTGTTTTCCCCCTTGTGAGTTGGCCGGTCCATTCGGACAGATACTACGAGACGGGGAGCATCCGACCGGGCGTCATTGGCGGCTCCAAGCCCAAGGTGGCCACACCCAAAGTTGTAGAGAAGATCGCGGAGTACAAGCGACAAAACCCGACCATGTTTGCTTGGGAAATCCGCGACCGGCTGCTAGCCGAACGAGTTTGTGACACAGACACTGTGCCTAGCGTCAGCTCCATAAACCGGTCAGTCCCCAAGATACACCAACTCTTGGCCCCTTGTTTGGGTGTTCTATATAAGCATGCCTGTCCTCCCCTGCAGTTTCTCCATCCTATGTCTTTCTTGTTCAGTCATCTTTTTACATTTTTAATTGTAGCTTCGTTTTCATTTAATAGTTAGCCGGTCATCGGGTTTTCTTTTTTGTTTTTCTCTTCATTCTTTATTTTACTGGTAGTAAATGCATATACACAGTACAATGAGAAAACAAGAGACTGCTAATTGGAACCACTAATTTCCATCAATAGACAGTATTAATATAAATTTGCATAATTATTTATGTTCTGTTCAATACTAATGGATATGTGTATGTGTGTGTATATATATATATATATATTATATATATATGATATGTATATACATGTATATGTAATTATTGTAGATTTAAATGGTTCAATGTTGTTGAGTATAAGATCTCGAAAAACAGATTTAGGGATGTTTTATTTTTGTTTCACTTTTTGAATTTTAAATAAATTGGGTAGTTTGAACACTTAGTCCAGGAATTTGGAATTTTTATGTGGTGACGGCAAACTCTTTAAAAGTAGGAATCATAGGTGAGTTTTAAAAACTGGGAGCCGGCGTATCGTTCTATCCAAAAGTGACAAATTTGCGAAATAATTTTCAAAATAGGAACACTCACCGATGAAACAACACTGCCCACAAAGAAGTAAGGGTACCATTTTGTCGTCAAATTCTAATCCAACAGAATTCACATCCCAAGATGACGTGTGTGTGTGTGTGTGTGTGTGTGTGTTGTGTGTGTTGTATGTGTGTGTGTGTGTGTGTGTGTGTGTGTGTGGAGTATGTGTGTGTGTGTGTGTGTGTGTGTGTTGTGGTGTGTTGTGTGTGTGTGAGACATGGCAAAAAAATTATAACAGCTTATGTATATAAAATGATTGATTTGTAAAAATTATTTCTAATGATATGTATTTGCATATTAAATAAGAAAAGTAACATTGGTCATTTTGGACTATTAATACTCATTCCTCGATCTTTTTGAAATATGGACACACACACACAATTTTCTTTGTGTACTGTATATATGTACAAATACGTTGTGTGTGTGTGTGTGTGTTGTGTGTGTGTGTGTGTGTGTGTGTGTGTGTGTGTGTGTGTGTGAGACATGGCAAAAATTAAACAGTGTATGTATAAAAATGATTAATTTGTAAAAATTATTTCTAATATATATATTTGCATATTAAATAAGAAAAGTAACATTGGTTAATTTTGGACTATTAATGCTCATTCTCTAGATCTTTTTGAAATATGGACACACACACACAATTTTCTTTGTGTACTGTATATATGTACAAATACATATGTTGTGTGTGTGTGTGTGTGTGTGTGTGTGTGTGTGCACATAAATATCCTGAAAAGTTTTCACACAGTACACCTGTAACGTGACAATGTTGCTTCGCCCACACAACGGGCCTTATGTCATAGATGTCCCCCAGACATAAACAGTCGATGCTTTCCTGCCATCTTGACCATTCCCTGAGTCCTAAGCCATTGCTTGCAATTTCCCCGCGAGGCAGCATGAGCTTTTGGATATCACTCCGCACGGTCTCTGCAGTATCCGTGCAGTGCTTCTTGCTCACCTCTCACTACAAGCGCACCCATTCCATCAGACCGTGCTTAATTGAAGCGGGTGGAGTCGGCTCCTCTGTCAGCACTTTGAGTCGCGGCCAGTGCTTCAGCTTGGAGAGGCACTCATTTTATTCACAGCAGGAGTGCTGAGCGAGCGCCGATTTATCAGCAGTGCTTCTTGGTCTCTTTTGCCAACACTTTATTCCGGCCAGGTTCCTTATTGAATCCCCTTCAATGGTCACCTTTACCTCTTCGCCGTATAAAGTAGTCAATGAAGCTCGTCGAGTAAATGCATTTGGCAATATTCAATAAACCCACTGACAGTAACTCAGCACAGCGATTAGCAAATCGGCACCATATTTCGCCTTACCTGCAGCAGAACTCTACCTGTGACCCAGTGGATGCACTTTCTTCCAACGTGTTCACACACCATTTGATATCTTTGACATATTTGTGTGGAAATGAGAGTTAAACATTTTTCAGTCATCGGAATGACAAGTGAAAGTGGAGAGCTTGGCTGAAAAAAAAGCACCTCACATTACTGGAGTGTACTTAGGTTTGAGCGATGTCTGTCATCCCTCAGTCGAAGCTGTGGTCAAGAAAGCCCGCAATATCCCTTTGTTTGTACAGACCCCTTTGGAAGAGGGACGCAGCGGGCGTACAAAGTAAATATTGCGTGAATGGAGATAAACGTAGTGAATATAACGGCGTGTTCTGAGGTCTATGCAAGCACACAGGCATGCACGCATGAAACTCATGTAACCGTGTACAGAGCAGAACACAGCGTGTCCTCGGGCGTGTGCCACGCGTGGTCTGTGCCCGGGCCCACGTGCACACTGGGTGCGTGGCTCTGTTGACCCAATGTTTGAATTATTGGGATCAATATGCCCGGGGCTTCCCATACGCCTCTCTTTCTCTCTCTCTCTCTCTCTCTCTCTCTCTCTCTCTCTCTCTCTCTCTCTCTCTCTCTCTCTCTCTCTCTCTCTCTCTCTTCTCTCTCTCTCTCTCTCTCTCCTCTCTCTCACTCCCTTTTTCTCTCTCTCACGCGGACGCCGCTCCACTTGAACAGCCATCGCCGTAACGAGTCCCCGGCCGCCAGAGCTCAGAGGCTCGGTTGTTTAGGGCGCACTCTTCCGTGCCGCTACCCCCGCGCCCCTCGCACTCTGCCTGCTCGTTGCGCACGGCTCTGGAGTGTCTCCGGCCATTGCGCGCCTCATCTGCCGTGGCTTGCCAGCAGTGGACCTCACAGCCTTATATTTGGATCTTGTCAAGTCACTCGATGCTTCAACCTCTCGGTGGTAAAATATATACCTGAAGCCTTTTACAGCGCTTTTAGTGCAACTTTAGCACACCCGTTACCATATCATGGCGTGTGCAATTATTAGTTCTTTCTTTGATGACATGGATTGCAGTTTAATGTTCTAACATAAAACTAAAGTAAATGAATCGGGTCCTCATTGCCAACTTTCGAAAGCATTCCATTAAACAAAGGCTCAGGAGGCA
>CM068957.1:69462322-69473975 GCA_035128595.1 Eptatretus atami | reverse complement strand
AGAGAGAGAGAGAGAGAGAGAGAGAGAGAGAGAGAGAGGAAGGGAGAGTGATCTGCTGGACTCAGAGGGGGGCAAATAAAATATTAACACTGACAAGTCGCTTAAAACGCACCTCGGGGCCTGAAGCTTGAAGTCTATCGACACTTGGCTCGGCCTGCTTTACTGAGCTGTTCGTGGCGTAAAAATCGATAGCCATTGTGTGTTTACAATGATGTGAAGCATATAAACGTTGCCTGCCTCTCTAGCGGGCTTGGAGGACCGCCCAAGACTCTGAATGGCAGGACCACACTGCGATTAACACTCTTGTCCTGTGGAAGTAAATATCAATACAAGTGCGAGTTGAATACCATGCAAAGCATAATTATTTTACAGCATTTCACTTGATTCACAGTATTGATGATTTTTCCCACATTTCGTCCCAATACTTTCCCATGCACAGGATAATACGCACCAAGGTGCAGCAACCCTTTCATCTCCCGTCGCAGGACAGTCCGGGCCAACAAGTTGCTTCATCCAGCCACGGGATCGGTAAATGATCGACTGAATGTCCTTCTCTTCTTCACGCAGTCATTTGTATATTATTTACATCCCTGGTTTCAGGTGGAGGGTAGGGGGCAGAATATCATACTGTTTTGGAGAGTATTGAACACAGCTCTTAATGACATTTTGCATTTGTCATGCCACCATCACCGACTGCACCTGTAGGTTAAAGTGTAAAAGGCCGCGATCAGCAATCAGTGAACCAAAGTTTGGAGGAAGTGGGGAGCGGAATCGTTTTTTTGCAGGCTCACCACAAATCCCGAAGATATAAGTTGTGACTGCGAACTTAATGTCGAGTCATCCACTCAACTCCAGAAGAAGGACCCCTCGCGGCCAACTCAAACAGCCCTCGCATTGCGTATAGATCTCAGTGTAGAATGTATCATACATATGGTCTCTCCTGCCGACCTTTGGTCAGATGGTCGATTTTTCAAACAAGGGAACATAATTTGTTGCGTTATTTGCCTGAAAAGTAATACATTAATGTTAATTATGTGCCTGGGAAAGCTATTAATTCCAATCAATTGGTGTTATACTGAGCGCGGGTCGATGCGGCCTCATGCCCAGAGACCTCACGCTGCACTCTTTGCGCTCCCTCTGTGTGCTCAGCAAGTGCTGCGGAGACGTGGGGCCGACTCGCCAATTATGTCAGGCTACAAATTTAAACCAGATGTTTGGCGATCAAACGCCCGCTAATCTGTTTGTTATTGGATAATCACTGGGAAATGCCACTTTAATAGGGTTAAGATGGATATTATACGCAGCTGAATGTTAATCCGGGGCCTTTTAAGGACCTACTCGAGCACAGTGGCACGCGCTTTTTGGTCGCCAGGTGGACTCAAAGCAGGCTCCGGATGAACATTTGGTTGTGACTGAGTGCAAAGCTCACTTATCTGTGTGCTTTTAGTACTTTCGAAACATAAAAGTGATCGCAAAATTTGTCACGTACCAAACTCGATTTAAACAACATGAATCGTTCTTCCGTTTCTGGAATTACGACTTTAATAGCCAATTTCGAACTGTGGTTGACTTACTCTTGACCGTATTTTATTATTATGTTTTTTTTAAATACTAAATCCAGCGTTTTCCCATCACAGCCATTATTGGTGGCCCTCCTGCTATTTGCTCCATAGCCTGTCATGTCAGGCAAACTGTTAGATTAAATGTAATGCAGAAGCCTTTTATGCTTTAACCTACAGTAGCCCTTCGGGACAACACAGGGGGTCTAAGGCAGCACCATTCCGCACCCACTCGTAGCATCCAGCTCTGCCGTGACCTCTGTCTCCACGGCCGCCAACGACTCCGTTGCCTCTTCGTATTCCATCAACGGGATCCTGGGAATTCCCCGCTCCAACGGTGACACCAAACGGAAGAGAGATGACGGTGAGTGAGAAATCCCTGATGCTAGTACGTGCTCTACCCATCCCCAAGCATTTCCTACATCGTTAACATTAACTCTGCGGTGGACTTTATCTTTATATCTTTATCTATCTATCTATCTCTCTCTCTCTCTCTCTCTCTCTCTCTCTCTCTCTCTCTCTCTCTCTCTCTCTCTCTCTCTCTCTCTCTCTCTCTCTCTCTCTCCCTTTCTCTCTGGTTAGATTCCAGATCCTCTCTTCGGGCCATTGGGGAGTTCCTGATGGATAAAGTGCTTGCTTGTTTTGAGTCATAAGGCTATCGTTTAAGGGTTTCATCACCATCGGGTGGTGAAAGTGATTTTTTTTTAATCATCATTGTTAATGTTACGAATTGTGATGCATACTAATTTTTGGAAGTTTTTGCTTCTCAAAAACTTGATAAGCCAACACATTTGAAAAGTTTGCTTCGTGGTCGTAGAACTTCACAAATTCCACAAAGCTGCTTTGGAAACTAACAGCTCACAAGCATTAACATACAAAGGGATTCAACGGTAACTTTTCAGAGAACGTGAAGTTTTTTTGATATCATGCAAAGGACAACTCATGTTGAAACGTCCACCCTCGGTACAATGGCAGTGTGGTTTGATGCTGATAAGTGTCTATGACATGTTATTCGCATGTGTGACTATCATATAATCATACAAATCGTGGTCACTGAGCTCGTGGCCTCATGTAAAGCTAATTGACTGTCATCGACAAAAACTTCCTCTTCTCCATAGTACTTTCACAACATTTTGAAACTTTGCAACAGAACGATTGTCTTTTTATATTTTTCTGCTTCTACGTGAGGCGTTCAAAAGCTTAAACAAACCAGATGCTCACAACCGAATCCCCATTATACGGTATATATATATATGTATATATATATATATGTATGTATATATATATATATACACCACACACATATATGTATATATATATATATATATATATATATATATATATATATATATATATATATATATATATATATATAGCTTGTATATTGAATCTCTTCTTGTGAATACTTTCTTATGAACCATATGTTATCTATAAATTGAAAAATAAATAAAAACGTCAGCATGTCGAGGACTATTGTGAGTAATGCCATTCTGAGATATTTTTGAATGCTTCACATCACATTATATTCGGCCACAAGCATCTTATCGGTTTGATGATGTAGCCCATGTCAACAATTTTTGGATAACTTCCTAACCTCATAGCTTTATCTAACAGCAAATACTGAAGCCAAATCCACTCTGGTCAATACTCTGTGACACGACACTGACTCTTACCCAAGCATATAGTGTGTTCTTGCTTATCACATGTCTCATTTACCTTAACAGGCAATTTTTCCCATTGTGTCATACAAGTGTCTTTCTCTTTCTTTCATAAGCAAGATATATATATATATACAGTCATGCACTGCTTAACGACGGGGATACGTTCTGAGAAATGCGTCGTTAAGCGATTTCGTCATTGCGCGAACATCATACAGTGTTCTTACACAAACCTAGATGGTATAACCTACTACACACCTCGGCTATATCGTATAGCCTATTGCTCCAAGGCTACAAACTTGTACAGCATGTTACTGAACTGAATACTGTAGGCAATTGTAACACAATGGTTTTTCCATCACTGATTTTCCACCTTCGGAGTCCTTAATCACTTTTAATTTCGTTTCCAGGTCAATCACTCGACGTGGCCTCTTACTGGCAACACGAGCAGTGGATTTTGTATGCTTAGGGGCCATGATGAACAATACAACATGAGATTAAATCAAGCACACGGAAAAATGATGCAATCAAGAGATGCGGTAAACACGAGATGTATGAGGCTGCTGCGTAACACGGCACACTGTTTTACAGTAAACTTTTTTTATATATAAGTAGAAAGAGTACACTCTAAAATAACGATAAAAAGTACAGTATAGTAAATACATAAACCAGTAACATAGTTGTCTTTTATCATTATCAAGTATTATGTATTGCACATAATTGTATGTGATAAACTGTACTTTGATACGACTGGCAGTGCTACGATGGCTACAACATCACTAGGCGATAGGAATTTTTCATCTCCATTATAATCTTATGGGACCACCGTCATACTGTATATGTGGTCCATCGTTGACCGAAACGTCGTAATGCGGCACATGACTATATATATATATATGTATATAGATATACATATTGGGGGCAAACATTTCCTTTTGGTCAGGATGCATGCAGCATTAGCTGGTGTTCACACTGGGGAGGAGCTATGGCTCCACGCTGATGAGTGCCAACAAGTCTGAAACCCATGTCCATGGATGTTGCCTCTCTGAGGTGGACTGCTCAATAAAAAAAATTATCTTCCCGGTATTGGCTGCAGTAGAATCCTATGCAGATGTAGGGGGCTGTCGCTCTGCGAAGGTCATTCCTAAAGGGGCTGTCACACCTTGACGATTTAGCCAGCGTATGCCGATTTATGAAAAATTTGTCTAAAACGCTGGCACATGTCGAATACATTATGGGTACGTTTTGTGTACGTTAGGTGCACGCTGAAAAACACTACCATAGGTCGTATTACGCTGGTTTAAAACGTTGTACTTTTTGGTTGTCCAAAAAATTTTGCATGCTTGAAATTTTACGACGTACTCGGTGTTTGGCTCACACGTTCCGCTACACTGGCCATAACTTGTAGGCACGTTATGTGATCGTTGACACACGTTAATTGTATGTTACTCATAAGTCGAAACACGTAGGGTAACATTCGCGTACCCGAAACTTATTTCTAACCTATGAGTAACGTTTTGTAAGCACGCTACACACGAACATTGTTCACACTTCGCAACACGCTACTTGAAAGTTCCTCATACGTCGAAACACATCATAGTAATGTTTAGGGTACCCATGACTTATTTATAACCTATGAATAACGTGCTTGGGAATTATTACGCTATGCATACGCTAGACTATCGTTGGGCATAGGTTGTGGACGCCTAAAACACGATAAACAATCGTTGGTATAACTTATGTATAAGTTATCGAAGCGTTCTGTGTTCATTACTAGTAATTATGCATTTGTCAAAGTCGTTTTTAATACTTTAAAAAGTAAGACAAAGAAATATTTCATCGTGGGAATGAGGAAAAAAAATTAGCGCAAAAGAACATCGAACAATGGTGCAAAGTAGTCTCCTATTCGTGGACGATAAGAGGATCCATCATCACCCACACCCTCCCATCACGCTCACCTACTACTACTGACATCGACTACTACTACTACCAATACTACTACTACATAATACTACTACTACTACTGACATAGACATACTACTACTACACTACTGAAGAACATACTACTACTACTACTACTACTGACAAAGACTACTACTACTACTACTACTACTACTGACATAGACATACTACTACTACTACTACTACTACTACTACTGACATAGACATACTACTACTACTATGCTACTACTAACTACTACTACTATTACTACTGTCACGCACACCAACGACTGCTAATAGTATTACTACTACTGATACTACTGGCATTGACATCTACTCAACATGGAGTCTGGAACACTGACGGGTTCCTCTTGTGAAGCCCATTTGTATATACAATTCCCTTATGCTGCCAATACGCCATTATACGGTAGATGTAAGTTAGAAACACGTTCAGTAAGTGCTGTGGTCGTCGCGAAGACGTCAATCTAATTCGTCTACATACGACAATGTGCGTTTGAGATACGTTACACATAGGTTCATAGCATGTTACTCAAAGGTTAGAAGCACGTTATACTTAGGTTCAAAGCATGCTACCACTAGGTTAAACGCACGTTACCTCATAGGTTCATAGCACGCTAGTCATTGGTTCATTGCAAGTTACAAATAGGTTCAATGCCTTTACTCATAGGTTTCAAGCACGTTAAACATAGGTTCAGAGCACGCTACTCATAGGTTAAAGGATACTTGGTTGAAAATTAGGTTGCGGGTATGTTAAATATTACCTTGACGTGTTTCGACTTATGAGTAACCTACAAGTAACGTGTGTCTGTCGTGTGTAAACATCGCGGAGCGTGCCAGGAACATATGACAACGCATGCGGAACGTGTTAGCCATCGCCGAGTACGTCGTAAAATTTCAGCATGCTTGAAATTTCACACGTATACACACGTACCACGAATATGACAGCGTATTTCATTGTTTTCCAGCCTACTCTTAACGTATACACAACTTACCTATACCGTATTTGACGTGGGCCTAGCGTTTTAGACACATTTTTCATAGGCCGGCATACGCTGGCAAAATCGTCAAGGTGTGACTGCGATTTGACACTCTAAATTCTCAGGCGGTTATGATTTAAATCGGCATGCGGCAGGTTCTTAACAGGCTACGCCACGAGTTCGCCGGCGATACGTTTAGCGCGCTATGCGTAAGTTAAACTATCGTTGGGCATAGGTTGTGAACGCCGACAACAGGCTAAGCATTCGTTGGTAAAAGTTATCAATAACACAACGAAACGTTCTGTGCCCGTTACTAATATGTTATGCATACGACCAACACGTTATGAATACGCCCAAAACTTAAAAAAAAAACATCAAATTTCAGCGTACGCCAACGTTTTACATACATTTTTTACGTTGCCATTGCTGGTTAAAGTCAAGGTGTGACAGGCCCTATGGTGAAGCCGATGCAACGTTTTTGCTAGCAAGCCTTTAAAATAATTATATATTTATACATATATATATATATACATATATACATATATACATATATATTATATATATACTTTTATATATAAATATATTATATATTATACAGTCACTCACTCTCCTACATATGTAAAATATCATCAATTTCCTCCCATTTATTAAAATATGTAAATTTTTAATGTATATTTTTTATTATTCATTTCCTGTGAAAACATTTTTTGTAATTTCATACAGTTCTTTCAGAAGAAGTGTAATCTGAAACCACAATTAAAGTCGAAAAGTTTCGCTTTCTTTTCATTTTTTATTTTCAATAGGCATGTGTTTGCCCATCTCAAATGTCGTAACGATGACAAGGCAACATTACTGTGGCTATCGGATCATTCGAGCTTGTGTGAACCCTGTAGCTTTGGGAACGACTGAAACTCTGACGGCATGACCTCATGACACACATTTTAAAAACCAAACGTTAAGCTTGTGATCACAGGCATAGTCAAAAAGAGGTTAAATTCCCCCAGAGAGCTGCCTTCAAAATGACCTCAAAGCAAATGCCTCTATTCAAAGACGACTGGCTGCAGAGATCATACACTGCACCTCCCATAGCATGCCAGTGTTTCAGAACCACATGCTTTGGTCTGGAAAGACGTGCGATTGGATTAAGATAATCCAATATATCAAGGTTGCGCATATCTTGCTTTTGGATGCAGACGTCAGGTTTTTGTTCCAAGAAGTTGGAAGTTGGCCTTCAGATTCTGAGATTTGTGAACCCAGTCACATCGGCTATTGATCTCCAAGAGAGCCATCTTTAATTGTTCGGACTTTAGTCTTATCTGACATGGCCTACAGGTTTCCTGACAGTCATGTAAAAGTGAAAATAAGACTGAGGATCTCCAGACTGATTGCAACTTCTCCGTTCCTCTTTCATTTTCTCAAAAGGTTGTCAACAGGTATTCAGGATAAACCGAGGATAGCTTATCTTCGAAAAGCTGTGGACAGAACATTTATCTTATCTTTCTTCCTGGCTCTTATTACACCCAACGCTGACAAGCACATGAGGATAAGAACAAAACACATGTAGACCAATTTCGTTTACATCCTTATTTACCCATGAAACAGTGCAATTGAAAGCGGGCATTCTGACACAAAGGGATGACAAATCGACTTCACACCTGCTCATGTTTACCTTTTGTGTGCTAATGCACCCTGAAAACAGACACTACAGCAAATTAACAAAAATTACCGCCTATTATTTATCTTTAGTTAAATTGGCGATGTAATTGATTGATTGATGTTGAGCCTTTAATTAATGATTTATTTTAAAATGCACATCTTACATTTTCATCTCACAAGTACAGGCTGTGCTTTGTACCACCTGAAAGGCATGCATACACATTTGAATAAGACCATTATTGATTTGACACTTTATCAAGCTCTTCTGATTTTTTTCTTCTTCTTTATTTCACGTAATATAGATGGTTTGGATATGGCCTAAACTTGGAGTTGAGGCATGTACGATAGTGACAGTTTTTAAGGTCGTTGAGGCCTGCAGGGTCAGTGCCATTTCCGTGAAAGACTCACAACTGTTCTGCAGCCCAGCTCCTTTCTCTACCATTGGGCACTGACGTGAATGCTGATCTGCTTCAAATCATCTCGGCACGAACTCCCTAAGCTACACTCTCTATACCGAACAGTAGCCTTTAAACCTCAAACTTCCGGTGGCCAAGCCGGGTCACAAGGCTCTCCACCCTCAACCGCTGTCACCTTTGTGCTCTATCTGTTGCAAATTAGCTCACATAGTCCTGCACCTATTTTAGCTGCCCTGGCTGTACACCCCCTAAAACCGTCTAACCCAACGTCCCTTGTGGCTTGCCATTGATCCCTTTGGTGATTGACTGCTTTGCGCTGCGCTGGGGAGGTCAGACCTTATCTTTTCCTTCACCATATGAGCTGGATTAGCCCAGACCAGGTCTTTTATACCCCATCCCCTCCCCCAGCTAACCATTTTTTTGGATGGCCATGAAACGTTGTGCCAGTGACTTGTTCTGATTTGCTCCACGTTATGCTGCTGCGATGCTTCCTTGAAAAGTGACGTTAATTGTAGCCTGTCAGTACAGTCTGGAAGGCAGAGAAAGAATAATCTGTTGTTATAGGTTAAAGCATTCCATCATTCATTTGAAAGAGATTTCTGAGTGAACCCAGTAAGAATCTTCTTTTATGTGTTGACCACAGATATAATGCTAACCGATATATCTTGCATAGCAACGTATGAAAAAGGATACTTCAAATTAATTTTGATTAAACGAGTAATGTCAAAATATCGTAGTAATAATCTTTTTTGTTTTGAGCATTCTTCAGCAAACCGCAACCAAAGTGCAAAGTAATGAAAATGTAATCCAAAAATGTATTATTGATCAGCCAGAACCGACAACCTTTTTTGTTTACATTAACAAGACACTTCTCGAGTTTTGCTTGGAGGCTTTTTGAATTAGCTGCACTCCAGTATTCAAGGTTGACCTTGCTGTTCAAGCAGGACCATGCGCTTAAAAAGAATATCCACAAACCGAGGGGGCTCAATTGACTGCTGGTTTAAATCTGCTTCTGCACCACAAGAAGACAGTTAATGTTAAAAGAAATTGCTCTCACTGGAGACTCCATTGAGGGCCTAATCATTGCTGATGTAGCATTTTGTCCCAAGGCAGCACAGATGCCATAAAACAGTCTGCACACAAACAGCGTCATGTGTTTGATGAAACAGGCTATCTGTAAAGAATGATAAGAGGAACTTGAGGTTATAAAATCTCGTATAAGGGTAACACCTCACATGTGATGGATTGACACTGCTTTAAAAGCAGCTTGGTGAATAGCATACTATCTTTTCATGGCATTAGCTATACAATGACTACATCCTTTTAACACGCTTTCATGTGTAAAACATATACTATATCGTATTTTTTTCATTTTCACGCTGAAATTAAATGAGAGGGTTCGATAATTTTTGGAAAACACAGATGCACAAAGACCCAGATGCACACACAGATGCAGACACACACACAAACCCAGACCCAGACATACACGCAGACCCTGACACACCCAGACCCAAACCCAGATACATACACGCAGACCCTGATACACACAGACCCAAACCCAGATGCACACAGACCCAGACCCAGATGCACACCCAAACACAGACACACACACGGACCCAAATGTACACACAGACACAAGTGCCCACACAGACCCAGACCCAGACGTACACACAGACCCAGACACAGAGGCACACACAGACCCAAACCCAGATGCACACACAGACCCAGACCCAGACGCACACGCAGACCCAGACCCAGACACACACGACCATACCCAGCATACACACAGACCCAACCCAGATGCAACAGACCCAGACCCAGACACACCACACCACAGACCCAGTTCAACACACAGCCATTACACACACAGACCCAGTTCAGACACACACAGACCCAGTTCAACACACACATGCGTTCAACACACATACAGACACAGATCCAGACGCACACACAGACCAGACCCAGACGCACACACACCAGACCGACGCAGACCACACAACCCAGACCACACACACAACCCAGACCCAGGCACACAGACCCACAGACCACCACACCACCAGACGCCAAACAACCCAGACCCAGCACAACACACAGACATTCAGACACACACAGACCCAGTTCAGACAACACAGACCAGGTCAAACACAAGATCCAGATCACACACAGACCCAGACAGATGCACACACAGACCAAACCAGAGCACACACGACCCAGACCAGGATGACACACGACACAGACCCAATGCACACACGACCCAGACCCAGACACACAGACAGACACAGATCAGAGCGCACACACAGACCCAGTTCCACAACACACACACACACACACACACACGTTTAACACACATACAACCCAGACCCAGACCAGCACAACAACAGACCAACCCAGATTCACACACAACCAGATTCAGACGCGCACACAGACCCAATCAGACACACCACACACACCACGACAACAGACCCATTCAGACCACACACAGACCAGATCTAGACACACACACACACATCACACACCACACAACCAGACCCAGACCGAAACAAACATACACAGAAATGTGTGTGTGTGTGTGTGTGTGTGTACAAATTATCCTTGTCTGAATGAACAAATGCACATTCGTACAAGGTAAATCAACAAAAACGGACAACATAGAAATTGACTTGGATGCATAAATACAAGATCTAGACCAGTGGTTTTCAAAAATTTTTTAGTGGCGACTCAATTTCAGAACCTCTCTACATCGCGCGACCCAAACAATCAAAACCAAAATTCATAATATATAAGATAAGATTTCATATGACAACAAGAACAAATTTACTGTTTACTTTAATCACCATCGTCATGTTTTTCATAATATGAGTAAACGGAGAATAGCGAACAGTATCCCAAATAGTACAGTTGAATGTTCGAAGTTTAAGTCCGAATGACATTTGATATAATCAGTGAGAAGGATGAAGCTGTTTTCAGAAAAACCAACTTCCTCTATTCGTGGAGAAAGTAGATGACAATGCCAGGATCATATCAATGCCCCATTTCTAGGCGATTCTGTAACTTTGTTTTAATCACCACCATGGTGGAGAACGACTGGCTCACGAAAAGTAGATGAAGGATATGGGCAATGAGAACCTTAAATGGCGCGCCGTGACAGGGTCGGGTACGACGCAGCATTTTGCACCAGAAATTCGACAACCGTAATACGTCCGCTGCAAGAGCCTGCGCTTCCTGAATCACTGCTGGAGCTGTACAAAAGCTCTCCTGTGCTGTATCATCTTCATCAGCAATCGAGTCCAGTGGAGCCGTGAAGGGCCCGAACCACAGAAAAGGACTGCACATCCAGCTCAGAGAAATAGTGCTCGAACTGTTCAATGAGCGACCAAAGGTGACGTGCTATCTCTCCAGAAAGACTGTCGAGCTCAGTATCATTG
>CM068957.1:69450294-69462312 GCA_035128595.1 Eptatretus atami | reverse complement strand
TCGTTAGATGCTCCACCAGACGGGGGAAAGGCTGAAGCGCTTAAGAGCTGCTTTGTCTGCCAGTAATTTTGGAGTCGCCAGAAATTCGCTCATTTTGTCGTGAAAAATCATGAGGGGGGAGCAGAGATCTTATCTCGTGTGCTTTTTAGTTACTTTTCGAACATAAAGTGATCGCAAAAATTTGTCACGTACCAACACCTCGCAATTTAAAGAGCAACATGAACATCGTTCTTACCGTTTCTGGAATTACGACTTTAATAACCGCCATTCCGAATGTCGGTTGATCTACTCTTGACGCGTATTCTTATTATTATGTTTTTTTAAATACTAAATCCAACAGCGCTCTTTCCCATCCAGCCTTATTGGTGGCCCTCCTGCTATTTCGCTCCATAGTCGCTCATGTAGCGCCAAACGTTAGACTTAACATGCTAATGCAGAGCCTTTTATTGCTTTAACCTACAGCCTAGCCTTTCGGGACACAACACAGGGGGTCTAAGCGCAGCACCAATTCCGGCACCCACTGTAAGCATCCGCTCGCCGGTGTACCTTCTGTCTCCATGTGGGCGCCGCCACGACTCGCCGTTGCACATCTTCGTATTCCATACGGGATCCTGGGAATTCCCGGCTCCAACGGTAACCAAACGGAAGAGAGAAGCGGGGTGAGTTGGAGAAATCCCTGATGCTAGTTACGTGCTCGTACCCACTTCCCAAGCATTTCGCTACATCGTTAACATTAACTCCCTGCGGTGGCATTTATCTTTTCATATTTCTATCCTATCTATCTCCATCTCTCCTCTCCTCTCCTGTCTCTCTCTCTCTCTCTCTCGTCTCTCTCTCTCTCCTCTCTCTCTCGTCTTCCTTTCCTCTCTGGTTAGGATTCCGATCTCTCTTCGGGCCTTGGGAGTTCCTGAATTGGCTAAAGTGCTTGCCTTTGTTTCGACGCACTCACACGGTATCGTTTAAGGGTTTCATCACCATCCCGCGTGGTGAAAGTGATTTTTTTTAATCATCCCATTGTTAATGTTACGAATTGCTGATGCATACTACATTTTTGGAAGTTCTTTGCTTCTCAACACAACTTGATAGCCAACACATTTGAAAAGTTTGCTTCGTGGTCGTAGCTTACATTCAAAAGTCGTTGGCCCACACTAACAGCTCACAAGCAATTACACATAAAGGGATTAACGGTAATTTTCAGAGAACGTGAAGTTTGTTTGACTATGCAAATGCAAAGGACACTCATGTTTGAACCACGTCACCCTCGTACAATGGCAGTGTGGTTTTGATGCTGATGAAGTGTGCCCTATGACATGTTATTCGATCCGCTCGCTCGAACTATCATATAATCATAGCATATCGTGGTCACTGAGCTCGTGGCCTCATGTCAAGCTAATTGACTGTCATCGACAAAAATTCCTCTTCTCCATAGTACTTTCACAACTCTCTTGAAACTTTGCAAAGACACGCATCTGTTTTTATAATTTTTGCTGGCTTCTAACGTGAGGCCGTTCAAAAGCCTTAACAAGACAGAATGCTCACAACCGAATCCCACTTAATACGGTATATATATATAATGTATATATATATATATGTATCGTATATATATGTCATATGTATATATATGTATATATATTATATATATTATATATTATATATATATATATATACTATACACACACACCAATTATATGTATATATGTGTATATATACTATATATACATCTTTATACTTATACTATTATATATCATATAAACCCACATATATATGTATATATATGTATATATATATATATTATATATATATTATATTATATAATATATATATATATATATAATATTATATATATATCTATAGCTTGTATATTGAATCTCTTCCTTGTGAATATTTCTTAATGAACCATATGTTTTTCTATAAATTGGGAAAAATAAATAAAAACGTCAGCATGTCGAGGACTATTGTGAGTAATGCCCATTCTGAGATATTTTTTTGAATGCTTCACATCAACATGTATATTGGCAAACGCATCTTATCGGTTTGATGATGTAGCCCATGTCAACAATTTTTGGATAACTTTCCTAATCACTAGCTCTTCTTATCTACACAGCAAATATCTGAAGCCAAATCCATCTGGTCAATCTCTGTGGAAACGACACTGACTCTTACCACGCATATAGTGTGTTTCTTGCTTATCACATGTCTCATTTAACTTGAACAGGCAATTTTTTCCATTGTGTCATACAAGTGTCCTTTCTCTTTCTTTCAATTAACACAGCAATATATCATACTATACTACTACAGTCATGCACTGCTTAATCGACGGGGATACGTTTGAGAAATCGTCGTTAAGCGATTTCGTCATTGCGCCGGAAATCATTATACAGTGGTTCTTACACAAACCTACGATGGTATAACCTACTACACACAACTCGGCTATATCGTATAGCCCTATTGCTTCCAAGGTACAAACTTGAACCAGGCATCGTTTTACTGGAACTGAATACTGTAGGCAATTGTAACACAATTGGTTTTTACGCATCCACTGATTTCCACCTTCGGAGTCCTTAATCACTTTTAAGTTTCGTTTCCAGGTCAATCACTCGACGTGGCTCTTACTGGCACACGAGCAGTCGCGCATTTTCGTCATGCTTCACGCGGGCCATGATGAACAACCACCACATAGAATTAAATGCAAGCACACGCGACACACACTGAATGCAATCACGAAGGATGCGGTAAACACGCAGATGTATGAGGCTGCTCGCCGTAACACGGCAACACTGTTTACAGTAAACTTTGCTTAATATATAAGTAGAAAGAAGTACACTCTAAATAATCGATAAAAAGTACAGTATAGTACTAACTAACCAGTAACATAGGTTGTCTTTTATCATTATCAAGTAATTCAGTATTGCACATAATTGTAAATGTTGATAACCCTCTGTAACTTTGATATCTGATGGAATGTGCTACCGATGCTACAACATCACTAGGCGACTAAGAATTTTCATCTCCATTATAATCTTATGGACCAGTACTACCTCGCTACATGTGCGTATGCTTGCGACAACGCTCGCTCCATCGCGCGCACATTGACTACTATACTATATACTATATATCATTATATAGATATCAATCATCTCGCGCGCGCGCACACATTTCCTTTTCGGTCAGGATGCATGCAGCATTAGCTGGTGTTCACATGGGGCAGGAGCCTATGGCTCCACGCTGACTGAGTGGCCACAAGTGCTGAAACCCATGTCCATTGGATGTTGCCTCTCTGAGGTGGACTGCTCAATAAAAAAAATTATCCTTCCCGGGTATTGGCTGCAGTAGACCATCCTTGCAGATGTAGCGGGGCTGTCCGCTCTGCGAAGCGTCATTTAAGGGGCCTGTCACACCTTGAGATTCTTCAGCCAGCGTTATGCCGAATTTCATGAAACCATTTGTCCTAAAACCGCTGGCAACACTGTCGAATACATTATGGGTACCGTTTTGTGTACGTTAGGTGGCGCACGCTGAAAAACACTACCATAGGTCGTATTACCCGTCGGTTTAAAACGTTGTAACTTTTTGGTTGTCCAAAAAATTTTGCATGCTTGAAATTTTACGACGTACCCGGTGTTTGGCTCACACGTTGCTAACTGGCCATAATTGGTACCGACGTTATTCATCGTTGACACAGTTATGCGTCACGTTCTCCATAAGTCGAACACGTAGGGTAACATTCGGCGTACCCGAAACTTATTTCTAACCTACTCGCAGCTACGTTTGTAGCACCGCTCACACACGAACTATTGTTCACACTTTTCGCAAACACGGCAACTTGAAAGTCCTCACTACGTCGAAAACACATCATAGTAATCGTTTAGGGTACCCAATGACTTATCTTATAACCTATGAATAACGTGCTTGGGAATTATTACGCTATGCCCCATCGCCTAGAGCTAATCGTTGGCATAGGTTGTGGACGCCTAAACACGATACAACAATCGTTGGTATAACTTATGTATAAGTTAATCGAAGCGTTCTGTGTTCAATTACTGAGTCAATTATGCATTTTTGTCAAAGTCGTTTTTAATATTTAAAAAGTAAGACAAAGAAATATTTCATCGTGGGAATGAGGGAAAAAAAATTAGCGCATAAAGAACACGAACAACTCGGTGCAATCAGTCTCCTATTCGTGACGATAAGAGGATCCATCATCAACCCACACCCCTGCCCATCAGCTCACCTACTACTCACTTGACATCGACTACTACTACTACCGAATACTACTACTAAACATATATACTACCTACTACTACTCGACATAGACATACTACTCACTACACTAACTGTAAAGAGACATACTACTACTTACTACTACTAACTCGACAAAGACTACTACTACTACTACCTTACTACCTACTGACAATAGACATACTACTACTACTACTACTACTATACTACTGACATAGACATACTACTACTCTCATGCTACTACTCCACACTAACCTAACTACTATTACTACTGGTCACGCACCACCAACAGACTGCTAATAGATTACTACTTACTAGATACTAGCTGGCATTCGACCATCTAACTCAACAGGAGTCTGGAACACTGAACGGGTTCCTGCTTGTGAAGCCCATTTGTATATAACAATATCCCTTTACTCGCTCGCCTCACGCATTATAACGGTAGATTGTAAGTTAGAAACACGTTCAGTAACGCTCGCTTCGCTCGCGCTCGTCGCGCAAGACGTCAATCCCTAATTCGTCTACATACGACAATGTGCGTTTGAGATCGTTACAACATAGGTTCATAGCATGTTCTGCAACAGTTAGCACAGCACGTTAATACTTAGGTTTCAAAGCCATGCTACCACTAGGCTTCACAACGCACGTTACCCATAGGTTCATGCACGCTTAGTCATTGGTTATTGGCCACCACGCTCTCTCACCACACACTAGGTTCATGCCTTTAGCTCATCAGGTTTCAAGCACGTTAAACCATCACGCGTTGCAGAGCACGCTCACTCACCTAGGCTCTCACACACGCGCCACCTCACACTCTCGCGCTCTCGCCACACACATTTTAGGTTGCGGGTAATGTAAATATTACCTTGACGTGTTTCGACTTATGAGTAACCTACAAGTAAACGCTCGCTCGCTCTCGCTCGCCTCGCTCGCTCACACACACTCCGCCGGAGCGTGCCAGGAACATATGAAACAACGCATGCGGAACGTGTTAGCCATCCCGCCGAGTAACGTCGTAAAATTTCAGCATGCTTGAATTTCACCACGCCTCACTCCACACACGTACCGACGAATATGACAGCGTATTTCATTGTTTTCCCCCAGCCTACTCTTAACGTATACACAACTTACCTATACCGTATTTTGACGTGGGCCTCACGCGTTTTAGACACAATTTTTCAATAGGCCGGCAATAACCGCTGGCAAAATCGTCCCAAGGTGGTGTGACTGCGATTTTGACCCCACTCGCTAAATTCCTCAGGCGGTTATGATTTAAAATCGGCATGCCGGCAGGTTCTTAACAGGCTAGCCAACGATTGCCGGCGATAAAACGTCTTAGCGCGCTATTGCGTAGTTTAAACTATCGTTGGGCACTCAGGTTGTTGAACGCCGACAACAGGCTAAGCATTCGTTGGTAAAAGTTATCAATAACACAACGAAACGTTCTGTGCCCGTTACTTAATATGTTATGCATACGACAACACGTTATGAATACGCCAAACTTAATAACCAACAAAACATCAAATTTTCAACGCGCCTACGCGCCACGTTTACATACATTTTTCTACGTTGCCACTTCGGCTGGTCTCTCAACACCGTCACAGGTGTGACAGGCCCTACTCCGGTGAAGCCGGATGCCACGTTTTTGCTTAGCATAGCCTTTTAAAATAATTATATATTTATCATATATATATATATACATATATAACAATATATACATATATATTATATATATTACTTTTATATATAAATATATTATATATTATACAGTCACTCACTCTCCTACATATGTAAAATATCAATCAATTTCCCTCATTATTAAAATATGTAATTTTTAATGTATCTTTTTTATTATTCATTTCCTTGTGAAACACTTTTTTGTAATTTATACAGTTTCTTTTTCAGAAGATAGTGTACCCACTCTGAAACCTACCATTAAAGTTCGAAAAGGCGTTTCCGGCTTCTTTTCATTTTTTATTTTCAATAGGCATGTGTTTGCCCACTCAAATGTCGTAACGATGACAAGGCAACATTACTGTGGCTTATCGGATCATTTCGAGCTTGTGTGAACCCTGTAGCTTTGGGAACGACTGAAACTCTGACGGCAATGACCTCATACACACATTTTAAAAACCAAATTTAAGCTTGTGATCACAGGCATAGTCAAAAAGAGGTTAAAATTCCCCAGAGAGCTGCCTTCAAAATGACCTCAAAGCAAATGCCTCTATTTCAAAGACGACTGGCTTGCAGAGATTCATACACTGCACCTCCCATAGCCTATGCCAGTGTTTCAGAACCACCATCTTTGTCTGGAAAACGTGCGATTTGGATTAAGATTAATCCTAATAATCATCAAAGGTTGCGCATATCTTGCTTTTGGATGCAGAGTCAGGTTTTTTTGTTCAAGAAGTTGGAAAGTTGGCCTTCAGATTCTGAGATTTTGTGAACCAGTCACATCGCTATTGAATCTCCAAGAGAGCCATTTTATTGTTCGGACTTTAGTCTTATCTGCAATGGCCTACAGGTTTCCTGACAGTCATGTAAAAGTGAAAATAAGAACTGAGGATTCCTCCAGACTGATTGCAACTTCCTCGTTCGCTCTTTCATTTCTTCAAAGGTTGTCAACAGGTATTCAAGGATAAACCGAGGATAGCTTATCTTCGAAAGCTGTGGACAGAAACATTTTATCTTTATCTTTCTTCCTGGCTTTATTAACCCATACGCTGATCAAGCACATGAGGATAAGACTAAAACCACATGTAGACCAATTTTCGTTTATATCCTTATTTACCCATGAAACAGTGCAATTGAAAGCGGGCATTCTGACAGCAAAGGGATGACAAATCGATCTTCACACTGCTCATGTTTACCTTTTGTGTTGCTATGCACCCTGAAACAGACAGCTACGCAAATTAAACAAAAATTAACCGCCTATTATTTATCTTTTAGTTAAATTGGGCGATGTAATTGAATTGATTTATGTTTGAGCCTATTAATAATGATTTTAATTTTAAAAATGCACTATCTTATTCACATTTTCATTCACAAGTACAGGCTGTGCTTTGTACCACCTGAAAGGCATGCATACACATTTGAATAAGAACCATTATTGATTTTGACACTTTATCAATGCTTTCTGATTTTTTCTTCTTTCTTTAATTTCAAGTAATATACGATGGTTTTTTGGATATCTGGCCTAAACTTGGAGTTGAGGCATGTTACCGAATAGTGACAGTTTTTTAAAGGTCGTTGGAGGCCTGCCAGGGTCAGTGCCATTTCCGTGAAAGACTCACAACTGTTCTGCAGCCGCAGCTCCTTTCTCTACATTGGCACTGCGTGAATGCTCTGATCTGCTTCAAATCATCTCGCAGCGAACTCCTAAGGCTACACTCTCTATACCGAACAGATAGCCTTTAAAACCTCAAACTTTCCGGTGGCAAGCCGGGTCACAAGGCTCTCCACCCTCAACCGCTGTCCACCTTTGTGCTTCTATCTGTTGCAATATTAGCATGCACATAGTCTGCACCTATTTTAGCTGCGCTGGCTGTACAACCCTAAAACGTCTAACGCACGTCCCTTGTGGCTTGCATTTGATCCTTTGGCTGGATTGACTGCTTTGCGCTGGCGCTGGGAGGTCAGACCTTATCTTTTCCTTCACCATATGAGCTGGATTAGCCAGACCAGGTCTTTTATACCCCATCCCCTCCCCCAGCTACACCATTTTTTGGATGCATGAAAACGTTGTGCCAGTGACTTGTTTTCTGAATTTGCTCAGGCACGTTATGTGCTGCGATGCTTCCTTGAAAAAGTGACGTTAATTGTAGCCTGTCAGTACAGTCTTGGAAGGCAGAGAAAGAAATAATCTGTTGTTATAGGTTAAAGCATTCCATCATTCATTTGAAAGAGATTTCTGAGTGAACCCAGTAAGAATCTTCTTTTATGTGTTGACCCAATATAATGCTAACGATATATCTTGGCATAGCAACGTAATGAAAAGATACTTCAAATTAATTTTGATTAAACGAGTAATGTCAAAATATCGTAGTAATAATCTTTTTTGTTTTGAGCATTCTTCGAAACCCACCAAAGTGCAAAGTAATGAAAATGTAATCCCAACAAATGTATTATTTGATCAGCCAGAACCGACAACGCTTTTTGTTACATTAAGCAAAGACCCCAACACTTCTCCGAGTTTTGCCTTGGAGGCTTTTTTGAATAGCTGCAACTCCATATTCAAGGTTGAACCTTGCTGTTCAAGCAGGACCATGCGCTTAAAAAGAAATATCCACAAACCGAGGGGCTCAATTGACTGCTGGTTTAATTCTGCTTCTGCACCACAAGAAACAGTTAATGTTAAAAAGAAATTTGCTCTCACTGAGACTCCATTGAGGGCCTAATCATTGCTGATGTAAGCATTTTTTGTCCGCAAGGCAGGCACAGATGCCCATAAAACAGTCTGCAAACACAAACAGGCGTCATGTGTTTGATTGAAACAGGCTATCTGTAAAGAATGATAAGAGGAACTTGAGGTTATAAAATCTCGTATAAGGGTAACACCTCACATGTGATGGATTGACACTGCTTTAAAGCAGCTTGGTGAATAGCATCTATCTTTTCATGGCATTAGCTTATACAATGACTACATCCTTTTAACACGCTTCAACCATGTGGTAAAACTTATACTCATATCGTATTTTTTTCATTTTCACGCTGAAATAAATGAAAGGGTTCGACTAATTTTTGAAAAACAGATGCACAAAGACCAGATGCACACACAGTATGCAGACACACACACAACCCAGACCCAAGACATACACGAAGACCCTGACACACCCAGACCCAACCCAGATACATACACAGCAGACCCTGATACACACAGACCCAAACCCAGATGCACACAGACCCAGACCCAGATGCACACCAAAACAGACCACACAACACACCGGACCCAATGTACCACACAGACACAAGTGGCCCAACAGACCTCCAAACCAGACGTACACAGACAGACCAGACCACAGAGGCACACACAGACCGCAAACCCAGATGCACACACAGACCCAGCACCCCAGACGCAACACGCAGACCCAGACCCAGAAACGCAACATAGAACCTAGTTTCAGATACACCACACACACAAACACACACAGACCCAGGTTCAGATGCACACACAGACCCAGACCCAGATGCCCCACACACAGACCCAGACCCCAGACATAGCAACAGACCCAGACGCCAGATGCCACAACAGACCCAGACCCAGAACACACACACACACCAGGACCGGTTTCAGACACACAGACCCAAGGTTTTCAGGAACACAACCAGGTTTAGACACACAGCAGACGCCAGGTTCAGACACACACCAGCTGCAGGTTCAGACACACATACAGACCAGATCTGCCAGACGCACATCACCAGACCCAGACCCAGAACGCACACAACAGACCCCAGACCCAGACGCAGACACAGACCCAGACCGAACACACACAGACCCAGACCCAGAACGCACAACACAGAACCCAGACCGCAGACCGCACACACCAGACCCAGACCCAGACGCACAAAAGACCAGACCCAGACACACGCATGCACAGACACACAGATTCAGACACACACCAGCCGCCAGGTTCAGTACAAACACAAGACCCAGGTTCAGACACACCATACAGGACACAGATCAGATGTCACACACAGACCCAGACAGGGATTGCCCACACAGACCCAGAAGCAGAATGCACACACAGACCCAGACGCAGATGCACACACGGACACAGACCCAGATGCACACACGGACCCAGACCCCCAGAACACAACACAGACACAGATTCAGATGCGCACACACCAGACCGCAGGTTCACACACACATACACACACACACACACACACACGTTTAAGACACACATCACAGACCCAGACCCGACCAGACACCACACCCAGACCCAGACCAGATTCACACACAGACAGATTCAGACGCGCACACAGACCCGAGATTCAGACCCACACACACACACACACACACAGAACCCGGCTTCAAGAACGCCACACAGACCCAGATCTAGACACTACAACACACACCACACACCACACAACACACACAGACCCAGACCCAGAACGAAAACAATACATAACAGGAAAATGTGTGTGTGTGTGTGTGTGTGTGTGTGTGTGTGTGTGTGTGTGTGTGTGTGTGTGTTGTGTGTGTACAAATTATCCTTGTCTGAATGAACAAATGCACATTCGTACAAAGGTAAATCAAAACGAAAAACGGACACCATAGAAATTGACACTTGGATGCATAAATACAAGATCTAGACCAGTGGTTTTCCAAAAATTTTTTTAGTGGCCGACTCATTTAGAACCTCACTACATCGCGCGATCCCAAAAGATTCAAAATCCAATTCTATATACCAAGATAAGATTTAATTTAGACACAAGAACATTTACTGTTTACTTTAATTCACTAATCGTATGTTTTCATAGACGAGAAACGGAGAATAGCCGACAGTATCCAAATAGTACAGTTGCATTTTCAGAAGTTTTAGTCCGAATGACATTTTAGATATATCAGTGAGAAGGATGAGGCCTGTTTTTTCCAGACAACCACTTTCTATTCGTGGAGAAGTAGACTGACAATGCAGGATGCATATCATGCTCCATTTTCTAGGCGATTTTCTGTTCTTTTGTTTTAATCACCACATGGTGGAGAACGACTGCTCACCAAAAGTATGGATGAAGGATAATGGCATGATAACCTAATGGCGCGCCGGTGAACAGGTCCGGGTACGACGGCAAGCATTTTGCACCAGAATGTTCGCAACGAATTCGTCCGTGCAAGAGCCTGCGCTCCTGAATCCTGCTGGAGCTAGTACAAGCTCTTCTGTGCTGTATCATCTTCATGCAACAATCGAGTCCAAGTGGCGCCGTGAAAGGGTCCCCGAACCACAGAAAAGGGACTGCACATCCAGCTCAGAGAAATAGTGCTGACGAACTGTTCCATGAGCGACCAAAGGTGACGCTGCTATCTCTCCAGAAAGATGTCGAGCTCAGTAATCATTTACTGGCAAGGAGGTCGTTAGATGCTCCACCAGACGGGAAAGGCTGAAGCGCTTAAGAGCTTGCTTTGTCTGCCAGTAATTTTGGGTGCCAGAATTTCCAGGCTATTTTGTGTGAAAAGAGTCATGAGGTTGGCTCTTGCTTGGCCTGGAGGGAAGCTGGTTGAGGATGATGACATTCAAAGATGTCAAGAGATAAAGGCACAGTTCTGACCAGCGCAATGAGTCCGATCAAGCAACGCTACCCATGCCGTTTTCTCCTGTGGTAGCTAGGAACTCTCGTTTCAGTTGCTATCTTTGAGCCGGCTAAACGACGCAGAAGAAAGGTTTTCGCTCGAGTAACTATAGGCTGATTGAGTGTAGAGATAGTTAACCATACTATATGGTGTGGGCAGTCCATCTCGCTGCACATGCGAATACACTATGTGCTTGATACGTAGTGTTGGAGGGCACTCGTTGAGTGGATTATCACCATTTTTGACTTCTGAGAGCGCCTTGCAAAGGTTTCTGGCAAAGAGAGTGGACGAGCCTCGTGATCCATCCGGACCAAGGAGGTCTGAAGGAGCCAACCTCAAGCAATGGTTCAGCCTTGAATCCAGACCGGCACACTCCTAACTATTGTTCTGGCGCGCACGTCTTGTTGTAGAACCGAAAACTCAGACAGTCTTAGAGAGATCTAGTGGTGCAGCGAAAACTGCTCTAGCTTCCCATAATGTCCTCGCCC
>CM068957.1:69437544-69450125 GCA_035128595.1 Eptatretus atami | reverse complement strand
AATACCCGAGAATTGGTCTGATGGCATGTACCCCCTCTGTCAAGACGCGTATTCTTGAGTGCAAGAAATTTCCTCTCAAAGAACGCTCTCTCCTTATCCTGATAAGGCGCATGTTTTGTAGTCAAATGCCTCTGCAAATTATTTGGGGAGCAGAGATCTTATCTCGTGTGCTTTTTAGTTACTTTTCGAACATAAAGTGATCGCAAAAATTTGTCACGTACCAACACCTCGCAATTTAAAGAGCAACATGAACATCGTTCTTACCGTTTCTGGAATTACGACTTTAATAACCGCCATTCCGAATGTCGGTTGATCTACTCTTGACGCGTATTCTTATTATTATGTTTTTTTAAATACTAAATCCAACAGCGCTCTTTCCCATCCAGCCTTATTGGTGGCCCTCCTGCTATTTCGCTCCATAGTCGCTCATGTAGCGCCAAACGTTAGACTTAACATGCTAATGCAGAGCCTTTTATTGCTTTAACCTACAGCCTAGCCTTTCGGGACACAACACAGGGGGTCTAAGCGCAGCACCAATTCCGGCACCCACTGTAAGCATCCGCTCGCCGGTGTACCTTCTGTCTCCATGTGGGCGCCGCCACGACTCGCCGTTGCACATCTTCGTATTCCATACGGGATCCTGGGAATTCCCGGCTCCAACGGTAACCAAACGGAAGAGAGAAGCGGGGTGAGTTGGAGAAATCCCTGATGCTAGTTACGTGCTCGTACCCACTTCCCAAGCATTTCGCTACATCGTTAACATTAACTCCCTGCGGTGGCATTTATCTTTTCATATTTCTATCCTATCTATCTCCATCTCTCCTCTCCTCTCCTGTCTCTCTCTCTCTCTCTCTCGTCTCTCTCTCTCTCCTCTCTCTCTCGTCTTCCTTTCCTCTCTGGTTAGGATTCCGATCTCTCTTCGGGCCTTGGGAGTTCCTGAATTGGCTAAAGTGCTTGCCTTTGTTTCGACGCACTCACACGGTATCGTTTAAGGGTTTCATCACCATCCCGCGTGGTGAAAGTGATTTTTTTTAATCATCCCATTGTTAATGTTACGAATTGCTGATGCATACTACATTTTTGGAAGTTCTTTGCTTCTCAACACAACTTGATAGCCAACACATTTGAAAAGTTTGCTTCGTGGTCGTAGCTTACATTCAAAAGTCGTTGGCCCACACTAACAGCTCACAAGCAATTACACATAAAGGGATTAACGGTAATTTTCAGAGAACGTGAAGTTTGTTTGACTATGCAAATGCAAAGGACACTCATGTTTGAACCACGTCACCCTCGTACAATGGCAGTGTGGTTTTGATGCTGATGAAGTGTGCCCTATGACATGTTATTCGATCCGCTCGCTCGAACTATCATATAATCATAGCATATCGTGGTCACTGAGCTCGTGGCCTCATGTCAAGCTAATTGACTGTCATCGACAAAAATTCCTCTTCTCCATAGTACTTTCACAACTCTCTTGAAACTTTGCAAAGACACGCATCTGTTTTTATAATTTTTGCTGGCTTCTAACGTGAGGCCGTTCAAAAGCCTTAACAAGACAGAATGCTCACAACCGAATCCCACTTAATACGGTATATATATATAATGTATATATATATATATGTATCGTATATATATGTCATATGTATATATATGTATATATATTATATATATTATATATTATATATATATATATATACTATACACACACACCAATTATATGTATATATGTGTATATATACTATATATACATCTTTATACTTATACTATTATATATCATATAAACCCACATATATATGTATATATATGTATATATATATATATTATATATATATTATATTATATAATATATATATATATATATAATATTATATATATATCTATAGCTTGTATATTGAATCTCTTCCTTGTGAATATTTCTTAATGAACCATATGTTTTTCTATAAATTGGGAAAAATAAATAAAAACGTCAGCATGTCGAGGACTATTGTGAGTAATGCCCATTCTGAGATATTTTTTTGAATGCTTCACATCAACATGTATATTGGCAAACGCATCTTATCGGTTTGATGATGTAGCCCATGTCAACAATTTTTGGATAACTTTCCTAATCACTAGCTCTTCTTATCTACACAGCAAATATCTGAAGCCAAATCCATCTGGTCAATCTCTGTGGAAACGACACTGACTCTTACCACGCATATAGTGTGTTTCTTGCTTATCACATGTCTCATTTAACTTGAACAGGCAATTTTTTCCATTGTGTCATACAAGTGTCCTTTCTCTTTCTTTCAATTAACACAGCAATATATCATACTATACTACTACAGTCATGCACTGCTTAATCGACGGGGATACGTTTGAGAAATCGTCGTTAAGCGATTTCGTCATTGCGCCGGAAATCATTATACAGTGGTTCTTACACAAACCTACGATGGTATAACCTACTACACACAACTCGGCTATATCGTATAGCCCTATTGCTTCCAAGGTACAAACTTGAACCAGGCATCGTTTTACTGGAACTGAATACTGTAGGCAATTGTAACACAATTGGTTTTTACGCATCCACTGATTTCCACCTTCGGAGTCCTTAATCACTTTTAAGTTTCGTTTCCAGGTCAATCACTCGACGTGGCTCTTACTGGCACACGAGCAGTCGCGCATTTTCGTCATGCTTCACGCGGGCCATGATGAACAACCACCACATAGAATTAAATGCAAGCACACGCGACACACACTGAATGCAATCACGAAGGATGCGGTAAACACGCAGATGTATGAGGCTGCTCGCCGTAACACGGCAACACTGTTTACAGTAAACTTTGCTTAATATATAAGTAGAAAGAAGTACACTCTAAATAATCGATAAAAAGTACAGTATAGTACTAACTAACCAGTAACATAGGTTGTCTTTTATCATTATCAAGTAATTCAGTATTGCACATAATTGTAAATGTTGATAACCCTCTGTAACTTTGATATCTGATGGAATGTGCTACCGATGCTACAACATCACTAGGCGACTAAGAATTTTCATCTCCATTATAATCTTATGGACCAGTACTACCTCGCTACATGTGCGTATGCTTGCGACAACGCTCGCTCCATCGCGCGCACATTGACTACTATACTATATACTATATATCATTATATAGATATCAATCATCTCGCGCGCGCGCACACATTTCCTTTTCGGTCAGGATGCATGCAGCATTAGCTGGTGTTCACATGGGGCAGGAGCCTATGGCTCCACGCTGACTGAGTGGCCACAAGTGCTGAAACCCATGTCCATTGGATGTTGCCTCTCTGAGGTGGACTGCTCAATAAAAAAAATTATCCTTCCCGGGTATTGGCTGCAGTAGACCATCCTTGCAGATGTAGCGGGGCTGTCCGCTCTGCGAAGCGTCATTTAAGGGGCCTGTCACACCTTGAGATTCTTCAGCCAGCGTTATGCCGAATTTCATGAAACCATTTGTCCTAAAACCGCTGGCAACACTGTCGAATACATTATGGGTACCGTTTTGTGTACGTTAGGTGGCGCACGCTGAAAAACACTACCATAGGTCGTATTACCCGTCGGTTTAAAACGTTGTAACTTTTTGGTTGTCCAAAAAATTTTGCATGCTTGAAATTTTACGACGTACCCGGTGTTTGGCTCACACGTTGCTAACTGGCCATAATTGGTACCGACGTTATTCATCGTTGACACAGTTATGCGTCACGTTCTCCATAAGTCGAACACGTAGGGTAACATTCGGCGTACCCGAAACTTATTTCTAACCTACTCGCAGCTACGTTTGTAGCACCGCTCACACACGAACTATTGTTCACACTTTTCGCAAACACGGCAACTTGAAAGTCCTCACTACGTCGAAAACACATCATAGTAATCGTTTAGGGTACCCAATGACTTATCTTATAACCTATGAATAACGTGCTTGGGAATTATTACGCTATGCCCCATCGCCTAGAGCTAATCGTTGGCATAGGTTGTGGACGCCTAAACACGATACAACAATCGTTGGTATAACTTATGTATAAGTTAATCGAAGCGTTCTGTGTTCAATTACTGAGTCAATTATGCATTTTTGTCAAAGTCGTTTTTAATATTTAAAAAGTAAGACAAAGAAATATTTCATCGTGGGAATGAGGGAAAAAAAATTAGCGCATAAAGAACACGAACAACTCGGTGCAATCAGTCTCCTATTCGTGACGATAAGAGGATCCATCATCAACCCACACCCCTGCCCATCAGCTCACCTACTACTCACTTGACATCGACTACTACTACTACCGAATACTACTACTAAACATATATACTACCTACTACTACTCGACATAGACATACTACTCACTACACTAACTGTAAAGAGACATACTACTACTTACTACTACTAACTCGACAAAGACTACTACTACTACTACCTTACTACCTACTGACAATAGACATACTACTACTACTACTACTACTATACTACTGACATAGACATACTACTACTCTCATGCTACTACTCCACACTAACCTAACTACTATTACTACTGGTCACGCACCACCAACAGACTGCTAATAGATTACTACTTACTAGATACTAGCTGGCATTCGACCATCTAACTCAACAGGAGTCTGGAACACTGAACGGGTTCCTGCTTGTGAAGCCCATTTGTATATAACAATATCCCTTTACTCGCTCGCCTCACGCATTATAACGGTAGATTGTAAGTTAGAAACACGTTCAGTAACGCTCGCTTCGCTCGCGCTCGTCGCGCAAGACGTCAATCCCTAATTCGTCTACATACGACAATGTGCGTTTGAGATCGTTACAACATAGGTTCATAGCATGTTCTGCAACAGTTAGCACAGCACGTTAATACTTAGGTTTCAAAGCCATGCTACCACTAGGCTTCACAACGCACGTTACCCATAGGTTCATGCACGCTTAGTCATTGGTTATTGGCCACCACGCTCTCTCACCACACACTAGGTTCATGCCTTTAGCTCATCAGGTTTCAAGCACGTTAAACCATCACGCGTTGCAGAGCACGCTCACTCACCTAGGCTCTCACACACGCGCCACCTCACACTCTCGCGCTCTCGCCACACACATTTTAGGTTGCGGGTAATGTAAATATTACCTTGACGTGTTTCGACTTATGAGTAACCTACAAGTAAACGCTCGCTCGCTCTCGCTCGCCTCGCTCGCTCACACACACTCCGCCGGAGCGTGCCAGGAACATATGAAACAACGCATGCGGAACGTGTTAGCCATCCCGCCGAGTAACGTCGTAAAATTTCAGCATGCTTGAATTTCACCACGCCTCACTCCACACACGTACCGACGAATATGACAGCGTATTTCATTGTTTTCCCCCAGCCTACTCTTAACGTATACACAACTTACCTATACCGTATTTTGACGTGGGCCTCACGCGTTTTAGACACAATTTTTCAATAGGCCGGCAATAACCGCTGGCAAAATCGTCCCAAGGTGGTGTGACTGCGATTTTGACCCCACTCGCTAAATTCCTCAGGCGGTTATGATTTAAAATCGGCATGCCGGCAGGTTCTTAACAGGCTAGCCAACGATTGCCGGCGATAAAACGTCTTAGCGCGCTATTGCGTAGTTTAAACTATCGTTGGGCACTCAGGTTGTTGAACGCCGACAACAGGCTAAGCATTCGTTGGTAAAAGTTATCAATAACACAACGAAACGTTCTGTGCCCGTTACTTAATATGTTATGCATACGACAACACGTTATGAATACGCCAAACTTAATAACCAACAAAACATCAAATTTTCAACGCGCCTACGCGCCACGTTTACATACATTTTTCTACGTTGCCACTTCGGCTGGTCTCTCAACACCGTCACAGGTGTGACAGGCCCTACTCCGGTGAAGCCGGATGCCACGTTTTTGCTTAGCATAGCCTTTTAAAATAATTATATATTTATCATATATATATATATACATATATAACAATATATACATATATATTATATATATTACTTTTATATATAAATATATTATATATTATACAGTCACTCACTCTCCTACATATGTAAAATATCAATCAATTTCCCTCATTATTAAAATATGTAATTTTTAATGTATCTTTTTTATTATTCATTTCCTTGTGAAACACTTTTTTGTAATTTATACAGTTTCTTTTTCAGAAGATAGTGTACCCACTCTGAAACCTACCATTAAAGTTCGAAAAGGCGTTTCCGGCTTCTTTTCATTTTTTATTTTCAATAGGCATGTGTTTGCCCACTCAAATGTCGTAACGATGACAAGGCAACATTACTGTGGCTTATCGGATCATTTCGAGCTTGTGTGAACCCTGTAGCTTTGGGAACGACTGAAACTCTGACGGCAATGACCTCATACACACATTTTAAAAACCAAATTTAAGCTTGTGATCACAGGCATAGTCAAAAAGAGGTTAAAATTCCCCAGAGAGCTGCCTTCAAAATGACCTCAAAGCAAATGCCTCTATTTCAAAGACGACTGGCTTGCAGAGATTCATACACTGCACCTCCCATAGCCTATGCCAGTGTTTCAGAACCACCATCTTTGTCTGGAAAACGTGCGATTTGGATTAAGATTAATCCTAATAATCATCAAAGGTTGCGCATATCTTGCTTTTGGATGCAGAGTCAGGTTTTTTTGTTCAAGAAGTTGGAAAGTTGGCCTTCAGATTCTGAGATTTTGTGAACCAGTCACATCGCTATTGAATCTCCAAGAGAGCCATTTTATTGTTCGGACTTTAGTCTTATCTGCAATGGCCTACAGGTTTCCTGACAGTCATGTAAAAGTGAAAATAAGAACTGAGGATTCCTCCAGACTGATTGCAACTTCCTCGTTCGCTCTTTCATTTCTTCAAAGGTTGTCAACAGGTATTCAAGGATAAACCGAGGATAGCTTATCTTCGAAAGCTGTGGACAGAAACATTTTATCTTTATCTTTCTTCCTGGCTTTATTAACCCATACGCTGATCAAGCACATGAGGATAAGACTAAAACCACATGTAGACCAATTTTCGTTTATATCCTTATTTACCCATGAAACAGTGCAATTGAAAGCGGGCATTCTGACAGCAAAGGGATGACAAATCGATCTTCACACTGCTCATGTTTACCTTTTGTGTTGCTATGCACCCTGAAACAGACAGCTACGCAAATTAAACAAAAATTAACCGCCTATTATTTATCTTTTAGTTAAATTGGGCGATGTAATTGAATTGATTTATGTTTGAGCCTATTAATAATGATTTTAATTTTAAAAATGCACTATCTTATTCACATTTTCATTCACAAGTACAGGCTGTGCTTTGTACCACCTGAAAGGCATGCATACACATTTGAATAAGAACCATTATTGATTTTGACACTTTATCAATGCTTTCTGATTTTTTCTTCTTTCTTTAATTTCAAGTAATATACGATGGTTTTTTGGATATCTGGCCTAAACTTGGAGTTGAGGCATGTTACCGAATAGTGACAGTTTTTTAAAGGTCGTTGGAGGCCTGCCAGGGTCAGTGCCATTTCCGTGAAAGACTCACAACTGTTCTGCAGCCGCAGCTCCTTTCTCTACATTGGCACTGCGTGAATGCTCTGATCTGCTTCAAATCATCTCGCAGCGAACTCCTAAGGCTACACTCTCTATACCGAACAGATAGCCTTTAAAACCTCAAACTTTCCGGTGGCAAGCCGGGTCACAAGGCTCTCCACCCTCAACCGCTGTCCACCTTTGTGCTTCTATCTGTTGCAATATTAGCATGCACATAGTCTGCACCTATTTTAGCTGCGCTGGCTGTACAACCCTAAAACGTCTAACGCACGTCCCTTGTGGCTTGCATTTGATCCTTTGGCTGGATTGACTGCTTTGCGCTGGCGCTGGGAGGTCAGACCTTATCTTTTCCTTCACCATATGAGCTGGATTAGCCAGACCAGGTCTTTTATACCCCATCCCCTCCCCCAGCTACACCATTTTTTGGATGCATGAAAACGTTGTGCCAGTGACTTGTTTTCTGAATTTGCTCAGGCACGTTATGTGCTGCGATGCTTCCTTGAAAAAGTGACGTTAATTGTAGCCTGTCAGTACAGTCTTGGAAGGCAGAGAAAGAAATAATCTGTTGTTATAGGTTAAAGCATTCCATCATTCATTTGAAAGAGATTTCTGAGTGAACCCAGTAAGAATCTTCTTTTATGTGTTGACCCAATATAATGCTAACGATATATCTTGGCATAGCAACGTAATGAAAAGATACTTCAAATTAATTTTGATTAAACGAGTAATGTCAAAATATCGTAGTAATAATCTTTTTTGTTTTGAGCATTCTTCGAAACCCACCAAAGTGCAAAGTAATGAAAATGTAATCCCAACAAATGTATTATTTGATCAGCCAGAACCGACAACGCTTTTTGTTACATTAAGCAAAGACCCCAACACTTCTCCGAGTTTTGCCTTGGAGGCTTTTTTGAATAGCTGCAACTCCATATTCAAGGTTGAACCTTGCTGTTCAAGCAGGACCATGCGCTTAAAAAGAAATATCCACAAACCGAGGGGCTCAATTGACTGCTGGTTTAATTCTGCTTCTGCACCACAAGAAACAGTTAATGTTAAAAAGAAATTTGCTCTCACTGAGACTCCATTGAGGGCCTAATCATTGCTGATGTAAGCATTTTTTGTCCGCAAGGCAGGCACAGATGCCCATAAAACAGTCTGCAAACACAAACAGGCGTCATGTGTTTGATTGAAACAGGCTATCTGTAAAGAATGATAAGAGGAACTTGAGGTTATAAAATCTCGTATAAGGGTAACACCTCACATGTGATGGATTGACACTGCTTTAAAGCAGCTTGGTGAATAGCATCTATCTTTTCATGGCATTAGCTTATACAATGACTACATCCTTTTAACACGCTTCAACCATGTGGTAAAACTTATACTCATATCGTATTTTTTTCATTTTCACGCTGAAATAAATGAAAGGGTTCGACTAATTTTTGAAAAACAGATGCACAAAGACCAGATGCACACACAGTATGCAGACACACACACAACCCAGACCCAAGACATACACGAAGACCCTGACACACCCAGACCCAACCCAGATACATACACAGCAGACCCTGATACACACAGACCCAAACCCAGATGCACACAGACCCAGACCCAGATGCACACCAAAACAGACCACACAACACACCGGACCCAATGTACCACACAGACACAAGTGGCCCAACAGACCTCCAAACCAGACGTACACAGACAGACCAGACCACAGAGGCACACACAGACCGCAAACCCAGATGCACACACAGACCCAGCACCCCAGACGCAACACGCAGACCCAGACCCAGAAACGCAACATAGAACCTAGTTTCAGATACACCACACACACAAACACACACAGACCCAGGTTCAGATGCACACACAGACCCAGACCCAGATGCCCCACACACAGACCCAGACCCCAGACATAGCAACAGACCCAGACGCCAGATGCCACAACAGACCCAGACCCAGAACACACACACACACCAGGACCGGTTTCAGACACACAGACCCAAGGTTTTCAGGAACACAACCAGGTTTAGACACACAGCAGACGCCAGGTTCAGACACACACCAGCTGCAGGTTCAGACACACATACAGACCAGATCTGCCAGACGCACATCACCAGACCCAGACCCAGAACGCACACAACAGACCCCAGACCCAGACGCAGACACAGACCCAGACCGAACACACACAGACCCAGACCCAGAACGCACAACACAGAACCCAGACCGCAGACCGCACACACCAGACCCAGACCCAGACGCACAAAAGACCAGACCCAGACACACGCATGCACAGACACACAGATTCAGACACACACCAGCCGCCAGGTTCAGTACAAACACAAGACCCAGGTTCAGACACACCATACAGGACACAGATCAGATGTCACACACAGACCCAGACAGGGATTGCCCACACAGACCCAGAAGCAGAATGCACACACAGACCCAGACGCAGATGCACACACGGACACAGACCCAGATGCACACACGGACCCAGACCCCCAGAACACAACACAGACACAGATTCAGATGCGCACACACCAGACCGCAGGTTCACACACACATACACACACACACACACACACACGTTTAAGACACACATCACAGACCCAGACCCGACCAGACACCACACCCAGACCCAGACCAGATTCACACACAGACAGATTCAGACGCGCACACAGACCCGAGATTCAGACCCACACACACACACACACACACAGAACCCGGCTTCAAGAACGCCACACAGACCCAGATCTAGACACTACAACACACACCACACACCACACAACACACACAGACCCAGACCCAGAACGAAAACAATACATAACAGGAAAATGTGTGTGTGTGTGTGTGTGTGTGTGTGTGTGTGTGTGTGTGTGTGTGTGTGTGTGTTGTGTGTGTACAAATTATCCTTGTCTGAATGAACAAATGCACATTCGTACAAAGGTAAATCAAAACGAAAAACGGACACCATAGAAATTGACACTTGGATGCATAAATACAAGATCTAGACCAGTGGTTTTCCAAAAATTTTTTTAGTGGCCGACTCATTTAGAACCTCACTACATCGCGCGATCCCAAAAGATTCAAAATCCAATTCTATATACCAAGATAAGATTTAATTTAGACACAAGAACATTTACTGTTTACTTTAATTCACTAATCGTATGTTTTCATAGACGAGAAACGGAGAATAGCCGACAGTATCCAAATAGTACAGTTGCATTTTCAGAAGTTTTAGTCCGAATGACATTTTAGATATATCAGTGAGAAGGATGAGGCCTGTTTTTTCCAGACAACCACTTTCTATTCGTGGAGAAGTAGACTGACAATGCAGGATGATACATGCTCCATTTTCTAGGCGATTTCTGTTCTTTGTTTTAATCACAATGGTGGGAACGCGTCACAAAAGTATGATGAAGGATAATGGCATGATAACTAATGGCGCGCGTGAAAGGGTCGGGTACGACGGCAAGCATTTTGCCCAGAATGTTGAACGAATTCGTACGTGGAGCCTGCGCTCCTAATCCTGCTGGAGTAGTACAGCTCTTTCGTGCTGTATCATCTATCAACAATGAGTCAGTGGATAGCCGGAAGGGTGAACCACAGAAAAGACTGCCATCAGCTCAGAGAATAGGTGCTGACACTGTTCCATGAGGACAAAGGTACGTGCTATATCTCCAGAAGATGTCGAGCTCAGTAATATTGTACTGGCAAGGTGTTAGATGCTCCACCAAGGGGAAAGGCTGAAGGCTTAAGAGCTGCTTTGTCGCCAGTAATTTTGGTGCCAGAAATTCGCTCATTTTGTGTGAAAAATCATGAGGTTGGTCTTTGCTGGAGGGAAGCGGTTGAAGGATCTGAGACGTTAAGATGTCAACGAGATAGACCAGTTCTGACAGCCAAGAAGTCGATCAGCAACGCTACCCTGAGTTCCTTGTGATTAGTAGGAATCCTTCAGTTGCATCTTTGAGCTGTACGCGCAGAAGAAGGTTTCCTGAGTAATGCATGACTTGAGTGTAGAATAGTAATTTTTGGTGGCATCCATTCCTGGCCTGAATACATAGTGTTGTTAGGGCGGATCGATTTGATGTGGATTCCATTTTATGACTTCTGAGGCGCTCGCAAAGGTTTCTGGCAAAGTACGAGAGGCAGCGTTTCTCGCGTGAATCCATCCAGTGTAAATGGAGGTCTGAGGAGCACTCAAGAATTTAGCCTTGAATCCAGCCGCATCCTAACATGTGGGCGCCTCTGTTGTAGAACGGAGCAACTTTCGAGCCAGATCATGGTGATAAATGCTCTACTGTCCCAAAAATGTCCTGCCTTTGGTGTGGCCTCAATGTTGATGACAGAGGCTATCGACAAAGTTATCAGCTGATGAAGCAGACTCAACGATGATTTGTACGTTGCAATATAGTGGACTCGTCCAACTGGTATGGGTGCCAATGGCGATTCTTGATCTTCTGTACGACTGAGCTTATGTCCAGCTCATATCTTAATTTCTGCGTTGGATCGTGTTGTCAGAGAGGGGTATAACTGCAGTTTATCGCGCTCCTCCCAACGCATCAGAGATACCATGTCTTTGCAATATGCCAGGCACGAGTTCTCCGAATGGAGTGAGGTTTTTAGGTCTTGGCAACTGGAAGCGACACTCGATACGAGGCCTGTATACCGAATTGGTCTGATGGCATGTACCGTTCTCTGTCAAGACGCGTATTCTTGAGTGAGAATTTCTCTCAAGAACGCTTGTCTTCCATCCTGATAGGGTGTTTTTGATAGTAAATGCCTCTGCAATTATTTTGTTTATAGACTCTTCGTAGAAAGCCTTTCCACACAATACACACTGGAAGGCCTCTGTGCCCCACTTTTATTCGCACCACGTGATAAAATCCAAGGTCCAGAATTTATCTGGTAAGAACGTTCCTGGTGGATTTGCTTGGTGCGGTGCTTGCCATCAACAAATAAGGTCTCGAGTCGTCGTGGAGACGTGGAATACAGCGTTAATGATAGTA
>CM068957.1:69413610-69427842 GCA_035128595.1 Eptatretus atami | reverse complement strand
TTATGCTGGACTACCAAGCAAAAGACAAGAGTCAATGCTGTATACAAAAGTCAGAAAGATTTTCACAAATTGACATCAACTCCAGTTCTGGAAACTAGTTTCTCTGTTGAGAAATGCCTTTTTATATGAAGAAATCCAACCATTACGACAAAGCTGAGCACCTGTAATCAACCTAAAGACCACAGTACATGGTCAAAGAAAGCTGGTCGGATTGTCACACAAACAAAATGCATGGATATAAGAAGCAGTTGTCATTTCTGCCTTAATGGAATCATCTAGAGGACAAAATGATCGATTTGAAACATGGGGGACAAATACCTCTGATTTAAAAGTCGAAGAACACTGAATGCAGGGATGCTGATAACACGAAAACCTTTCCGAGCACAGATAGAAATGAACAAAGGGAGAAATAAAGGTGAGAATAGAACTTCGTAAAACAAGTAGACACAGAAGGCGAAAAAGCAATATTTAATCACAAAAGAAAGGCCAGAAAGGACAATGTGTTATACAGACCCTGCATGTCATTAGCATTGAAAGTGGGTTAAACAAAGGGAGAGAGAGAGAGAGAGAGAGAGAGAGAGAGAGAGAGAGAGAGAGAGAGAGAGAGAGAGAGAGAGAGAGAGAGAGAGAGAGAGAGAGAGAGAGAGATCCCCACAAATTACTGAAGCAAAACTACCCCAAAGAGGAAGTGTGCAGCCTCAGTATTCCAAGCATCAGTCTTATATATGAAAGAAATCTCGCCAAAGACAACTGTCTCCAAGGAGAGGCATTTTAAGCATCAGTCTTGTACCCATGTTCCTTTGTCAGCAAAACAAAAGCTCAGCATTTTAGCCATTTCTTGGCCTTTCGCTTTTGACTTTTGGCATCATCAGCAAGACAAAATCAGCTGAAAATACATGGTTTACAAGGCAACTTGTATACAATTTGTTCGGCCATCGATCCAAGAGATGGAAAATGGGATGCAAGAAGAATCCGTGGGAAAATGGTGTAGTAGTTCAAGGGTGGGATATATACATTCCGATATGAAAAACCAATTTACAGATAGTGATCAAGCCCAAACATTTATTTATAGTAAAGAGCACATACAGATGTTAATGTCATAAAATACAAGTTAGAACCAGAACGGCACTCAGTAGAGCACATACCTCCGCCAGGCTGAACAGTTTACGTTTTGTATCCCAATGATAGGCCGGATCTGCTTCCGGACCTTAACCAAAATCTAATCAGCTTGTTCTTGTCACACACCCAACTCATCCATATCCATCTATCATATTTTGAGATATCGTGCTATTTATAGTTTTTGCCCTATCTCTCAATGGTGAAGAATCATTTAAAGTATTCTAGTGACCATATCTGGATCCAGATCTTCACCAAAATCTAATCAATTTGTCCTTGTCACACACCCAAACTCTCCACCAGGTTTCATCTGAATCCATCCATCACCTTTTTGAGATATCCTGCTCACAGACAAACAAACACATAGACAGACAGGGGTGAAAATATATCCTCTGTCCACCTTTGGTGGCGGAGGTAAAAATGATTTAATATGTCAAACGTGTCAGAAATTAGGTCTCTGTCTCTCTTCTTTCGGGGGACCCTTGTTGAGCTGGCTTCCTTTGGCATCAATTATCCAGGTCTTATTGAAACCTTTTGTTTCCTTTTAATATCAAAGTATCATTGCAACCTTTGGTTTCTATTTGCATGTTGAGTCTGCTGAACAACTAGAAAAGGCACCTGACAAAATTGCCTACTCTTACGAAAGGCACTGTGGGATGTTTAATGCACACAAGCGAATGCTTGCAGACGTGACAGCAAGATTAATGTCCGATCTGACTGACGGCACACTCAATGATGAAAATAGTTTTAGGATGCTTTCTCTGCCTGTGAAGAACCAGAGTGACATTTGATAGTTGGATGCCAATTGAATCCAGATGAGGCAGCTCAAATGTGAATACGCTACCTATGAGCTATCCTGTCAGCTCCCGTGAAGTTGGCACCTCGGGAGGAGCGATTACGGTACGTGTTTTTAAGTTGCATGTTGGTTTTTGGAAATCTGTGTAATGCATCCTTTCTCTAGTGTGTGTAATCATCACTTGTGAGACGAATGGCAGATAAGGATAAAATGAAATTTAACAAACATGTGTAGACATAACGGTTGCAGCTTGTTGTGAGATCGTTTTACCTGCCGCGTGTCGAGTTTGTGGAAAATAACCAAAGGTAAAAAAAACAAACCTGTCCATTCCCACTCAGATTAATTTTAGCATTAAAAGTTTTTAAAATCAGGATTGGGAATCTTTAACTGTGTATTAAAGACAAAGTTTGACTCGGAAAGAAAGCCACAGTCAGGAAACGTGCTGGTAGTCGTATGTCTGTTTTGTTACCAGAAAAATGTTGATTTGATTTTGTTGTAAGCTTCGGATGATGCCGTAAATGAAACAATTGGCTGCATGTATTATTGGCTTTTGAAGAGAAAGTGTGAAGTGCTTGGGTGGGGCTGATGGCCACAATCACACAATTCTTAAACTCAAAATGAGCTTGAGAACAACAAAACGGGCAAGCAACAGACATTACTTGGTTCAAGTGATACACTTACATATTCAAGGGAACAACATATAGTGGGTGAGCTAGCTGCAACTCCAGGCTATCGACATGATATTTCACAGGAGTGTTGGGCTGGCCACTTTGACATGGCACACCATTCGGGTTTAAAACAAATCGTTTTGCCATCTCAAATTGAACACAACGGACAAATCTCAAATGGAATCCAAAAAAACATTGACTGCACACAAACGTAATAAATACCTTTTTTGGGTAAGATGCTAAACATCCAAGGAGGAAAAATATTTTGGTTATGGTGGAAAAAAATTATTAAACTCTTGTTCAGACAACCATTCATAATTGACAAACTGAGAGTGTCACTGGCAGGTGCCATAGTGTGCAGACTACTTCAGTCATCTACTTATGCTTTGTCCTGCTTTTTATGTGATATTGTTGTGAGATGGCTCCTCATGGTTAAAAAAAAAAATAAAACAGCTCAAAATGTACTTTATTCACTGTAATTACAGTATGTGTGATAAAGAAAGAACAATCTCCAAAACAAACCTCTACATGAAGAAATTACTAAAGAGATGGACTTGGACTTACAGAGCTAGTTATCATCAAATATTTTGGGAACTGACCAGAGAAGATAGTTTATGAACTATATGTAAAATATGTCTTGGGATGTGGATTTATCTTTAAGATAAAGTGAAACCCTGCATTGGGAAGTGAGATTAGCTTTTGAGATTCATTTCCACCTGCAGCATGGCTGGCTCTGCTCCACTCCGATTGGCTCTCTGCTCGAAATTTCTGGACATGACTGAAGAAAAATTAAATTTGATCAAACCATCTCAGTTACAACTGTCATTCTAAAGGTAGCAGTTTTTATGTTCACACTATCTTTCATACTTGCAATTTACAAGTGACATTCACATTTTGTCATATGTGATCGATTGTCTGGACAAGTCTTCACAAGCAAAAGGTCCGACAGCACCTACAGCTGTAGTCAGTAGCTATTACTCAGGAAAGTTCCAAAGAAGGATCACTGAATTATATTGATGGCAAAAAAGAGCCTTGGGAAAATGAATGTCATGAAAAGCAGTTTATGGTACATCTAAAAGCTTTTCCAGACTTAAAAAAGGATCTGGTCCAAATTGGGAGAGTAGAAATATCTAGTTGTTTCAAATACATAAGGTTAAGTGCAGCAGCATAACCCAGTCTTCTTGCATGTTAAAGCATACAAGGAAGAGGCTGGTAAGACAGTGCACCAGCATACAACAAGTGTCATAAAGAAAATAGGTGGAAAACCATCAGCCAACTATTGATATCACGATTAACCCTTTGATTGCCGGTATAAACTTAATGATAGAGCACCGACAGCCATAGGCAGTGGCCTCTCCTCTCACAATAAATTAACCAGCACAGTTAAACCTGCTTAATATGGGACTTTCAAAATTTACATACTTGGTGTTCCGACGCGCATGCACAGAAGGCCCGAGAAATAGCAATATTCGGGTCATGTGACCTGCTACCGTGCATGCGCAACAGGGTTTGTTACCTGAAATGGCTCACAACTTCTGAAAGAACCCAAATATACTTGGAAAACTACTGGAGAGAAAACTAATTTATGTTGCAGAGAAGAAGTTATGAGTTTATAAACAATCAATCTGTTCTGTTCTTGCATATGGCAGCTTGGCTGCCTGGTAGCTATCATTTATTGGAAGCATAGCTGTGGCGTGATGCTGTGACACTGATGCTATGCCCCTATACCCGTACAACTAATTTCACTGACCTCAGAAGGATGACAGGCTGAGCCAACCCCACCTGGTGTTAATTCAGTGGCCAACAGGGCTTGAACTCAGGACGCTAAGATCCCAAGCCAGCCACCCTAACCACTAAGCCAACACCAGGCTTCATTTAAAAAAACAATATACAAACCCTTATAGAGAACTGATGAGAAGAACCTTGCTTATCAAATAACTTAAATAAACTTTCCAAGGAGAGTGCTGATTACAACGGATCCATAATGCCTCACTCTTACACCAAGTGACATGAGTTGAAAATCCAAATTAAATTCTGAAATGCATTTTTATAGAAAACTAGACAACCCGTGAACCCGATGGGTTCCCGTTTTGACAGCGGTTGATTAAAAAATAAAGATCATTCAAAAAATAATAAGAAAAAAAAGATAGCTCGAGCGAACTATACCACTGAGGTTGTTTGCATTGATCAAATTCTCCCGAAGAGTACGTGACTGAATCGGGAATTGATTTTTTAATACTTTTTTCATTGCCCAATTTGAACAAAACTTGATATTGCACACCGCAGGAGAATGGTGAGTAAGGTGGCACTAAAATTTTTTGCGCTATCATGTACCGTTTTGGCTGTATTTCCGGAACATACATACATACATACAAGATGAGAGTTTTAGTAATATATAGATGTTCCTTCTTTTGGCTGGAACAATAATGCATAAAGCAAGCACGAACATGAAGATAGGTTCACCTGAAAGAAAGAATGACACACAAGAAGGATGGCACTAATATGGATAAGCAGAAGCTCATTGGAAAGATTGCACAGGTGAGCACAAATAGATATGCTTTGTTCTTTGCTTTTTCAAAAAAAGCTCATTATTGATTTGCAATGCACTAGAGGTGGAGGAGCTCCTTGTGCACCAACGGCCATCCATATCTGGTGTCCAACTGCATCTTTGGACGTCCTCCTGCAGTGGGTAACCTTTCCTCAGAGTTTGGTGGCAGGATTTGCACTCCCGCCACCATAAAAACACTTCACTCCACAAAGCACACTAAAAACGTAAAAAAACCCTGAAAACCCACTCTGTGGGAGAACCTTCTGTGCAGCTGCCGTGTGCAGGGTAGCTCACCGGGTGACAGGATTGGGCAAAGCCTTCGGGACCCTCACTCTTTGATTATAGGAGGAAAAACACGCGGCAACCTTCCTGGGTTGGATTGCAAGAGTGTGTCGGGGAGGTGCTGAGGTATCGTCTACCAGATGGCAATCTCTCGAGTTAACCTGAGGCAGTCCCTTTGGGTGGGTGCCTGGAATGTCTTATCCCTAAGAGAAGATGATCACTTGTCTCTGCTATCATCTGAGCTCTGGCACTGAAACATCGGTATTGCAGCACTCTCTGAGGGTCAGATATCGGATAGTGGTGAGATCATGGTTGGTGGTTATACCTACAACTTGTCTGGTCGCTTTAATGGTCACCATACTCAAGGAGTTTCTGTAGCCCTGTCCAATAAGCTGACTCCCATGATAATTGTGGTAACACTGGTCAACGAGTGTATTATGAGACGAAGGAATCGTCACTCCTTGGATGTCATTTCTTTGGTCTCTATATGTGCTCCGACTGAGGTGAGTGATCTCACGATGTCGGAGGCATTCTATGCCGCGCTCGAGTCCGTGGTTGATCAGTGCCCCAGCCGAGATGCTTTTCTCGTCTTGGTGGATTTCAATGCATCAACTGGCACTGATGGGGATGTTTATGAGACATGTGTTGGTCCCCATGGGTCTGGAACTGTGACCCAGAAAGCAAGAAGTTCCTTGACTTTGCAAGAAGTCATGGACTTAGGGTGGCTGGTTCATGGTTTCTGCACCCACAGCCTCATTGCTGGACTTGATATTCCGATGCTGGTAATGTGGCAAAGGAGATTGACCATGTGCTCGTCGATGGTCGCTGGAGGATGATTCAGAACTGCAGGGCCTACTGGAGTGCCTAGTTCCTCAATACTGACCACAGGCTCGTTGTAGCATCTCTGAAGTTTCAGCTTAAATCCAGGAGAATGGTACAATCCCAGCCTAGGCTGGATGTTGACAAGCTCAGGGATAACAGGTACCTGAGGAGTTTTCGAACAGGTTGAGTGGGAATTTGATGGTTTGGGTGCTGTGGGGAATCCTGAGGAGTTGTGGAGTGCCTTCAAGACTACCATCCTTGATGTTGTTGGCGGATGTCTTGGAACCCACTGTCAGTCGAAGAGAAACTTTGTCTCCCAAGGGACAATGATTACCATTAACCAGAGTCAGAGGGCCAGGCTTACTGGCAGAGCTGAGCTGTTCAGAGACCTGAGAGGTGAAAGTGTACGTGCGCTGAGGGTGGACAAGGAGGCCTATGTGCGAGTAATCTGTGAAGAGGTAGAGCATCACCTGTGGATGAGTGATTCTCATTTGTGCATTGTGTTCCTCCAAGCCCATCCCTCGGTGTGCTGCAGTTGGAGCAGAGGGTGGTGGGCTCTTGACAGAGGGATTTGAAGTGAAGGCCTGCTGGGCCGGTTACTTTGAGCAGCTGTACCCGGCTGACTCACCTGCTGTTGGGTTGGAGGTCAGGGATCTAACTATCCCCATTGCTGACCCTCCAATCAACTTTAAACCACCTTCGTTTGTGGAAACACAGGTTGTAGTGAAGCAGTTGAAAGGGGGTAAAGTTCCTGGCATTTGTGGCATCCATGCTGAACTTCTCAAGGCTGGTAGAAATACTGTACTCATATCATTGCATGCAGTTCTGTGCTGTGTTTGGACCACAGGCATCATCCCAACTGACCGGAAGAGGGGCCTTGTTGTCCCTCTCTGGAAAGGTAAAGGTGATCGCCAGGACTGCAACAACTACCGAGGAGTGACGCTGCTCTCAGTGCCGGCCAATGTCTTTGCTCGGATAATTCTTAAAAGGGTTCATCACCATCTGGTTGAGCACCAGCACCCAGAGCAGTCGGGCTTTACAACAAAGAGAGCATTGATTGATTGTATGCTTGCTTTCTGGGTCCTCACTGAACGAACACAGATGAGAATTTTGGCAGGGGCTGCTTGCAACCTTTGTTGATCTCAGCAAAGAATTTGATCCAGTGAATCAGGATGCTCTCTGGAGCAATCTCGGTCTTTGCGGGGTGCCACCAAAGTAGATCGATCTGATTTCTGAACTACACTCTGGTACAGAGTTCTTTGAGGTGTAGTGGTTCCATCTCCAACTTATTTCCAGTTGTTGCTCGAGTTTTTCAGGGGTGTTTACTGGCCCCCACACTCTTCAACAATGCATGGACTGAATTCTGGGGAAGATGCCTGAGAGATCAAGCTGTGATGCATTGCTTGGGAATGTCAAGATCTCTGACCTTGATTTCGCAGATGATGCAGTCATCCTTGCAGATATGCTGGATTTCCTTGTAGGGGCCGTCGAGGCACTGAATGAGGAATCGGAGCTGCTGCGATTATGGGTTTCCTAGGTCAAAACGACGATCCATGTACCTTGGATGCTGCCATCTTGTCTGGACTTGATTGTGCTGAGGACTTTGAGGTCATGGAGAGATTTGCTTACCTTGGCAGTGATATTCATGTCTTTGCATGTTGTGAGCCAGAGGTCAATAGACATCTTGGTTGGGCCTGAGGAGTCGTGGATTCACTGGATCATGGGGTGTGGCGCTGTTGGTACCTATGCAGAAGTCCTTGGTGCTTCCAGTCTTGACTTAGACTCTGACCAATAATTTGAGATGAAGACTTAACTCCTTCGGTACCAGGTCTCTTCAGAGAATCCTTGGCTATCACTGGTCAGATTTTGTGTCCAACGAGCGGTTGCTAAGAGATTCAATTGAGATTTGTTACCTGTATAGTCTGTGAGTGTCAGTTGCAGCTCTATCGACATGTGGCTCAATTTCCTGACTCAGATCCTGCTTACCAGATTCTCTCAGCGTGGGAGCCTTCTTAAGTGTAGAAGGCCAGCAGAACAACCATGTGCCTGGGGGATGGCCAGTCGGAGGCCCCTGGAGTACCAATGGAAAGTGAACGTAGCGACGCGCTGTTCCATTGCATGCTCCCATACCTAACATAACCGAATGCATTGTGAACTAGAATGGCACTCGGTGGAGCGCATATTTCTGCCAGGCTGAAGAGTTTACATTTTGGATTCCACTGATAGACCCAGTCTGGATCCAGACCAGAACCAAAATCGAATCGGCATGTTCTTGTCACCTAACCAACTCATCCACCTATTTTTGTCATAACTCGTCCATAACTTTTTCAAATATCATGCTATACCATATATCGTGTTTGGCCCCATCTCTCAATGGTGAAGAATCACTTAAAAAATTAAAAAAATTCTCTTCTCCAGATTAGGATTTGGAGCTTTACCAAAATTGAATCGATTTGTCCTTGTCACACATCCAACCTGTCCACCAAGTTTCGTCCGAATCCATGCATGACATTTTGTGATATTCTGTTCACAGACAGAGAAACAGTCAAACAGACAGACAGACAGATAGTGGTGAAAAAATAACCTCTGTTCACCTTCAGTGCAGAGGTAAATACAGTATATCACTGGCCGAGGCCAAAGACCTCAAACACCGAAACATATTCCAAGTCAACACAATCAAAAGCCATCTCTTGATCCAATGAAACAGGTCCTTTACTCATTTGTCCTCACATAGATCAATATATTGTTTTGAATCAAGAGAATATTGCGAAAATTGACCTTTCCAAAATGGAATTGCTCTGATCCAAGTGAACAACAGCTCCAAATGTCGTTTCTCAGTGATTTTTGAGAGCTTTAGACATTGAGATGCCAAATAGTCAGGTCAATATATGGAAAATACCCCCTCAACCCCCAAAAAATTGCTACAAAAGGTTTCTCAACGATTCGGTATGGTTTTTGAGTGTATTTATACATACTAAAAGTTTCCAGTATGACCGGAAAAGTGTTTTTTTCAAGATGGCGTCCAAGATGGCTGCCGAACCTTTTAATGATCATAATCTGTAACTATCACTCAAATTTGATGATCTTGGTGTCTATTCTAGGTTTTTGGGGGCAAAGACACATTGAGATAATAAAAAATGATGTTGGCCTACTATGTAACATCAAAATCTAATATGGCGTCAAAAATGAACACATTGTAACCATTTTTATATCACATAGCGTAAGTTAAGATTTTTTGCTGCAGTGCTTTCCATATTTTCAGTGCTGCCATCAGTTGAGAACCTTTTGTACCAATGTTTTGGGGGTTTAGGGGCCATCTTCTTGTTGACAAGTGCCTGCATAGCCAGCTTATAACGGAAATGGCCAAGACATCCGAGATTCAGACACTGCTGGATCAAGCGAGGAATTGTACTCCTCCCTTCTTAGCGGAGAGACGACGCTAGGAGATGCTGCTTGTTCTGAGGTTTTGATCCAACTCGAGACAGTAAGCGAGAGAAGAAATCTGAACTTGCTCAGACCTCAAAGACCAGCCAGTTGTGGCATAATTATCAGCGTATGGTTGGCATGGCAAGAATGTTGATCAAGGCAGATATCGTACTGGGTCTTGGTTGTTGCATTTGCAGGCAGTGTCCAATTGCCTAACTGTCTTTGCTGCAGCTGGGCATTTCAATTAACCTGCGATCTGCTCATTACTACTTGCAGCAAATGAGCAACCTGGAGGAAAAGCACCCAGACGTTTATCGAAAGTTCCTTGATGGTTTTCACATTGTTCGTAGGAGCAATCAGTGCTGGGCAGGGCTTAGTAGTGATCTTGTCATTGAACAAACGTTGATGAGGTCTCTAAAGAGCACTGGTGGTCTAATTCGCGGTAGTGGGATGACGGAGGACTGCGGAACCTTTGACCTTATCTGCACCTGTAACATCCGAGTACACAGTGCGATGCAGGATTTCACAGACCTGACCTATACTACAAGTCCGCAACACAAAGACTCAACTGAGGCATGCATCAAAGAGATGCATCTGATCTCGAGAAAATTTGGATAAAGCTTGCAGCCTGCTCACCTTCACATCTGATTCTACTCTGAGAAACATTGTCAACGGAATGTGGCTGGGCAGATGTGAATGTACATGCCTTTGAATCGGTTGGGAACAAGATCATTGAAGATATAATTGAAAGTCGGCATTTACTTACAAATTCAAGCGGAAGACAGAGCCCAAACCCTTGGGATATCTCTGCTGTGAAGATTGCTCCTGATCGTACATTGATCCTGCCCTTCTGTTCCACGTTTCCTTGTGGTGTCAAGGTCAGGTATATTTCCCTTGAGGATGTTTTGACGTATGAACTAAGCCCTACCTCAGCCCTCTTTGAGGTCAGGAACATTCTTCGAAAACAGACAAACCTCAGCTTGCTCAGGCAATTCGAGACCATGCTGCGGCCTTATCAAGTGAGGCTGTGATGAACTCTATTCTAAAACAGGTTGTTCCATGCTCGATGGTGGCTCTTTGCTCCATCGTTTACCGTGGAAGAAAGGCGACTCATATAATGCAATAGCTGAGTCTTATGCAGACTTCACTGTGAGACATTACGGACTAGGACAGTGGTGTTCGATGGCTATGGTAAAGGTCCTCCATAAAACAACACACATCAGAGACGAGGACAAAACCTGCACCCTATTGTTAGTTTCACTGCAGAAACAGAGTTTTCAGGCAAAAAGGAAGACTTTTTGTCTCGTGACAAAAACAAGGCAGACATGATTGCTCTCATCAGCAAGCACTAACTAAAAGGGGATGCCATGTCATTCAGTCACCAGGGGATGCCGAGTTGATATCGTTAAGGCAACTGTTGAACGATCCCGTCATTGCACCAACATTGTCGGTGAGGATACGATTTTCTGATCTTGCTCCTTCATTATCTAGAACAGACAATGAGATCATCTACTTCCGTCTGACGCAAACATGCAGTCAAAATAACAAAGTGTATAACATTAACCTGTTGAAAGACACTTTAGGAACGATGTGTGCAATGAGTTGCTCTTTGTACATGCCTACACAGGCTGTGATTCAACTTCAAGGATTTTTGGCATCGGAAAAAAGTCAGCCTTCCGAAAATTAGTGAAATCTGATCCTGTCATGAAGTCCTGTGCTAGTGCATTCATCTTCAAAACAAATCTCAAGAGGACATATCAGATCTTGGAAAAGACCTGATGGTTGTTCTCTTTGGTGGCAAGTCTAATGATATGCTATCATCACTGCGCATATCATTTTCACCAAGAAAGTGGCAACTGCTCAAGCATTTGTCACTCCTGAACGGCTTCCACCAACATCACCTGCAACAAGATTCCATAGCAACGTGTGTTCCTTTCAAATTATGGTATGGATGGGGATGGCAAATGAAATGAACCCAACTGAATGGGGACGGAAACAGGAAAATGATCAGTTAATTCCAAGTATGACCCAAAACAATGCTGCGCCTCACGAAACATTAAAATTTCTTGCAATGTTCGAGGGGTGCAAATCCTCTGATCCAGCTGCAGATGCTATGGACTTCCTGCACTGCTGCATGTGGCCCTTGCCAAACTGAAAACTGTGACAATCCAAACAACACTCAAGAGTCGATACTGAGGAGGAGGATGACACTCAAAACTGAACGCTCTGAAACTTATTCTATGCAAAGGTTGGATTTTGTGTTACATAATAGGCAACATCATTTTTTATGATCTTAATGTTCTTTGCCCCCAAAACCTAGGGATATACACCAATATCAAATTTGAGTTGATATGTACAGAGTTATGATCATTAAAAGGTTTCAGCAGCATCTTGACCATATTGAAAAAACACTTTTCCGGGGGTCACCTTTGGTAAACTTAGTATGTTATAAAGTACACTAAAACCTACTAGAATCATAGAAACCTTTTGTAGCAATTTTTTGGGGGTTAAACTGTATATTGACCTGACTAAAATGCCTGTCAAAGTAGTTATCACTTGTTTGTCACACTGTGGCACACTGGCAGCTTGGTGGCAATTCTCCTTGTTGTATATTGAAGGTGAAAACATGGATAAGTTTTGTGCTCAGCAGGTTCCAAGATGTAGTGAGGAAATCAAGGGGCAAACCCAAAACAGTTTTCACGTGTATGAGGTGCTTTCATGTAAATAAAAAAAACAGAAGCAAAATGCCTGTTAAAATAGCTTTAAACAACCAAAGGCATGATGAGAGAACAGATTCACAAAGTATGGTATTACGTTCCACTGTGTTGTAACTTTTTTTTTCTACAGTGTCGAGGCTCATGGAGGGGCTAGAATACAGAATGGATCGGAAAGTAACAGAATGAAAAGAACAGTAGAAAGACAGGGGAGGGGTATGGGGGAGGGTGGGGGCAACAGTACAACAGCAGGGTTGAGGGTCAAATAGAGAGAGACTTCAACAAATAAGAGATGTGGGGGAAGAATGAAGGCAAGGAAAGGACATGGGGTGAACAAGATGGATACAGCCTCAAACTCTCAATCACAGCAGTGGAAGGAAAATAATGAAACTTTTAAAGAGGTGGTCTTGGTGAGGGTTAATGAGGGAAGAAAAGGCCATGATTGTGGATGGGGGATGACTCGACATGGTGGTGAACAGCTGTCTTGAAGCCCTGGAGGGAAGAGTGAGATTGAAGAAAATGACGGAGCTGGGTCTCCAGGTGGGACAAAATAAGAACGAATGGGTGGAGGTGAGCAGTGAGTCTGTATTTTGGGAGTTTCACTGGAAGGGGGTTACTGTCAGACCATGTGCACCCTGCAAAAAAAAACCTGGTGCTGGGGCATGGGGACAGAGCACGGATCGGAAAGGGTGCAAGACCAGTCTGAAGGCAGTAGAAGAATGAGAGACCACTAATCTGTCTATGATGTGAAAGCGATAGGCCCAAAGACTCGGCTTCGTCACGGGATATTCCAATGATTTTGAAGGCCTTGGTCTCCATGCCATCAAGCTGAGCAAGGTGTGAAAAGAGGTTGCCATCCTAAGAGAGAGAGCAGTTCTGATCAAGCTGCAGATGTTCTTTTCACCGAACCAACTTTGGTTTCTGGGAACTATATGCATGTGTTGTTACCATTTTTAGCCGCGTTTCGCCTAGCGAGACGTGGCAAAAAGAGCTCCGCGTTGTTCTTCTTCTTCTTGTTTTGTTTTCTTGTTTTCTTCTTTTGTTGTCTTCTTGTTCTTCTTGTTCTTCTTCTTCTTCTCTTCTTCTTCTTCTTCTTCTTCTTCTGACAAACTTTAGGACTCGGCTCTTTTATATACAGGATCCGGATCTCCTTAAATACTAACACCTGTACACATCCTCGCATTGAGGGTGCCTTTTGAGAGTGTCTATCATGAACTTTTAAATATATTAGGCATTTGCTTTAAAGTTTCAAAAAGTTCACGTTACTATTTAAAGATTATTCCATTTAATTGATTGTAATTCGTAAATACACTATTTTCTTGTCATGAACGACGATCACCCATGACGGGTCTCGCTATTGGCTCCGTCAAGGCACGTGACGAAATATCGGAAGTTGTTGTTGTGTTTTTTTGTTGTTTTTTTTTTCTTCTTCTTCTCTTCTTTGTTCTTCTTCTTGGTGAGACAAACCTTTAGGACGTGGCTCTTGGACACATTTGTCCTTGTTACCCATTGAGGGCCTCCCCCTTCATTCTTCACTTATTTAATCCCATTTCTGTCCGATCACCTCCCACCCCCTTGTCCGTATAATAAAAGGAGCCGTGTCTGTCTGTCTGTCTGTTTATTTGTCATGTTATAACTTGAGAACGGATTAACAGATTTCAATCAATCAAACTATGGTGGATTCAGGGAACTCTCGGGAAGGTTTGCGCCAAAAATTTTGTTTTTTATGGGTCCATTGGCACACGTGGCGAAACTGCAAATGCCAACTTGCGACGCTGGTTATCCCTGCGCAGAGGGCAGGATCTCCCAGGACTCCTTTTTAGCTCTCCTGGACTTTGTCTGGTGAGCTTATGCGTTCGA
>CM068957.1:69374019-69388695 GCA_035128595.1 Eptatretus atami | reverse complement strand
ACTGATCCTGCTCACCAGATTCTCTCAGCAAGGGAACCTCGTGAGTGGAGAAGGCCAATGGGCCAACCATGTGCCTCATGGTTGGAGCAGATTGATCGGCATCTCAAGGAGATGGGGATGGGCCAGGCATCTACCTGGGGGATGGCCAGACAGAGGCCTCTGAAGTACCAAGGGAAAGTGGACGCATCGACGCGATGCTCCGGCGCACGCTCCCAAACCTAACCTAACCTAGTGCCGAGTCTTTCTTTGACATCATACCGATTGTTGTGAACTCCAGGTATGTCATGCACGATGTCATCCCCAATTTCTACTTCGGGTTCATGCATGTATGGTCTGACAGCACCTTCAACATCATTATTTTTTATTTTGATCTTCTTATTCGTGTTTTCTTGTGTGTCATTCGCAAGTCAGCATCTAAAAAGTCTGTGATGAATATCCCATTGACAATGTCCCCCTTCTCACCCCTTACACTGCCTAATTTTATTTTCCCTCAAAGCGGATGTGGACGGGCTTTACAGGGACGGAATGTTTTAAATAAACCCAAACCATAATCACCTCAACTCACCATTTTAAACCATTCACCACCCCACCGGCTCTCCTGCCCCGTTAACTATATGCTGCCTTGGTATGTAATCGTGGGGATTCATTTACCAATGCAATTGTGTTTCAACAATAACAGCGAATATTGACTTGGGGCCTGCCATTGGGGGGAGGGGGGAAGAAAAGAAAGACAAATTTCCCATGTGAAGAGTGCTCTGTCCCAGCGATGTTCCTCTGAATAACGTATCCTCTGACACCAAACTCGTCCGTTCGCTCCCGATCTCTCCTCGTCCCACCAAACAACTATCCACTTCTGGGGCGTGGCTTGCTCGCACGAAACCTGGGAAGGCAGGGCCTCTCCCTGCTTGGCACGCCTGCCTCGCTTCTGATGTCACGCACATCAATCATCAGCTTTGGGGGTGTGACTTCACCCACCATCACCCTTGGAGGCAGGGCTTCTTGCCTGCTTGGTCATACAGCTCGGTTGTAATGGTGGTTGTGGTTATAAAAACGCAACTCCTTCATGGTTGGCTTGTAAATGCAAAAACGTAGGAATAGGTCACAGGGTCAATCACCTACTGGGCGAAATTATCCTTAATCCAGATCTAATTAACACCGCACCACCCACCGTGTGGTGACACATAACACGTAAGCTCACAGTTTCCCCACTTAATTTACATTGAGATGCCTCCTCCATGTCCACGGACCAAACAACTCCATACAATCCTATCTTTCCTATGAAATTCCTCAATCTAACCTCACAAAATAACTAACTATAACTATATTATCTATATATATATATATATATATATATATAATATATATATATATTATATATATATATATATATATATATATATTAGTCTGAGACATCTGACTTATGATGAGCATCGCCATGGATTATGTCTCACACTGTAATACCGCATAATCCACACAGAACAACCATCCATCTGCCACCCAGACAATTGTTCCTGCTAATGCAAACCAATCAAGCAGAAGGCACGTGATGTGATTGGCGAGAAAATCGAAACATGTGGAGTGTGACGACCACTCCGCCGATACCCAGTGGACACGGTCCATTGGTATTACACAACCATCCGTTTCCCACACAGACAATTGTCTGGGTGGCAGACGGATGGTTGTTTTGTGCAGATTCTGCAGTGTTACAGTGAGACATAATTCGTGGCGATGCTCACCATAACAGTCAGGAGGTGCGTCACATATGTAAACGACGAATGTGGTCAGTATGGGTTGGATATTTATCAGTGTGCTATCCTGATGGAGGCAAGTAAGCCTGAAATCTGGATCGGTCGTTCCGTTTGATGGTTAACTGATGATGACCATATAATCTCTGTCTGTTTGACAGTTACCGGGTGACGCTTTGATGTGGATTGGTGCCAATGGGGACTGGCCGAGTGCTGGTCACACTCCAGATGTTTTGATATATATATATTATATATATATATATTATATATATATATATATATATACTTTGTGTTCAAAAAGTATCCAACCTTAATTTTTCGTGCGTAAACAAATGAAGCTAGGGTGGCGTGGTTTGGTGCACGTATGTAGGCGATCCTAATCCGTATGCATGAATATTTTCCACCTGCAGAAGCTGTCAGTCGCCGACAGACCGCCGATGAGTGAGGAAGTGTAAGTGAGCGCCGTCGGATTTTCGTTTTTGACAAAATGACGGAAAAACTTGAACAACGCTACTGCATCAAATTTTGTGTAAAGCTTGGCGATTCCCAAGTGGAAACGATCCACAAGATTCAACAGGCCTTCGGGAACGAAGCAATGGGCACCACACAGATAAAAGAGTGGTACAACCGCTTCAAAGATGGTCGCACATCAGTGGAAAGTGAAGCACGTTCTGGTAGGCCCTCAACATCCCGAAATGAGATCGTCATTGACCAAGTGAGGACCCTGCTGATGCAAGATCGTCAAATCACAATCAGAGAACTTGCAGACGAGGCGGGCGTCAGCATTGGATCTGTTCATTCCATTGTGACTGAGGATTTGGGCTTCAGGAGAATCTCAGCGAAGTTGGTGCCAAAGCTGCTAACGATCGAGCAGAAGCAACTCCGTTTGGAGATCGCCAGGACATGCTGGAGACTGTGAACAGCGATCCAAACTTCTTCAACACAGTGATCACTGGCGATGAGACCACAGTGATCCGTCATTTTGTCAAAAACGAAAATCCGACGCGCTCCACTTACACTTCCTCACTCATCGGCGGTCTGTCGGCGACTGACAGTTTCTGCAGGCGGGAAAATATTCACGCATACGGATTAGGATCGCCTACATATGTGCACCAAACCACACCTCCCTAGCTTCATTTGTTTACGCAGGAAAATTAAGGTTGGATATCTTTTGAACACACCTCTATATATATATATATATATATATATATATATATATATATATATATATATATAATTATCTATATTTATTATATCTATATAATATATATATATATATATAATTATATATTATATTATATATATATATATATCTGGTGTTGGCGCAGTGGTTAGGGTAGCGGCTTGGGACCCAAAAGGTCCTGAGTTCAAGCCCCCGTTGGGCCACTGAATTAATATACACCAGGGGGTTGACCTAGCCTGTCATCCTTCCGAGGTCGGCGAAATGAGTACCAGTGTACTGGGCCCGGTGTATGCCCCGGTTAGAATAGGTGTACCATATCCCTGTGTGTCGTATGAGGCGACCAGGGTTGCGTCAGGAAGGCACCTGGCGTAAAAACCTATGCCAAATCATTATGCGGACAATAAAACGGATTTCCATACCGGATCGGTCGAGGCCCGGGTTACCAACGACCGCACCGGTACCGTTGGTCAGTAGGGTACCGGTGGAAATTGTGCTACTGCTGGGCGAAGGAGGAGAAGGAGACGGGAAGGCGGGTCCAGAGACAGTGAGAGGAGGAAGGGGAGAAGTGTGAAGGTGAGAGTTGGAACTCTGAATGTTGGAACTATGACTGGCAAAGGGCAAGAGTTGGCTCATATTGGCTGAGAGAAGAAAGGTGGACATACTGTGTGTACAGAAGACCAAGTGGATGGGGAGTAAGGCTAGGAGCATTGGAGTGTTTTCAAACTGTTCTACCATGGTGTGGATGGGAGGAGAAATGGTGTCAGGGTAATCCTGAGAGGAGATTATGTCAAGAGGGTATTGGAGGTGAGGAGAGTGTCGGACCGAGTGATGAGTGTGAAGTTGGAAATTGAAGGGGTGATGATGAATGTCATCAGTGCATATGCCCCGCATATGGGGTGTGAGATGGAGTATAAAGAAGATTTCTGGAGTGAGTTAGATGAAGTGGTGGAGAGTGTATCCAAGGATGAAAGAGTGGTGATTGGAGCAGATTTCAATGGGCATGTTGGGGAAGGAAGAAAGAGGATGAGGAGGTGATGGTCGGTACGGTCTCAACAAGAGAAATGTGGAAGGGCAAATGGTGGGAGTGTTTGCAAAAAGAATGGAAATGGCAGTGGTAAATACGTATTTCAAGAAGAAGGAGGAACACAGGGTGACATACAAGAGTGGAGAAAGTGCACACAGGTGGATTAATCATTTAGCAGGAGATGCAACCTGAAAGAGATTAGAGACTGTAAGGTGGTGGCAGGGGAGAGTGTAGCTCGACAGCATCGATTGGTGGTCTGTAGAATGATTTTGGAGGTGAGATTGAATAAGAGAGTGAGGGCTGACCAAGGACCAGATGGTGGGAGCTGAAGGAGGAAGACTGTTGCGTGGAATTTAGGGAGGAGGTGAGACAGGTGTTGGATGGTGGTAAAGAGCGGTGGGATGATTGCTCAACTACAGCAGAAGTGGTGAGGGAGATAGCTAGGAAGGTGCTTGGTGTGACATCTGGACAGAGGAAGGAAGATAAGGAGACTTGGTGGTGGAACGAGGAAGTACAGGAAACTATAAGGAAGAAGGGTTGGCGAAAAAGAAGTGGGATAGCCAGAGAGATGAAGAAAGTAGGCAGGAGTACAAGGAGTGGCGGCACAAGGCAAAGAGAGAGGTGGAAAAGGCTAAGGAAAGGGCATATGACGAGCTGTATGAGAAGTTGGATACAAAAGAAGGGGAAAAGGATTTGTATCGATTGGCAAGACAGAGGGACCGAGCTGGGAAGGATGTGCTGCAGGTTAGGGTGATATAGAATGTAAATGGAAATGTGCTGACAAGCGAGGAGAGTGTGTTGAGAAGTGGATGGAGTACTTTGAGGAGCTGATGAATGAAGAAAATGAGAGGAGAGAAGGTTGGAAGAGGTGGAGATAGCGAATCAGGAAGTGGGGTGGATCAGTAAGGATGAAGTGAGGACTGCTATGAAGAGGATGAAGAGTGGAAAGGTGGTTGGCCCAGATGAATATCAGTGGAGGCATGGATGTGTTAGGAGAGATGGCGGTGGGGTTTTTAACCAGATTGTTTAATAAAATCTTGGAAAGTGAGAGAATGCCGGAGGAGTGGAGATTAAGTGTAGTGGTTCAGATTTTCAAGAACAAGGGTGATGTGCAGAGCTGTGGTAATTACAGAGGGATAAAGTTGTTAAGCCACACCATGAAGTTGTGGGAAAGAGTAGTGGAAGCTAGCTTGAGAGGAGAGTGATGATTTGTGAGCCGAATATGGTTTATGCCAGGAAAGAGCACCACTGATGCGATGTTTGCTTTGAGAATGTTGATGGAGAAGTATAGGGAAGGCCAGAAGGAGTTACATTGTGTGTTGTGGATTTCGAGAAAGCTTATGATAAGGTGCCAAGAGAGGAGTTGTGGGATTGTATGAGGAAGTCGAGAGTGGTAGATAAGTATGTGAGGATGGTGCAGGATATGTATGAGGACAGTGTGACAGTGGTGAGGTGTGCGGTAGGAATGATGGACCGGTTTAAGGTAAAAATGGGATTGCACCAAGAATCGACTCTGAGCCCTTTCTTGTTTGCAATGGTGATGGACAGGTTGACGGACGAGATCAGACTGGAGTCTCCATGGACTATGATGTTTGCGGATGGCATCATGATCTGTAGGGAGAGTAGGGAGCAGGCTGAGGCGAGCCTCGAGAGGTGGAGGTACGCACTGGAGAGAAGGGGAATGATAGTCAGTAGGAGTAAGACGGAGTACATGTGCTTAAATGAGAGGGAGGTGGTGGTATGGTGCGGTTGCAAGGAGTTGAGGTGGGGAAGGGTGATGGTTTTAAATACTTGGATCAACTGTCCAAAGTAACAGAGAGTGTGGTAGAGAAGTGAAAAGAGAGTGCAGGCAGGATGGAGTGGGTGGAGAAGAGTTGCAGGAGTGATTTGTGACAGAAGGGTAGCTGCAAGAGTGAAGGGGAATGTATATAAGACGGTAGTGAGACCAGCTATGTTGTATGGTTTGGAGGCGGTGGCGCTAACAAAAAGACTGGAGGTTTGAGGCGGTGGCGCTAACAAAAGAGCTGGAGGTGCAGAGTTAAAGATGCTGCGATTCTCGTTGGAGTGATGAGGATGAACAGGATAAGGAATGAGTATATTAAGGGACAGCGCAGGTAGGACGGTTTGGAGACAAAGTGAGAGAGGCGAGATTGAGATGGTTTGGACATGTGCACAGGAGTGAAGCGGAGTATATCAGGAGAAGGATGCTGAGGATGGAGCCACCAGGTAGGAGGAGAAGAGGAAGGCCAAAGAAAAGGTTCATGGATGCGGTGAGGGCGGACATCTGGTGGTTGGGTGTCAATGGAAAGATGTGGAGGATAGAGTGAAATGGAGATGGATGATCCGCTGTGGCGACCCCTAAGGGGCAGCCGAAAGAGAAGAAGAGAGATGTATATACATATATATATAATATATATATATTATATATATATATATATATGTGTGTGTGCTAAAAATACATCGCTAAAATACCAGATCGAGAGATTGAGAGATTGCAAAATCTTCCTTTTGTTCGTCCTCAAAATTTTTGATAAATGTCACTGTGCCGAGCACAATTATGGCTGAAGCATTTGCAATGATTCCAACTGAAGAAAGCAACATTCTCTCAGGTGTTGCACACATATCATCACAAATTATTATTATTTTAATTGTATTGAAAAGTTAATGCAGCACTGTTGGACCCCAACATTCGCGGGGGGATACGTTCCTGAAAAATGTTGCCAATATCGAATCTGTGAAAGTCGGGGTATTGTTTCAATTGGGAAAAATGGGGATAGGTTCCTGGCAGTTCGTGATTCATAAGGGAAAAAAAAATTCCCATGAAAAGCCATGAATACTCAAGCAAAAAACCTCGAATACATGAAGCACAGGGCCGCAAATGTAGAAGCAGGTCAGAAAAACCGTGAATACGCCCACGAAAAAACCGTGAATATGTGAAGCACAGGGTTGCGAATGTAGGAGCAAGTCAGAAAAACCACAAATACGCGAAGCACAGGGTGGTGAATGTAGAAGGAGGTCACCTTTTATGAACCGCGAACACGCGGGATCCACGAATAACAGAACCGCGAATGTAGGGGTCTGACAGCACACCACAAAAGAGCACCGAGACCAGTAACGGCTTGTGCACACGCTGGATTTCATTCGTTGCAATAAGCACATACTGCATGGTGCGCATGCGCTGAAAATGTATCACTTGTGCGTGAGTACTGATACAGACAGACATTTCTACTGCATTGCTGTGTTGCTTCAACTTCTCCTCGAAAGGAGCCTCTTTGCTCACCCTGAGCAGAATTTTCAGGTCAGAAAAGTTAGTTAGTGATTGTTGTGTCGGAGATGAATGTGTAATTAGAATGCCGAGGGTCCTCCAAAGGTGGACCGCGGCCCACATCATGATCCAAGGCATCATCAGTCTGGAATGGAAGCTTATCCAAATCCTTCGTGAAAAGGCCTCTGGTGTTTATCCATTCAGATCAACTTGATAAATGACAAACGTTGGAAGGGATTAATACAGGAGGTGATTAACATTTCAATTTATATCTATTTAGCAAGGAAATCTGATGCAGCAGGAGGCTACTCGGCCCATCATGCCTGCACTATAGCAACATCAGGGGTGTGTTCCATTAGCAAGCAGCTTGTTATCGCTTGCCGAGCAGCTTGCTTGATTCAAAGCACTCAAACAAGCACTTCAACGCAATCGAGTGCTCGGCACCACTTAACAACATGGTGCTGTCCATGTAAACAATGCTGTCATGGTACTCAAGCCGTCGTTTTCAGTTTTACTGGATCCTCTTGTGACAATTTCCCCAAACAAATTTCTTGTGTGAGCAGCGGGAAGAGGGAAAGGAAGATCAATAAATGGGGAGTCAGAAGGAGAAGCTCCCTGCCAAGCTTATCTATGGACTGACCACTGTGCATTTTGGGAGGGGGTGGGGGGTTGGGTTGGGAGTTTTGCATGTTTATCGATCTTGAAGCGTTCGAATGATAAGTAGAAATATCAATAAAAGTATGAAATGCACGTTTACATCTGTTTTTTTTTAGCACAAGAAAAAACTTTGGCAACAAGAAAAACCTCAAACTTATAACGCCCCCTTGTATTTGTTCAATTATTTCAAAGAAACGTGGTGAACGCGGTCAGATTAAATGCTCAGAATGCACCACAGCAAAGAGTGTCTAGAATCAACAATTTTCAGAGGCTAGACTTGCACAGTCATCACTATTGGCTTCATGATTTGCACTTGGAAAATTCCCCCCCCCCCCACTCCCATGCCCTCCCACTTTTAAGGAGCGATCAGCACCCATGCGTGGAATGTGGTTGACGTAGCCTTGTGAAGATGGTACAGTGTGTTTGTTCCAGATTGTAATCACCAATCGGAGAGTCATAGCTGCAGCATTTATCGTTTTCCGAAGGAACAATTGTTAAGCAATGGTGGATTGAACAAATGAGATGATATATTGCTTTTATTCTTCATCTTCCATCTCTTCCATTTATAAGGGGTGAAGTCAAACAGTACCAAGCTTCTGCCCTGCCTTGACCACGATATTCCTCCACTTCCTGCTGGCCTCAGCCAACTCTCTTCACTCTCCAACCACCACCATCTTATTGATATCACTCCTCACGTAATCTTCCCATCCCAACCATGATCTACTTCTTTTCCTCCTACCTTGCTCCCTAAACCTATCCACTGTCTTTGCCATTCTCTCTTCCTCCATCCGCACCAAGTATCCAGCCCATCACAGCCAACTTTTTATCAATCCAATCTCCTTCCTCAGTTCATCCACTCTCCTTCTATCTAATCTAGATGCCAAACAGCCATTTCAGGGCAAAGCGTGCTTTAGCGTCATAATGATGGTTGATTCATCATCTCTGAGCTATCCTGAATCAGAATCAGCCGGGTGCCAGACTCGCATCCTTGAGGAATTTTTTTTTGAGGCGAAAAACAAAATGGCCACCACTGACTTTCGATAAATTCTGTTTTGGGCTATATCTTCACTTCTAATGCACTTACACACACAATTTTGGTGTCTACTACTATGTTTCATGCGACAGACAAGGTAAACATTGATGATTCTCTCAAGATTGGACGACAACAGATGGCGGAATTTGAATCTGGATGGCCAACAAGCAACAAGACACTAACCAAGAAAGTGACCCTGATGGCTTCGACCAAAAAAAGCATCAAGCTGGATGGAAGGCCAGTATATGATACCGAATTGATCTACACCCGAGTCATATGTCTCCAACAATACAGGGATATTGATATCAAAGATGTCCTCTCTTACGAACTGTCCCCTGCCCAGCCTCCTTGTTTATGAGTGGTGCGATGCGGGCTCAGTCGAAAGCAATCCTGAAGACGAAACCCAAGTTGAGCAATCAAGTCGAATCCAAGGTGTTCCAGATGCTGTCATCATCGATGGATGCGCCATGTTATGGACTGTACATTGGCCCACAAATGGTACAGTTGAGGATTATGTGGTCAACTTAATGGGAACCATCAAATACCACCTGGAGTGTTGTGACGTATACCTGATTTTCGACAGGTACATCAAAATCAGCACGAAACAAATGACAAGATCCAGTCGCGCAGGTCATGATTCAAGTCGGAAACATCAACTCAACTTACACACAACACTTCCAGCGCAAAACGTGGTCCTAAATGTAGCCTACAACAAAGTACAACTGATCGATTTGATCTGTCAGTATCTGATGTACCCACATTGTGGCCAACCAGACCAAACTGGTGATCACCGGAAAAGATCCTACACCAGTACAAGTATGGAACAATTCCACTCTCCAGAGACAGGATCTGAAAACACACCATGAAGAAGCAGATGTCATCATCATCCATCACTTAGTTAGAATTGTGTCAGGTGTCAGTGGTGACTCACACATCAAAGTGGTCTGGACGATACAGATTTGTTTGTCCTGTTGATTCATTTCTACCTCGAGGAAAAGTGACTGTGGATGTCAGCATGGAGAGTCCGTGTGCTGCGAGGGCGAACGTAGACATTCGCCAAACAGCACTGAAACAGCTGTACATGCTCTGACCGGATGCGATACTGTGTCGTATTTGTTTGGCATTGGAAAGGCCACAGCGCTGAAGGTACTAATGGGTGGACATCATCCCACCTTACTTGGTCAGCTGGAAGCAGATGTGGAAAAGATGATATCTGGACAACTACCTTCATTGCTGCCTGTTATGGTTACAAAGTCGAAGTGATATGTCCACACACCGGTATCAGTTGTGAAGTCTAAGATGGCCAACCCCAAGATTACCTCTGCTCCAAAATTGAAGTCGTTGCCCCCATCGCGTGATGCCTTTGTTCAACATGTACATCGCGCTCATCATCAAGTCATTATATGGAAATCGGCCACTCAGTCAGACCCTCCGAACTTGGATCCATCAAGTATGGATGGCAAGAAGGTGAGGACGGTGCAACGTTGTGTCCAACCACACTTCCACCTGATGTGTCTGCTGCACCAGTCACCATTCTGCAGCTGATGAAGTGTGGATGCTCCACCAGCCGGCCATGTTCCACCGGGAGGTGTGGTTGTGTGGCAGCACAGGATGTCATGTTCGATGTTTTGCAGTTGTAATGCTGGATCAGACAGTTGTAACAAACAGACAAGGGCAGTAGCTGCTAATCATGACGACGATGATGAAGATTGAACATAATGTAGAACATTGCATCCTTAACAAAGTTAATATTTGTTTGCCTAAAAGTAAAAGTAATTTCAAAATCATATACATGTACATACTTACTTTAAGACATAACCCAAAGTCATAGTCAACTATCCACAATCCACATGTATCTGGATATATTTGTGTAAAAATCGTATTCCAATATAATCATCAATTCATTGATCATTGCAAGTAAGTTACTTCAGCCGTCATTGACTATTATTGTACGTAGTATTAATATTTGAGGGTTCATCAAATTCAATTTCTTACTCGAAGTGATCAGTGGAACTGCAAAATAGCCATTTTTCATATTAAAATGGTGGCCGTCTTGAAAATATGAGACAGGTCTTATATATATACACCTTCAATTTTATCATTATCGGATTCCTTGACCATGAAAACATAGTAGTAAACACCAAAATTGTGTTTGTAAGTGCATTAGAATGAAGATATAGCCCAAAACAGAATTTATCGAAAGTCAGTGGTGCCATTTTGTTTTTCGCCTCTAAAAAAAAATTCCTCAAGGGTGCGAGTCTGGCACCCGGCTGATTCTGATTCAGGATAGCTCAGAGATGATGAATCAACCAAAAAGCTTCATAATGACGCCACAACATGCTTTTTTCACATTTCCGCTGGACTAATCCACTCTGTTCACTCCTGCAATCCTCCTGATCCAGTTGTTCTTGCAGACCTACAACCTCTGTTGTTGTCTCTCTGTCAGTGACATAATTTCAAGACTGTAAAGGTCAGTGGGAATAACACAAGAATCAAAACAAATTCAAAATCAGTGCAAAAAGTTGACGTCACAGAAGTTGTGTACTCATCCTCTTATTCTGAGTACTACTAAGCCAAGGTAATCCCCACTGCATTAATAAGAAAACAATATTTATATATATATATATATATATTTATTTATTTATTTATTTATTCATATATTGTTTCTTTAATTTTGTTCCTACCAAGGCATGCAGACAGACAACCAAGCACCAGTTCAGGTTTATGTAGCTGCTTTGTCAATCTTCCAGTCCGAGTCTGGGAGGTTGTTGGTTCAATCCCAATCCAAGTCATCCCAAAGACTTTTAAAATGGTACGTCCTGCTTCCTGGCTTGATGTTCAGCATTTAAAAGGATAGAGCATGGACAAACAATGCTTGAAAGGCAATGGCAAACCACCCAGTACAACCCTTGCCAAGAAACTGCTTTGGCAGGACCAGCACTCTGTAAAGATTATGGTTCATGAAATGAAAAAAAATTATAGATGTGCACCTTGTTGTGCTTTGGCATGTCTTGACTATTGTGAGTACCTTGTTCATATAACTTTTTGATTGCCCTACCTCATAGCATCGGGATGCTCATGACAAGTTGGGAATCTTTCTTTGGCTGAGAAGCAACCTGGACAGGTTGCTACTGTTTTCGGAAACTGAAACTCCTTGCATCGAATAGCCATGGGAAATGAACCCACTTTAGTAAGGTCACTTAAATATGGTTTTTACCCGCTCAACCAATAAGCCACTCGCTCTTCATAAGGGTAGTGTGCAATGCTATTCATGGTTTGCAAAGTTTACATCAACATTCATTTTCGACATTTGTCTTGAACTTTGATCCAAAATATATGAAAGCCTTTTCAGTTTGACACAGCATTTTATGAATAACTTTCGCCTTCATACCTGTATGCATGAGAATAGAAAGAGATGAAAGAGAGACATGAAAAGGTCAGGATCACAATCCTTAAATATTGTATTTCAGTGTAAAACAGGATTACTAAGGTTTACATCAAGAAAGGGTTTTTCTTTTCTTCATCCAAGACTTGTAGTAGAGCTTGTACATAAATCACATGCAGGACAAATACATTATTGTACATTAATGTGATTTGCAAGTACATTTGCAGATGATGGAGAAATACCAATTAATATGTAGGATTAGAACTTGGATTCCTTTCAATCATAAACTCGTGGTTTAGACAGGAACACTAAATACACCAACCAAAAACACATTCAAATCTCACCAGCTTTTGCCCACTTCAACCAGAAAAAGAACACTTGACAATCAAATTATTTTCAGCATTTCATTCCAGTTCCCTGATACAAATACTTTATCATTACTCTGAGCATGCAAAATGAAAACTGGGGTTAAGCAACTGGTTCACTTTCTCTGTTCGTCTGTTTACAGACGTCAGTCTTTAATCGAGGAATTACTTAATTCCAATTTAAATCAATATTTTGAACACTGTAAAACACGAATCGGAACATGAATTGGAACACGACCCCCACAGTTTAGCAGTACTTTGGCTCTGAAATTGGCAAATTGTACAGAATCTCGTCCCAATCGTGCACGCGTACAGAGGACTTTGGTAATTAGTTAAGTCTGTCTGCCTGTCTAGCTGTCTGATTTTCAAACAAAATTGAAAATCATTCCAAACAGAAAACACTGTTAATTGGGATGTCCTCAAGGACACAAACAACAGGCACAAATATATAATTTAACATGTTAAATAAGGTGGTGTCAAAGACGGTGCATTAACGGAGGTAAACTTCTGAAAAACGTTTGATTTGACGTTGGTGAAGGTCCGGATCCGAATTCGAGTTTTTTTTGAAAAACTTTTTAAAGTGATTCTTCACCATTGAGAGATATACGGCCAAAACGATATTTTGCATGATATCTCAAAAAGTTGTGGATGGATTATGACAAAACATGGTGAATGAGTTGGGTAGGTAAGAAGAACAAGCCGATTAGATTTTGGTTGAGGTCCGGAAGCAGATCTGACCTATCGGGATACAAAACATAAACTGTTAAACCTGGTTTTTAAATGGATTGTTAGGATCAGTCTGTTCTACTGATAAATGCTCCTCCTTTTGTTGAGTTTGTGGGTAATATCCTTTTGTCAAAAACGAAGAATAGAAGTATGGTTCGATATGATGGGCAGACAGGAGTTCAATATGATGGGCAGATATGATGGGTACGCAGTACGCACACTCACCTCTGAGCTGTCTCGCCTGGGTTTGAATCCCGAACCAGCTTTGAACTGTAATTCTGGTGTTTCACAGTCAGAGAGATTCATCATTGTGTGTTCAGTCCCTGGGATGGATGTTAATTTGGGCATCCCATATAACAGCATTAGGTGTTGCGTGTCAAAGATGCTACGGTGTCCTTCCTGAAGAGTTTGCATGCTATTGCCGGCGTGCTGACCAAATTCCAAATTCCTTCCCTGACTTCCTTTGCCAGAGTGGTGACATTAATTACGTTGAAAGATGGTCACTCTTGCATGCGCAGTGACCATCTACAAGTATAAAAAGGAAAAGTGTTTCTCGTTTATTTTTATTTTTGAAACTGATGTCCTGAACATATCATTTGATGGTTGTGCAATGTGCAGAATAATGGCTGAAAAGACCTATGTTTTACAAAAAACTTTAAGGTTTTGACACAGCACCTTCCATCTATCTCTCTCATCTCTTGTTGAGTACAAAATATACAGAAATTGTTTGCTATACCATCAACCAGAGAGCCATCTGGCGTGGATATTCAGGTTGCTGGAACATATAACAGAGCCGATGAAGGTACATTTGAATTTGATGATTTAATCGTACTTCAAAAAGGATTGATAAAAACAGATAGCTAGTAACCGTGACCATTTAATGTTGATGAAGACAGAAGGAAACATGAATTTCTCCCAGCTAAAAGCTTAAAGAAACCCAACCTACCAGCTTATTGCACCAGTCCGTTGTGAATTTGTAAACATCTTCATCATCGTGATATTAACTTTGTTGTTTTTTCCCCCCCAGAGTTGACCTAATCAACCACAGGAGAACACTTTAGAAGGGTTTTTAATCTTTGCTTCAGGCACTATCATGGATTCAGAATCTCCACATTTATTGTACCTGGCTAGTGTTTCTTTGTCCCATATTTCACTTCTGGAATGAGTTGTCAAGTTAAACAGTTTGGACATCATTCTCACTAAAAACAAGTTAATGACATGTAAGTTTTCTTCCACCTTTTGTTGAGTCTTGCATCTCTCTCTCTCTCTTGCATATCTCTCTCTCTCTCTCTC
>CM068957.1:69361673-69374009 GCA_035128595.1 Eptatretus atami | reverse complement strand
CTCTCTCTCTCTCTCTCTCCCTCTCTGCTATCCGTTCACCTTCTGCCCCATAGGAATGCACACATTCATTAAACAACGCAGTCTTTGTTTACCTCGCAGAGTCTAAGCGGTCCGATGAGACTTCCATACTTTTTCCTTCTTTTGTCAGCGGAATTACCTTTCTGTTTGTTCAATCTCATTCCTCCTTCCAGATAGTTTAGGTGGCAGCTGGTTGAAACCTTTAGATACTCCCTTTGCCTTTTGCTGATACTTTAACGAATGCTCGATTATATATCAGTGTCAGACATTTCATCAAGCCTTCCATTTATTTTGCATTGATATTTTTTATCCTTACGGCTACCCTCACTCTCGCTATGATTTGCTCGATTCTGGGTTGGGCCGAGACATTGAAAAAAAATGCAGTGAGACAAAAAAAAAACACGAAGAGAAAAGAGACATAACACAGGATTTTACACTCACCCCCTATTATCACCCCCCATTGGACTTAGTCCGAAACAGGGGCTGATGGATTTGGTCTCGATTTTTGTGTCCGTGCGTGCGTGCATCTGTAACCATATCTCAGACATGTATGGACCAATTTTATTCATATTTGGCACAAAGACAACACATGATGGTATGCATATGCATGTCATTTTTTTTTCAACATCAAATTCAAGATGGCTGACATGCCGGCCATTTTAGTTGTAAAAAACCCGATGTTGAACATGTCCTCAACCATTTCTCGGACATGCATTTACTGATGTTTAAACTTGACAGACAGATAAGGAATGATGGCTTTCATATGCACTTCATTTTGTTTTCGAGATCAGATCCAATATGGCTGACTGGCGGCCATTTTGTTACTTAAACATGTCCCCAACCATTTCTCTGACAGGCGTGGTCCAATTTTGTTCAAACTTGGCACAAACTCAGTACACAATGGCATACACTTGCGCCTAACTTCATTTTGCTATCTGATCAAAGATGGCCAACTGGTCGAATGGTGGCCATTTTTGTTACAAAAAACCCCCTGATACTCAACACGTCCTCAACCATTTCTCAGACATGCATTTACTCATGTTGTTTAAACTTGGTACACAGATAGATAATGATGGCTTACATATGCATGTGATTTTTTTTTAAGACATCAGATCCAATATGGCCAACTGGCGGCCATTTTAGTTATAAAAAAAAACCCGCTGTCGAACACGTCCTCAATCATTTATCGGACATGCATTTACCAATCTTGTTCAAACTTGGCACACAGATAATGAATGATGGTTTACATAAGTACGTCTTTGTTTTTCGAGATTAGGTCCAAGATCACCGACTGGCGGCCATTTTAGTTGAAAAAATACCTGATGTTGAACACGTCCTCAACCATTTCTCGGACAAGCATTTACCAATGTTGTTCAAACTAGGCACACAGATAACGAATGATGGCTTACATATGCATGCCACTTTTTTTTTTGAGATCAGATCCAAGATGGCCGACTGGCGTCTATTTTAGTTGTAAAAACCCATGTTGAACACGTCCTCAACCATTTCTTGGACATGCATTTACCAATGTTGTTAAAACTTGGCACCCAGTTTTTTGAGATCAGATCCAAGATGGCCGACTGGTGGCCGTTTTATGACTTAAATGTGTCCCCAACCATTTCTCAGACCTGCATGGTCTGATTTTGTTCAAACTTGGCACAAGCATAATACATGATGGCATACACATGCCCCTCACTTTATTTTGTGATCTGATCAAAGATGGCTGACTGGTAGACTGGCGGCCATTTTCGTTGTACATAAATATGGGCTCGCCCTTGAACTCCATACAGCAAAATTACTGAAACAATCGGGGCTATGACATTTTTTGTCTATTTTTCTTGTTTCTTTCATTATTTTCATTCATTAATGAAAGTGTCAGTGGCACTACTTCATAGACAGCATTTAAGTGCCCACCTCAAGTTGCCAGATAAAGTATTTGAGTCATTTACAAATTATGGACTCACACCCCAGTGTAGGCAAGACCACAGAAGGTAAGAAGAATCCACCCTTCCCAAATATGAGCGAGTTGTTTTTATTGACAATAAATAGAAAAATCGGAACTCTTCGGGGATTAGCTTGTTTTGTAGATGATTCAAACTAATGCACATACTGCCCATTTTTTTTTAATACTGCATACAAAATCTAGGCTCATGGACGAGTGGGGGAACAGGGGGTACAAGGCAATGCATTGACAGTGGAGCAGTGTAACAATGTGTGGATGCAACCAGGGGATCTACAAACAGGTAAAGAGAGAAGAGGGAAGGAAACATAGCAACCTGTGAGTGGAACAGGAAGGTTCATGTAAGTTTGAAAGATCAGAAGTAAAGATGGAGGATGACTTGAGATGGTGCTGTACTATGACCTTGAAGTCCTGGAGAGAAAAGTGGGATTGAATGGCCTGTGAAAGGGTTGTTCCACACATGGGGGAAAAGAGGAACAAACGAATAATGGTGAGCTGTAAGCCTCAATTTTGGGAGTTTCACAAGAATCAGGTTGCAGTCAAAATGCAGTGATCTTGAGAGATTTGGGAAGAAAGGAGGAATGGAAGAGTAGAGAGAGCAAAGACCAGAGAAGAGGGAGTAGAAAACAGAGGCTTCCAACTTGTCTGCATTGAGACAGCAGCAGGCTCTGTGCTTCTGCTTCTTTGTGGGAGATGCTACTGATGTTGAAATATTTAGATTCCACAGCATGCAGGAGAGACCGGTGTAAAATGTGGGCCCCAGTCTTTTGGGGAGATCGGTCTTCCATTGAGCTACAAAGAAACATTTTATAGGCTGCGAGGAATTCAGAATTACCAAAGAAGGACATAGCACAATGAAGAACACTGTGGGATATTTAACATCCACTAACTAAAGCAGTTTGGTATCCATCCAAGTAACGGCGCACACATTGATGCCTGTGAAACACTGGATGACAGTTTATAGCTGGGTAGGGATTCAAACCCAGGATAGACAGCTTAGAGGTGAGTATGCATACCTCTAGGCCATCATGCCAGCATACATATTGTTATGTTTGTGGGGTAGATGAAGGGATTTCATAGGCGAGATGGGATCGTATAGAGTTGCTTGGCCCTAGGACATGGAGGAGACATCTCAATGTAAACTAAATAGGGAAACCGTGAGCTTAAGTATTACTTGTCACCACACGGGGGGGGGGGGGGGGGGGGGGGGGGTGGTACAGTGTTAATTAGATTGGGATTAAGGATAATTTCCCCCATTATGTAATTGCCCCACTGTAACTTTTCCCTATGTTTTTGTATTATAAACCAGCAATAATAGAATTACGTTTTTGTAACAGCAATGGCTATTACAATCGAGCTGCATGACCAAGTAGGAAGAAGCCCCTCCTCCAAGAGTGACGGCAGGTGGAGTCATGTCCTCGAGGCTGATGATGGATGGGCGTGATGTGAGGAGGGAGGAAGAGGAAAAAGAGCGAGGAGGCAGCAGATCAGATAGGACGGGGGGAAGGACTTCTTGCTCGTAGCAAGAAAGGAACGCACGAGTGCGGAGTGAGGGTTGAACCAGTAGTCGAGGGAGGAACATGGCTACATGCAGGATCTTGCTTTGCTCTGCTCGAGGCATGACGAAGGCTGCGCGATTCTCGTGCTCGTGCTGTGTGAATTTGCAGCGTGCTGGGCAAGGCGCTCGCCATTGACTGTTCGGCTGAGCCGTAAAGAGTGTGTGTTTGTGAGGAGAAAGAAGAGTGGCTGGGAGGCAGGCGATCAGAGAGGACAGGGAAAGAGCTCCTAGCGAGAAGCGAACGCACGAGTGGAGTTTGGTGTGAGGGAGGCGATCAGAGAAACCAGAGCAGGTCTCGGCAAGAGAACGGAAAGAACGCGATCGGCAAGCGGTCGACGAAGAAGCGACACCGCGGTTCGGGAGCCCTGATGTCGAATATTGCCTCACAAATTGCTCGGTGCCATTTTTTGGGTGTGGTTACCCATACGCTGACGATGCGGTTCGATCGTCAAGTCCTAAAAGATCGCCTGGACTCAGCTAAGTGAAGGAACGAAAAGGGATTTCTTTATTTTCTTTATTTTATTTGACCCCTTGGCTGTGTGTGTGTCTGATTGCAGAGGCACCTCAAAATTGCATTTAGATTTAGATTACCTCACGTTTTTCTTTCATTATAATTTGATTTAGTCATTTTCCATATTTAATTACTGTCGTTAAATTATCCATTTAATTTAACTTCATTTGCTTGTGTTCATGTATCTGTTGTGGGTCAAGTACAACCCGTGTGCTTCTGTCCTTTAGGCCTAACACATTTGCCACGGCGGCCGTGGGGCTTCCAAAATCTACGGCCACTAGCAATTATAGGGCGGCCGCAGTATTTCCAGGTCACACATGTAGCAGTCACATAATTTTATTTTTTCGGGTAGCCGCACGGGGTATTTAGAAATTGCGGAGACCGAAAACGTGGGGTGCCATACGGTCTTTGATTTGATGTCACACGGTGACCTTAGGGCGTCCCTGTGGCGGCCATAGAATTTTCAAGGCAGACGCAAGGTAGCCTCAAGGTGCCCGCAAGGCGACCTCAGGGGGCCCTAAGGCGAACGTGCGGCCAGACGGACGGTAAGGCCTAAGTCACATTTGCTCTACGGCGAGGATACGGCGCCGTACGCCCTCTGAATTGACAGAAACGTGTGGCGGCCGCAGAGTTTCTGCGGTGGCCTCAGGGTGGCCCTACGCCGTTTGGCTATCTTTTGCAGGCCGTAGGGGTCGCCGTGGAATTATAACGCGGAGTTCTAACTTTTTTCATTTCTACATTCGCCGTAGCAATTCGACAAGCCGAAAAAAAACTGGTAAAAAAAATAAAAAAATTTACCCATTCGTTACCGTCCGTCTGGCCGCACGTTCGCCTTCGGCCCCCCTGTGGTCGCCTTGCGGTCACCTTGAGGCTACCTTGCGTCTGCCTTGAAAATTCTATGGCCGCCGCAGGGCCCCTTAAGGTCACCGTGCGACATCAAATCAAAGACTGTACGGCAACCCCACTTTTTCGGTCTCCACAATTTCTAAATACGCCGTGCGGCTCCCGCAAAATAAAAACATGTGACTGCTACATTGTGTGACCGTGGAAATACTGCGGCCGCCGTATAATTGCTAGTGGCCGTAGATTTTGGAGACCCCACGGCCGCCGTGCAAATGTGACTTAGGCCTAAATACGCCGTGCGGCTCCCCGAAAAATAAAAACATATGTGGCTGCAACATTGTGTGACCGTGGAAATACTGCGGCCTGCTGTATAATTGCTAGTGGCCGTAGATTTTGAAGACCCCACGGCCGCCGTGGCAAATGTGACTTAGGCCTAAGCAGTCTCTTGGCTATTGGGCACAACACTGGACAGGTCGCCACTCCGACACAGGATACAGCAAGCTGGCACTCATTTTGCCGACCTCAGAAGGATGACAGGTAGAGTCAACCCCACCTGGTATTAATTCAACAGCCAAGGGGGATTGAATAATCAGAGATCCTAGGATCCCAGGCCCACCACCCTAACCATTAAGCCTACACCAGGCACATACATATATATATATATATATATATATAATCTATATATACATATATATATACATATATATACATATATATATATATATATATATATATATATATATATATATATATATATAGTAAATAAATAATAATAACAATGGTGGATTGAGCGACTGCGATGTCGTGCATATTGCAGCTGCAACCTTAACAGGTCGAGAAACAGCATATATATTATATCAATGGTTGAGGCCTATGTGCATGTCATTATGATCGAGACTTGTATGTGTGAACTCGTTCCAAAAACACAAATTAAAGTATGAAAGGACAAGAACACGGATATTATGGCTTAATTGTGCGGATGACAAATGACAACTGAAATACGAGACAAATCCAGAATGATACCTTTAGCCCTGGAGGTTTTTTCTCTCGGAAGAAAGAAAGAAGCATCCTCATGAAGGAAACGTGCAAACGTGATTCCTTATAGTCCCAGTTTAATGATCTTATCACTACGCTTTCCATTAGAATGGTGAAGACGTGGCACACTTCCTTTTCAGCTGCTTCGCCTGGGTTAAATTCTTGACAAGACGATGTGAACCTGCTTCACAGGCAGGACATTACACCAATGAGTACACCTTTCTGTGATGGACGTTAAGCTGGGTATTCTGTCTGCTAGCATAAGCTGTCAGATGTTAGAGCCAACATTGTCTTTTGTAAAGAGCACGAGATTGTCTCTGGTTCCCTGGCAAACTTTCTCATTCCTGTACTAATGTGCAGGGGGCACTGAGTGGCACATCCACATCCCAGTAATGATTCAACCAATGGGCTGAATTTGTAATTGCATCCTGGTCCAACAAGCTTTCACCGATGATTACCACAATTATTCTGCTGTAAATACCAGTTATGTTTTGCAACAGAAAAATTAGTTAAACCTTTTCATGTCAGGTTTAATGATATTTTTGAGACATTGCAAGATGTATATTACAATTTTTGGTTCTTTGCTTGCTGATGCAAATGATTGTCAGTTTTTCTGCCTCAACCTCCTTTATTTTAGGTTATTTTGTTTTTACCTGTCTGATGGATTTTTTTTCTACGTTCTACGTTAAACAATGGACGAAAGTAGAATGGAGAGCATGTGTCATGTGTAGGATTTGGCTTTTGCTCGCCAATTCACCATAGACATTATTTTTTTTAAATATTTCTCCATACTGCGCAGTAAGCCGAAATATTGCTGATATAACACCAAACATTTCCATAGGCGATTGGCTTGAGACACATATGATACTTTTGATGAATCTCATGCATGTGGCTGCTGTGGCACAAAGGCATTACAATGATTATCATTAGTACTTGCCTTGAGGTCCGCACACTCGCCTCTAAGCTGTCGAGCCTGGGTTCAAACCTTGACTCAGCTATAAAGTGTCATTCCAGTGTTTCACAGGCAGGGTGATTCATCAATGTGTATGCCGTTCCTCGGATGGACGTTAAACTGGACGTCCCTTCTGCTAGCATTAGTTTGTGAATGTTAAAGATCCCACTGTGTCCTTAGCAAAGTGTAGGCGAGCTGACAGGCATCTTGACCAAATTCCAAATTACTGCTCTTACCTATTTATTGTCAAACATCAAACTGGGCTGGCCGGTTCATGAAAGACTTATGAGGCCAAACTTTCCCTGACCGACCCCACAGTATGGTGGGAATAAGTGTGGCCATGAAAGAACAACAAGAAAGATTTCTCCAAACATATATGAATGATTGGTTGGTATTCCACCAATTCTGTCATAGGATATGTATATCATGAATTTTCAACAAAGGAAAAGGTATGGCTTCTATTACTCACACAGGGAAAAAGTGAAGTCAAGCATGTGCCGGTGTGTTTTAAAAGTTACTTGTGCAGGAAACAACTATTGGCAGGTGTTGGTAATCTCATTGCAGTCTAAAGCTCCAAATGCGGGCTACCTCCTTCGTGATGTGGAGTTGTAATGTTTTCAGGTTTAATAAGATTATGTTGCTCTTGATAACACACTTCCTTGAACTTTTTTTTTTTTCTTAGACAGCTGGTGTTTCTCGAGTATTATCTTTGGCCCATTACCCTTTCTGGTTTCTACCTGTGACTACGGTGCCACAGTGCCTGAATAACCCCCCATTACTTTTGCTGGATTGCTTAATTCCAGGTTTAAATTCCTTACAGATTGTTGCTCTCTCTAGTGTAGTGACAGATTGTCTATTGTTCTTCTATTGTGCAGGTAGAACATAATTCCTTGAAGGGATATTTGGTGAATTATCCTATGTTGGTTGAACTGTTTCCTGATTTGAGTGCGTTTCCTGAATTATGCCGAATGTAATTTATGAATCTTCTTTGTTTTAAACTTTGAACTGGATTGGATGGTCGATCATCCTGAAATTTGTTTCTCTACCTTTGTGTTTGGCGATGGTGTGAAGTATTTTTAAAGTGTGCATTCGTTCACATGCATTAGACGATGGCATGCACCATTTTTGTGCAGGCCGTTTGGTGATTTCTTTCTGATGTATGATTTATGGTTGTGAAAGCAATGTCTGATGTATGACGGGTTGGAGTTGATGAGTAACCTGAATTGTGCTTTACATAAAACTACTTGTGTAAAGAAATAATTAATTCTGTTTTTGTCGATTCATACTTCTGGGTCGGCACACTTTGAAGGAGAAAAAGCACAACATTACAATACAGCACATAGGCCTGCCATTTTGTGAGCCCATATATCCGTTTGAGCCTGAAACATGGTTCCACAAACTCAGTGGGGGTGATTGAACAGAGTATGAGGGAACTTGGCATGGCCATGATGATCCACTAAATTGCTTTCTTTATTTATAGGCTTTGCGGTTTGTATAAGTTGCCATGCTTATTTGTTTTTCGACTCAAGTTTTGAGGGAAAGGATAACCGGCTCATGTGTGACTGGCCCCCTAGCATGAGCGTGGTGGTAGGTCGACAAAGGAACATTGAATTATATCACTTTTAATGCCATTTTCTGATTGATATTGATATATATATATATTGAACATGGTGTTTTAGAAGTCTGGAATCATAGGGATATTTATTTTACAATTTTATTATAATAATTGTCAAATTGCAAGCCTCTGACATATAAATTGACATGACACTGACATGACATATACATATAAATTCTTGTACGTAGGTTTCTTTGAACGTTTCTTAACATTGAAACCGATTTTATCACATTTGATTCTGATTTCATTCTCTGGATCCTCAATGGTACGTGGTCTTGTGGTATAAAGTGCTGATTTCAGGTGTCCCCAAATAAAAAAAAAAGTCAGGTGGAGTTAATCTGAACGATTGGGTGCCATTCTATCTGTCCATGACGTCCTATCCATCTCAAAGGCATCATCTCAAAAAAAATGAAAACTAGCACTCAGCCAGGCTAAACATTCCTGTATGCATTACCTCTGCCAGGCTGAACAGTTTACGCTTTCTATCCCACTGATAGGCCGGATGTAAATCCGGACCTGAATTAAACTCTAATCGGCTTGTTATTGTCACTTACCCAACTCATCCACCAAGTTTTGTCGTAACCCGTCCACAACTTTTTGAGATATTGTGCTATATATCGTTTTTGGCCCCATCTCTCAATTGTGAAGAATCATTAGAGAATTAAAAATCCTCATATCTGTATCCAGATCTTCACCAAAATCTAATAGATTCATCCTTGTTATACACCCAACCTGTACACCAAATTACATCCGAATCAGTCCAGAACTTTTTAGATATCATGCTCACAGACAAACAAACAATCAAACAGGTGAAAACATAACCTCTGTCCACCACCCAAGGATACTTAAGAGGGGTTCAAAGGATGCACAATCTTCTTTGTAATGGCATCCATAATAAACGAAAAGTATTTCCTATGATTCCAGACTTTTGAAACACCATGTACAATGCCTTATTCTATGATGGAAATGTATTGAGAAAACGTGTAATACTACCACCAGGAGTTCCTCTTTAAGGGTGCCATACTGCGATAGTTTTGATGCCACTCATCTGCTTTGGACTTCTTGATGAACGCCATTATTGCTTTGCATCTTCAGACTTTTTTTTCCAGAATCTATTTTTAACCTCCGCCATGGAAGATGGATGGAGGTTACTGTTTTCACCCCTGTCTGTTTTTTTGTTTGTTTGTGAACAGTATTACGGAAAAACTCCTGGACGGATTTCGACGAAACTTGGTGGGGGGATTAGGTATGGTCCAAGGATCATGCCATTAGATTTTGGACTTGGTCCAAAAAAAAAAACAGAAAATTTTGCAACTTTTTTTCTAAAAAATTCGATATTTTGAAAAATATTGAATTTTTTTTTCATTTCTACATGTTTTAAGTGATTTCCAACCCCCCCCCCAAAAAAAATTGTTAGAGAAAAAAAAAACAGAAATTTTCAACTTTTTTTTCAAAAAAATTTCGATTTTATTTTTTTGGCATTTCTACATGCGCGTCGATCTAGTTTAGTTTATTCAATCGGATTCAGTAGAGTCTGATCCGTTTTGACCTACAATGAATAGGATATCAGGTTCACTTAAGTGACGCCAGCAGTATTGGCGGCGGAGGTTTTGCACTCTACCGAGTGCTCCCCCTCTAGTTTTGATATTGCTTCATCCAGCATTTTTATTAAAGCCTTTCCTACTGTGCCCTTTCAACCGAAAACTTGGTGCCTTTGTTTCATCTCATTGAATCGACTTGATTTGAGTTATAAATGTATCCAAATATATAATGGGCAGCAGTAGGACTTTGGGGTCAAGGGGGCCTTTCATTTTTCTCCATAAGTGCAAATTTCATTCTCACCTTCGCTTCTTTATCCCTCTCTTCTCTTGTTTGTGGAATCGTCTTCCAGAGTCTGCCCTTTTGTGCTCTTCAACATCGCGGTCCATTACCATCTCATTTTTTTTACCACATACTCACCCATTCCCACCCATGATCTTTTCTACACTTGCTCATCCTGTCCCTTTTATCGCTCTGCAGCTCGTCTATGTTCAAGATCGTTGAGTAATTGAGTTATGTAATGAAGTAGGAATTAGACAGGAAACTTGATCAGTGAGTTGTACAACATATTTTCCATAAGATGGAGGCTGCCAAGGGTCCAAAGCAGCAGACTACAATGACCACAAAATTTGAAACAGCAAGGGGGGGGGGGCACTATGCAACAAATGATTGACAGTCTCACTTCCGACCTATCAAAAAATTAAATTAGATGTTAAAGTAAGGATCCAGACTTAATATATTATATTTAAGGAAACAGCTGATAATAGATGCATTCAAGATTTAATGTGTAATTGAGTTGCACAAGATAATGTGGGCAGGAATGCATTCAACAAAATTATACAGAAATGTGATGAGCGGTTTATTATTTAATACAAAAATAAGTTTGTACAGGTATTAATGTTCATGGAAGAGCAGAACAATAGGGGGGGCAATGAATATTTGTGCAAGGGAAACAAGGAAAGGGTTTCTGGTAGAACACACGTGTGACCTGAAGACCTCCAACCTTCCTACGCAGTAGCTGGCGGAAAGGTGAGAGGGCAGGAGGATCAAGACCAGAATAGAGCTGGTAAAAAAAAAAACTGCAAGGCCACTAACCTATGTTGAGCAAGAAGCAGATGCTGAGCCTCGGCTTCTTGATGTGAAATTTCAATGACGTGGAGGGACTTAGATTCCATTACTAATTTAATGTCCGATCTACACTCTGAACATTAATTACTGCCATTATACCAGGTTCGCCACCTCTAATAAATAAATAAATAAACAATTTTCTTGCAATTTCTGTGGTTTTAAAGATGAAAGCATACGAGAAATGCATATAATATTATAGAACTATTAAAATACAATGAGGTTATTTGGGATATGTTTGATGTTAGTTATCTAGCTGCCAAATAAATCATACAGGAAAATTGTAAACATGCAGCAAGGCTGCCAAGACTTTCAGATAGGGTGCATCTGGGTTCCCTTTACCTCCAATACGTGCTGTTAGGACTTACCCTCTAGTTTAGAGATCACCAAAATATGCTTTAGGGCCTATCAAGAGACAGTGCTTGCAGCATAGATGATACACATATTGAGCAATGTATGAGGAATGATCTTCTTCATTCATATGCAGTACAAGGCTGCGGGGTAGCATCATTGGCTGAGGGTGCGGCTGTGCCGCTGATGGTTAGGCCATCTTGCTGGTTAGAGCTGGAATTTAGAATTTAGCCATGGTGCCTTCGATAGTTCACCTATTCTTCACAGAGGACATGAGGAATGATGAACAGTGGGGAAAATGAAACAGGCATGAATAATAGAGCAAAAAGCAGGAGAAATGTATTTTAAGTTGATGTTGAGTGTTGGGAAGCATAGTAGGCAAGAAATGCTCAATACATACTTTCGGGATAGGAGTTAGGAGGGAGGCGAGGGTGAGATGTGTGACAAGGTCAGGACAGGAGGAAACAGTAAGGCAAGATCAAGGAGCAGGGAGTGGGTGCAAAGTCAGGGCAATGGGCACAATCATGATTAGTCAGGTCAAGGGGCAGGAGAAAGGTCATAGCAAAGAGAGCAGATGATAGTTTTGTGTGAGGGTACATGTGTGGATTCAGACTTCTACAGAAGGAAAGGAAAATTTAGGACAATGTATTGTCTGGAGGAGAATTGTGCTCATAGATATTGCTTTGATAATGGATGGAATTGCGCAAGGTAAAAAAAGAGTGTGGACTGGTAATTGTTTATGCTCCAGCATAGAAGGAATCTGGAGATAATGAAAGGGATATGCAAATGTACAGAGAAGATAGTTTAAGTAAAACATATACAAGTTGTG
>CM068957.1:69346768-69358815 GCA_035128595.1 Eptatretus atami | reverse complement strand
GAATCAATACGTGTACAAGGAGATCCTCCGGCACCTCATGAGATCAGTTCAGGACAAGAGGAGGGATCTGTGGGAGAACAACGCCTGGGTGCTCCACCATGACAACGCCCCTCCCCTGCTCACAGTGCCCTGAGCATCCGACAGTTCCTGGCGGAGAGGAACGTGCCAATTCTGGAGCAAGTCCCGTATTCGCCAGACTTGGCCCCTTGTGATTTTTTCCTATTCCCCAAGCTCAAGGGTGTGATCAAGGGGACCGATTTCCTGATCTGGAGGCCATCAAAAAGGGCCGTGACGACAGAGCTCCGGAGGATTCCAGAAGAAACCTTCCGGGGGTGCATCGAAGTGTGGAAGAAGAGGATGGACAAGTGTGTGAGACTGGAGGGAAACTATTTTGAAGGGGACAAGCTGTGATTTCAATATATTTTTTGGAATAAAATTTCTGTGAAGTCAGTCGCAGTTACTTTTTAGACAGACCTCGTGTATATATATATATATATATATATATATATATATATATATATATATATATATATATTTATATATATTTATATATATATATATATATGTATATATATATATATATAGAAACACACAAACAGGGATACATTATGTACTGGTAAGTACTTACAAAAGCTATTTTTATTTGAAGTTCTAACCTTAACTTATAAGCAATTTACTGATTTCCCAACTGCCCGGATCATCAGCTGGCCAGCATTTTTCATCGAGGTTTCGATCCTTTCAGCCCAGAACCTCTCCAAACGGTGGATCCACAACCCCGGTCGCAGGTCACATCAGTTGATTACTCAACATCAACGGACCCACAACCTCAAAGTTGTGTCCAGACAGTCAGGCAACATAGCAATGCAATATCCTCTTTATATGTACAGTATATCTTTCAGGATATATAACATTAAAATGTGTGTACATTACATCTTTAAAGTGCACATGTACATAATAAATATCTGGGTAATTTCCCCGGTGGCCTTCCGCTGATTTAATTACATATGCAAGTATTTCACAACCAAGCCGATTTTAATGTTTATTGACTTCACATATAAATGCAGTATGTGAATTACATGTCCATCAGTTTGTGTATAAGCCTTGAATCGTCGGGCAAAAACCAAAAGTTTTTTTTTTAATGAAAGACCTCTATTTTCTTTCCTCGACATCATGAGAACGAATCTTCGTGAGGCAGTGTATATTAGCCCGCGGCCGCGATCGCTGCGAAAAAACACATGCATTACCTCATTTGAGTTATATTATCAAAATGCAACTTTGTTTCCTCAAAACAGTACCTTTATTTAATGACAGAAGATGTGTTAATGTAAATCAAAGGCCTATAAATAATCAGAGCTATGTGGAGTGAAAAAGATGGTGCCGATTTCTGGATGGCTGGAGGGGAAGGTGTGGCCTGTAATATGGGCGGTGCTTTTGACCCACTCATGGACCTACAGACATGAACTCAGCTTTATATATTAGATTAATTATATGTGTCGGAGCTATAAATATGTATTCCAAGTCAGCAATAGTTTGGGGCCTGAAATCTCAAATGAGAGGTTAGGACCATATCGCATGGACCTATCTGGAGCATTTGATAGTCTAGCATCATCCACTGCTTGCCAAGCTCATTGCCTGTTGCATTCAAGGTCACGTTCATAACTGTTTTACTGACTTCCTCCACTCAGCACGGTCAATACATTGCTATCAATCGGACCCTCTCCTCTTTCAGTAGAGCCTGGTGTGCCCGAATGTAGAGTGTCTTGGGCCCAGTCTTGTTCCTCATCTCCATTAACAACTTCCATGATACTTCAGAAAACCTTCTCTTCCTTTTTGCAGATGACTACACATTGTGTCGTACAGTACTCTGTTGCACTGACAGGCAGACAGCATCTGCGTCATTCTCTGCTGATGTGGAATTGATTAGATTCTGGTTTGAAATTTGGAACATGTCTTTCAATCCTGGCAAATATCATTCTCACTCTGTCATTCCAGAATGATCATCAAATGATCGTACCTTCTATTTCTCATGGTTATCTGCTGGAATAGGTTCAGTCTCTTGAGCTTCTTCGTCTCACTATCAGCCATGACCTTTCCTGGGCTGACCACATAGCAAAGCTGGCCTTTAAAACCAACCGCAGGCTGGGCATCCTCCATCCTTCCAAGTCAGTCATTCCTTGAAAAATCAGAACTACTCACAGTTTTCTCGGTCTTTTCCCATAGCTCAATGGACTACTGCTCTCCACTACGGATTGTAGCCCCAGCATCACATCTCTCTTGGATGCTGTGGAATCTTAGTTGTCAACATTACCAGTATCGACCGCAATGAGGCCGAAGCACAAGGTTTGTTACTTTCATATCACACTATCACAGACAGCTCAGGGGCCTCGTTTTTTTTTCCTGCCTCTCCAGTCTAGCTTCTGCTCTCTCAGCTTTCTGTACATCAGCTCCTCCAGAACACACAGTTTGACAGATTGTTCCAGTAACCTCTTCTTAGTTCTACTCTGAAAAATCCAGGGTTTCAGCCCACTTCCATTATTTTGTTTCTTTTTTCTCCCACCTGTGAACTGCCTTCTTCTGAAGATGGTTCAAGTGCACTCTTACCCTCAAGGCTTCAAGCAAGCAGTGCGCCAGCATCTCATGTCGTCCCCCATCGCTGCACATCTTTTCTTTTTTCATGTCGTCCCCCATCTATACACATCCTTTCTTTTTTCATGTCGTCCCCCATCTATACACATCCTTTCTTTTTCCATTATTCCTATCGAACTCAACCATCCTACTCGCAGGTTACTGACTTTCCCTCCCTCCTACTCTCTCTCTCCTCTTTTGTTGTTGCTTCATTTCTTTGCTTGTTGAATACATCCTTCGCTTCACTGCCGCACTGTCGGTAAGTTGCCTTTTTAGCCTCTGTCACTTCACTCTTCCATGAGCCTCAATTTTACACAAATAAAAAGTGTCATTAACCTGAGGGTCAAGTGACTGTCTTGCAAAAAGAGGAGAGAAGGAAAGTTTGGATGCTTTCAAGGAAAGTTTCAAAGAAAGGAGAAGGAAAGTTTCAAGATGGAATGTAATTACGGGAACTTTAAAAGGTGGTTGTTGATGTATGACATGTAGCACCATATTACTGCAATAAATGTGTCCAATACTGAAAAATACCTTGCTTGAATAGAAGAAATCCTCTAACATGATGCCAGCAATGCATTTAGCAGGATGGAACACATTTACTGCAGGAAGATTGTGCTACATGCTATACATCCAGAACCACCACCTGCCTTTAAAAGACAGCTTATTGCCTGGGAATCACTGAGTCCTGACATGAATGCTATCGAAAACGTCTGGGAACTTGAATCAGGAGCTGCAGAAGAACTGACCTCAACCAAGTAATATGCAAGAGCTGTAAACAAAATCTCCTCCACATTTGGAAAAAAAAATCTAGATTTGGCTGTCATTCATAATATTAATGATTTGACATCTTGATGGGTTCAAGCAGTGTATGATGCAAAAGGAAATCCTACCAGATATACTAACACATGTCGTCCATTAAAACTTTTAAAGCTGTTGTAACTATATTCACATTGCAATTTTTAAAGCTAAAGCTACACCTCCCACTCTGCTGACCTTGTTGCAAAGTATGCATGAAAAGCTCACAATAGCTTAAAGTCCTTGAATCCAGTCTTCCACCTGTATTACTCATTAAATTGTTTCATTTATTACGACTATGTTCCATTCCTAACGATGAATCACTGCTTATGCTATTCCACTTTATTATTTAAACTTATAGCATTCGTGCAGAGTGGGCTGGCAGGATGGCCTAGGCCCTAGAGGTACGCACTCTCGCCACTAAGCTGTCTTACCTGGGCTTGAATCCCGACCCAGTTATAAAGTGTCATCCTGGTGTTTCACAGGAGGGGGATTCATCAATGTGTGTGCCATCCCTCAGGTTGATGCTAAACCAGATGTCTCGTCTGCCGGTATTAGTTGGTGAATGTTAAAGACCCCACGGTGTCCTTCGTGAAGAGTGGGCGAGCTATTGCTGGCACCATTCTCAAAATTCCTGCTCTAAATACTGCTGGGAAGGCAATGGAAACCCACCCAGTGTAACCCTTGTTCAGGAAGCTGCTTTGACACCGATGCTCTGTAAAGAGGAGAGAGGGGGGAGATGTTGAGAGAGATGTTGAGAGAGAGAGATGTTGAGAGAGAGAGAGAGAGAGAGAGAGAGAGAGAGAGAGAGAGAGAGAGAGAGAGAGAGAGAGAGAGAGAGAGAGAGAGAGAGAGAGAGAGAGAGAGAGAGGTATTTGGAGTACTTTTGCTCATCCTTTATTATCCTGATACTGCATACCAAAACATTTGCAAGTTCATATCAATGTGGTCACCAGCATCCTACAAGTGCACTGCATCGGCAGCATCGGTATACCTCAGTAATGTGCTATAACCCGACCGATTTGTCATGGAATCTTGGTCAAATACTCATTGGATAAATGGATACCCCACCAGTGATCAGATCTGGCCTATCAGTGGGATACAAAACATAAACTGTTCAGCCTGGCAGAGGTATGCGCTCTACCGAGTGCTGTTCCCATTGCTGTCTGTTTATGTGTTTATGTCCAACTGCTTACTACTTCCACATTTAGACCTAACCTATCTATTAACCTTTGTTTAGTTGTTCTAAAGTTCTCCCCTGTCTGTGGAAATTCCTTCATTTTGCCCAGTCTTTGCTCTCCTTTTGAGGTTTTTAAGTTCACACTCATTGACCTTGATATCAAGTTCCTTTTTTATGTCTTATCTTTTTTTATTATTATCCTTAACTAAACAATTTTAACATCTGGCATGTGATTATTTATACCATCATTGTTTCCTCTTCTTTTTTTCTTTATACTTTCCAACTGCCGTTTTGTAACCGTCTTCCCTCTGTGTGCCTCAAAACCTTTTTGCAAAGCAATCCCTGTATTGTATTCCGTATACAATAGGGAAAAGAGAGAGCAGCCAAGTAACTCTGAAAGCTCACCACTTGTAAGCAAGTGACCAGCAATGTCATGATTTCATTTTCTGCAATTTATTCGAGCTTTATTTTATAGCTTTTGCTATTTTAATTTTGCTGATATTTAGAGGCATCACATATGTTTCAGGCTCTTTATGTCATTTTATTAAAGTCTCGCTTTAGATGCAAGCTTTGATTTCTCATGTCACATTCCTCCCATCCTACTGCAAATGTCATCTTTTTCATTTGTTTTCCTTTCAGGCAGAAAAAAAAATACTTTGGTATTGCAAGTGACAAGAGGACAAAGTGTACTTGAAAGTTTTATGTGTGTAAACAACACTGATTCGTGGAACGTGACAGGCTGTCTGCCAGAGTGCTACTCACACAATGGGAGCCTTGTGTCAGAGGTTTTCAAGTTTTTAGCATTGAAAGCACACAAAAAGAAAACCTGTTTTTTATTTCTTTCTCTTTTTTTTGTGCTTCTTCATGGCTGACATAAATGTTTTGTGAAGCGGTATGAAAAATGCTTACATTATAATTACAGTTTATTTTAACTTCTTATCTAAAAGGATAAAGTTTGTTTTTGCCTTGATTTAAAATGCATTCAAACAAAAAGGATTTTCTAGTTGGGACCAGTTTCTTCTGGCTGAACAGTAGATAAATCAAGTTAACTAGTAAATAGTTAGTGTGTTTTATCTCTGTATTGAAAACGAGACGGATGGATATGTTAAATCTTTATTCAACACTGCATCCGTGAGAGCCATCCCAAAAGTTGTGTCGCCGCTTGTTAAGATGTAGGTGATTGCAAAATTACATGGAAATGGTCTTGTTATTTACTGATGTCTGTTAAATGTCAGGTTTCTCCATGTGATTCGCTTTGCATTCGGCTTTAAAATCATCGAATCTAGTTCCAGGGACATGGCCATAAGGAAGACATCTGAACTCTTGTAGAATCCATTGTGATGCAGAAGCAAAATGCACGTGAAATATATTGAGTCAGTTAAATTCAATAAACTCTCTCCCATACTCTTCAGATAGTGTTGGTACCGCTGAAGTGGTTTCTTGGCAAAGGTTACACTGGGTAGTTTGCCATTTTCTTCCCAGCGTTGTTTGTCCTTGCTCTATCCTCCTAAATGCTGAGCATCAAGCAAGGAAGCAGCACGTACCATTTTTATACATCTTCGGTGTGACTCATCCAGGGTTTGAACCACCGACTTCCAAGACTCAGAGTGGACGCTCGAACCATGACACCACCAAGTCGGGTCTCAAAAGGAAAAGAAAAATCCACCAAACTTAGGCAAAGATGTTTTGAATTTTTCATCCAAACATTTTACAGTATGTTGTAACGAGACTCGGTGGTGTAATAGTTACAGCATTCGCTCTGAGTCTGGGAGGTTGGCGGTTTGAACCGCAGCCAAGTCATAATAAAGACAAAAAAAATGGTGTGTGCTTCTTCCCTGCTTGTTGCTCAGCATTTAAAAATTATAGAGCATGGACAGGCAACCATAGGTTGGTATAATAGCACAGGGTTGATGGGCCTAATGGCCTCCTCCTGTGTTAAAGCTCCTTGTAAGGTAACTCATATTATTATTAATGTGACCTGAATATGGTGTTGGCTCAATGGTTACAGTGGTGGGCTTGGGATCCTAGGGTCCTGAGTTATAAATCCTGCTTGGTTATTTAATTAATACCAGGTGGGGTTGACTCAGCCTGTCATCCGTCTGAGGTTGGCAAAAAGAGTACCAGCTTGCTTGGATGATTGAGCCATTTGAGTATCCTGTGTCGATGTGGTGACACGTCCAGGATTGTGCCCAAGAGCCCAGGAGACTGCTTTGGCAGCAACAATGCTGTGTTCAGAGGATGGTCCTGATGGATGGATTGTATTCTGCCTGTTAAGGAAATGGAATGACAGAAGAAGAAGAAGATTATTCCAAGGTGCACCTGTACCTGTACTTGGAATACTCTCCATCACAAAAAGATAAATGATAGTTGCTTGCATTCCTTCATGCAGATCTTGAATTTGGTTGCTTCAAGTGAAGACGATACTCTTTAATTCTGTTTCAGCATAAAAAAACTAACCCATGTAAAGTAAAGTAAAATGAAGGGGTTAGCTTTTGTTGAAGCTAAGGTTTGTATCTGACACTTTAACCAATATTTGAGTAACAAAACAAAAATAGCATAAAAATAATCAGCACCCTAAACTGATAAATAACACTTATCAAAATTACTTTTCTTTTGACAAAAAACTGTTATGCCACAGAGATAGTATCCATCATGGAGAAAAGTTGAAAAATACTTGCAAAAATTTCTCTAGGTGAATCATGGAGCTTTCTTTGTGCTGCATAATTTTACAATTCAGAACACGACCTTGCTTTTCTTTACTACTAGCTGTACACAGTGTTCATCAGGTTTTATTGTTGATGCATAAGCTGTCCGATTTCCTATTGGTGATACATTTGTAAAAACGAGCATACAATTTGGTACTCGTACAATTTACCCTTCTCGGACTTTACTCTTGATGAGGACATTTTGCTACCAAAAACATAGTTGGTCACATAAAAGAGGTAGGATGTATGTGTTGTAATGGCACAATGGGCGCTCGTGTTGTAGGGAACAGAATACCCACCGCTGGGAGCCCTGCCTGCAGGCCTGGACGATGTGAAGTCGAGTATGGTGGGAGCCGGCACTCCTGACATGATCCCACAAAGCTACCCTCTCGTTGCAGGTAATAAAAGTTGTGATCAACCGCTTAGCCATCTCATTAATATATTCAAGATCGTCATCCCACCAGAAAGGACCTATCATATATATGTCAAATATCTGCTATTGACCTGATAATATGTGTACATGATTCGTGTGCCAAATGACATCTGCTGGTATTTTAGGCTTTTAGTTTTATTTCCTGTGGTTTGTAATTAATTCATCATAGGGATACGTGTTAGCTCTGCAACTTTGTAAGCAGGATGACCTTTCGAGATCTTCCTTGGTCCTTGATATCTGTGCAGTTGACAGTGGCCAATTCAAACACCCAAAATTATAATTCAAAAATGAAATGTAGACCACTCCACCAAATTCTCATCACACCAATTTGAGATGACCAGGATTTTGTTTTTTAAGGTTAGTTATTGCTTTCACTGTTCAGCGAACAGCAGTTAAGGTCTGCATCCATTTGCTAATGTTGCTTTACTGTACATTTGAATCAGATAATATCGACTTGGAGCCTCCAATGAACATCGTTTGGAAAATCTTAAAAAAAAAAAATTAGTTCAATTCAACATTCAGATCACAGAAAGAAAAACTTTCATGATTTCTCATCAAGTGTCAAGTTGTTTGATGTAAACTGCAAAAGCTACACAGCCTATGGGTTTGGAAAGAGGCGTTTGATTATTTTATTTTATTTTGGCTTGTCCCATTGTGCATCTTCCGAGCCAGAAGTGAGCGGGTGAGAGTGAACTAGTCTATAACGTTTCCCAAATTGTTCAAATGATATGTGGTGAAGAGGTTCATCCATCATTGTACTTGGCCATCCGTCCATCCATCTAATGCTTCGTGCCGACACCATCCTTCTTTCACCCCATCACCGCAAGCAACCCAATGCTTTTAATGTCATCTGCCTCCCCTTCTTCAAAAGGAGGAATAAAAATGCCAACAGATGTGCTACTGCCATAATAATGATGGACAGCATGAAATGGCAATTCATTTCTTGTGTATATTTGATAGATTTAAGTAGCTATCTGTAAAGGCGACTATTGGCTGGAGTTGCTGTTTCCATATGTGCCGAACCTTGTTTGTATGTTTTTGCATTTTTTTTTCCATGCCTGGGGGATAATATATCTGAAGGTGTGTTGGTAAACAGTGCCAAAAGGAAAATGGTGGCATGACGAAATGGTCCAAGGAAAAGAGAAAGTAGGCAACCATAATATGCCTTCCTTTCTGTACTCACAAATATGTCAGGTTTTGAGAAATATTGCATTGCCACTATACGTTCCACGTGTGTGTGTGTGTGTGTGTGTGTGTGTGTGTGTGTGTGTGTGTGTGTGTGTGTGTGTGTGTGTGTGTGTGTGTGTGTGTGTGTGTGTGTGTGTGTGTGTGTGTACACAAATTCGAGCCTCATGGACGAGTGAGGTGACGGATGCATTTAACATTAACATATGGACAGTAAGGTGAGAGAAGTAAACAGGGAGACATTAACAAGCAAGGGAATGAATGAACAGAAAAGAGAGACAAAGAGAAATGGTTACCTGCAAGTTAGAGGTGTGGATTTTGGGGAGCATTGATGGAAGTAGACAAGGTTACAGGTGGGGATGGAAGACGAGAAAATTTTCTTTGTCTGATGCAGGACCAATAAGGCGATTTTGTTTTTGTTTTTTTAGAGACAACGACACTCATTTTGACGATTAATTAAATTTCCCGAGCAGTGCTCTGTCATGTATAAGCATTTACGAGCTCAGTTCTGAAAATTCCTTCCACAGAGTGACATTTCGGACCATCGCAAAGCCTCGTAAAGCAAAGGCCACGGCTGTATGCAACACAAGTGCAGCATATTTGGAATCATAGGAAGACTGCCTATTCCTAAGCATACTCTGGTAGCACCAATGTGGTCTCTTTATAAATTGGTATTTCTGCAAACTGCCCACACTGTGGTGCCAAATTGCAAGCATTCCTACATAAATCGCATGCCTCATTTTTCCAAGTGATTGTGCTTCACCATGTTCATTTCTCGCGCATATGCACCACTAAATCAAGCCATGGCAATGTGCTGCGAGTGGGGCCATTATCGTCAGTGCTGTTTGTCTCCCTCGGCAAGCGTGCGTCTCGGCCTGAACCGAGGAGGAGGGGGCGGGGGTGTAGGTTCGGAGTCTCATTTCCTATGCAGCGGTCATCCTAAAAGTGTTTTGCACGTTTTGAACTTTCCTATATTGAATCTTTGATGAGTTTGACTTTCCTTCTTTCCCACCATGGCTGTTGTTTTGAAATACACTTTCCAAGGACTGTCATGATAATAATTTTTAAAAATTTAAGAAGTTTATATCTATTCCACGTGAAGTACGTATAAATTGATATTTGTAGAGTTTCATTATAAAGGGTGCAAGTTTCAAAGTTTTCTTCATTTACCCATCTCCATTTGAGCTTTTGGTTTTCTACTGGTGGTATTTGCAAAATTCAGGTTCAGTCACTTATGTTGCTGTCTGAGAAGCATCAAGTAAACGAGTGACTTTAATTCAAAGTGGTCTCAAATGCTTTATTATGCATATCTGATGTTACATTGGCAAAATAATATTGAGAACATAACAAGTCCATAATGCCTAAATACTGCATTCTCCATCATTAATTCATTATTGCTTCTAACCCTAAAATTGCTTTTCGGATGATACACAAGCACACCATGATGCTGAAGGCACAGCAGACATTGAACCAAATTATTTGGAGCTTCCATTCCACAAACATATTGAAGATTAGGCTAACAATCATCCTGTATTGTCAGTGCCAATTTATATTCGTATTTATGATAGATAGCTGCATTGTTGGACATGCAGGACACTTCTTCATTCCAATCACAACCAATATTTATCTGGGTTAAAGGGTGTTGACCAATGTTGGTGAGAGCCCCTTGCCGTCCATGTTCAGCTCTATTATGGCTTTGGCATGACAGACTGACCACAGTCCTGATGGATCATCACAGCTGCTATTGTTGCTTCTCTGGCAATGCCAACATCGTTAAGGTTGAAATGGCAGTTGTCGGTCTGTGTTGAAATAGCAGACCTGGAGGCATAAGAAAAGACAATGTGACCTTTGAAAATAACAGAACAAGAAAAAGAATTTCTGGAGAGCAGTTGAGTAGATAAAAAGCACTCAAATGCTCTCAAACACTTCAAAGTGTGGAGGTAAAGTGACGACAGTACTGATCAGTAAAATAAATAACGTATGGATTCTCTTCTTGGTACATTATTCACATTTCCTTTTATCGACAAATTAGCCACATTTTAATTGGAGAGTCATTTTGAACAACAGCAATCATGTTTATGGTGATTTACCTCCTATATACACAAAGCTGGTATACTTTGACTCCTTCCATCCTCCCACCTCTTCGCTCTTTGGTTAAATATTCGTCAAACATTCTTCCCCTTGTGCCCCCTCATCCTCTTCCCCTTTATCCCTTGCCCTCGGCTTTTCTTTAACCTTGTCATATTTTCTCAATTTACCCCAAACTTTCTTGTGTGTGTAATTAATAGGTATCTCCTCATTGGAAAATCTTTTGTAGATGTTTGCATTTTTGGAATTTGGTGCGCAAATTAATCTCCCTTCGTAATACCAGTGGTTTGCACCAAGTGATATCATAAAGAGCTCTGTACAAGATCATCATCGGTCAGCTGAGAAACTCCATAATTTTAAGGAAGTCACGATTCATGGACAACACTGTGTATATATGGTTTACAGTATGTGTACCTCGAAAAGTGAACATGCACCAATAATGCTTATTTATTCATTTGAATTTGGACATGACATGTCTTTGGAAGAGTCGCGTTGGTTGACTTTGATTGAGACAGGTTTGTGGTAGAGGCCCCAGCTAGCCTTTTCGTTGTGATTGATGAAAATGTTCAATTGTTAAAATGTTTGCATTTTAATTCAGGTGAGACTATATTGTCTTTTCCCCCCCCAAAATACATGTGCACATCTCGTAGAGCAATCAAATTGGCAAATGCATTTGAAAATATAAATGATTAGACAGGAGAACACCTTACCATGCAAGTTCTTTACAATACCAAAGCTTGTTGCTTTGGTGCACAGTTCTTCGAATGTATTCACAGAAAACAAATTCCAAGCCAAACATCGGCAGCAAATATCTAGATGACCTGAAACATGGTAGATCCAAAGAGTAATTTTTCTTATCTTATTGATGTTGTCCTCCACCATCAGTAAAGACATGAGACTTGCCCAATTTTATGTCCAGCCAACTGCTGATGCATGTCGGCAGCAAAGGTTAAATGGCATCATATTCGAGCCAGTAACTCCGTCATTCAAACTGTACAAGAATTTGCACCGCGTTTGTGCAATTCCTTTCTGAAAACTA
>CM068957.1:69299777-69346758 GCA_035128595.1 Eptatretus atami | reverse complement strand
CACAGTTTGATTAATGTACTGGGCTTTGTAGTCTTTGTGATAAAGTTTCAACAGGATGATTATGCTGTGATATATTACTGACATCATCTGTGGCAAGGAGCAAATAAATTGATGGATTAATGTTTATTACCAGATGTTACCAGATTTCATTTTATTTAATACCAGATACTTTTAAATGGCCTTGAACAGTCTTCTCCACTTATTACTACATTCCCTAAATCAGGCAAGCATTCTCCCTGGTTTACTGTTGACTTGCATTTCTTAAATTATCCTGTCGCAATATTGAAAGAAAATGCAACAAAACTTTAGGCAGTAGCTAACTAATCTGACTTTAGAAACGTCAACAATTCACTGTGTTAAATATTTTGCCTCATATTGCCATATTGTCAAAATTTGTCATATTGTCAAATTGTCATATTGGCAAAAGCCTCATATTGTCCTACCTTGATTGAAAATAATTCAACAACAAAGTTTTATTCTCGACAAGCAAATACCACCGGTAGTTTCACTGACGGGAATATTAAAAGAGCAGGAGGGGAGGAGGGGGAAGGAGGGATGAAGGTAAGAGAGAGGGGAGAAGGGAGAGAGATTGGAAGGGGGGGGGGGGAGAGGGAGAGAGGAGAGAGGAGGGGAAAGGGGGGTGGGGGAGCGAAGGAGGGGGACAAGTTTACGGGGAGAGAGGAATGGTGGTGGAGCGAGGAATGTGGGAGCGAGAGAGGTGTGGAGAGGGAGTGCTGCACTTTATTAGGAGGGGGCAAGGAAGAGACAGAGAGAAGGGTGAGGAGAAAAAGAGAGAGACAGTTGAGAGGGGAGAGGGAGTGAGCAGACAATGTTATTTATGCTTTATGACACATGCATGCACACACACACACACACACACACACCACACACACACACACACACACACACACACACACACGTGCGCGTACAGTGCCAACAGAAAGTCTACACCCCTTTCAAATTTTCACCTTTTGTTGCCTGAAAGCCTGGAAATTTTAAATCAGACTTTTTCCACCTTTATTTACACATCGTAACTCACAACTTCCAAGTAAAAAACAAGTTCTACAAATTTCAGAAAATTAACTAAAAGCACAAAACTAGAATATCTTGGTTGGATAAGTGTCCACCCCCATTATAATAGCAATTGTAAATTAGCTCAGGTGCAAACAATCACCTTCAAAATCACACACCAAGTTAATTAGCCTCCACCTGTGTTAAATTGTCGTGATTCTGATTATTTCAGAATAAAATCAGCTGCTCCTGTAGGTTTCCACTGCTGGGTAGTTCATTACATAGTAAAGACTCAACCATGAGAACCAAGGAGCTTTCAAAAGACCTCCGGGATAACGTTGTGGAAAGGCACAGATGAGGGGATGGGAGTAAAAATATTTCAAAGGCCTTGAATATCCCTTGGAGCACAGTCAAGACAATCATTAAGAAGTGGAATGGAAGGCATTTGGTACCATCAAGACCCTGCCTAGATCAGGCCATCCCTCCAAACTAGATGACCAAGCAAGGAGGAGACTGATCAGAGAGGCCACCATGAGGCCAATGGCAACTTTGAAAGAGCTATAGGTATTTATGGCAAAGACTGGTCACTATGTGCATGTGACAGCAATATCCCAAGCCCTGCACAAGTCTGGCCTGCACGGTCAGGTCAGGTCAGGTCAGGTATGGGAGCATGCGCCGGAGCAGCGCATCGCTGCATCCACTTTCCGCCGGGACTCCAGGGGCCATCCCCCAGGCAGATGCCTGGCCTATCCCCATCTCCTTGAGATGCCGATCAATCTGCTGCCACCACGAGGCACATGGTCGGCGCATTGACCTCCTCCACTCACGAGGCTCCCTCGCTGAGAGAATCTGTTGAGCAGGATCAGCGTCAGGAAAACAGGTCACATGTTCATACAGCTGGAGCTGATTCTCATGGACTATAATACAGGGAACAAATCTCATTTGAGTCTCTCTCAGCAACCGCTCGTCGGACACAAAGTCTGACCAGCAATAGCCAAGGATTCTCCGAAGAGATCTGGTATCGAAGGAGTTAAGTCTTCATCTCAGATCCTCAGTCAGAGTCGCAGTCTTACATACATAGAGCAAGACTGGAAGCACCAAGCACCTGAATACTCGGGCTTTCGTCCTCTTGTACAGGTACCGACAGCGCCACACCCCATGATCCAGTGAATCAATGACTCCCCAGGCCTGACCCAGACGTCTATCGACCTCTGGCTCACAGCCAGCAGAGACAGGAATATCACTGCTAAGGTCAGTGAATCTCTCCAGGACCTCAACATCCTCACCACAAACAGGTACAGAAAAGATAGCAGCATCCAAGATGTCACTGAAAGCCTGGATCTTAGTTTTAATCCAGGAAACCCATAATCCCAGTGGCTCTGACTCCTCATTCAGCACCTCGAGGGCCCACAAAATGATATCCAGAGTCTCCGCAAAAATGACTGAATCATCTGCGAAATCAAGGTCAGAGATCTTGAAATTCCCAAACGATGCACCACAGCTTGATCTCTCCAACATCCTCCCCAGAATCCAGTCCATTCAAGCGCTGAAAAGTGTGGGGCCAGTCCACACCCCCTGACGAAGTACAGTAACAACTGGAAATAAGTCGGAGATGGTTTCACCACATCTCACAGCACATTCAGTTCCAGAGTACAGTTCAGACATCAGATTGATCAGTTTTGGTGGCACCCCACAAAGATCAAGAATCCTCCAGCGGGCATCCCGATTCATTGAATCAAACACTTTGCAGAGATCAACATCGGCTTCAAGCAGCCCCTGCCGCAACTCTCGTCTGCGTTCGGTGAGGACCCGAAGAGCAAGGATACGGTCAATCTTTGACCTCTTTGGTGTATTGCGGGACTGCTCTGGGTGCTGTTGCTCAAGCAGATGGTGGTGAACCCTATCAAGAATTATCCGAGCAAAGACCTTGCCCGGCACTGAGAGCAGCGTCACCCCTCGGTAGTTGTTGCAGTCCTGGCGATCACCCTTCCCTTTCCAGAGAGGGACAACAAGGCCCCTCTTGCAGTCAGTTGGGATGATGCCTGTTTTCCGGGCAGAGCACAGAACTGCATGCATCGACACAAGTACAGCATTTACACCAGCCTTGAGAAGTTCAGCATGGATGCCACAGATCCCAGGAGCTTTACCCCATTTCAACCATTTCACCGCAGCCTGTGTTTCCGTAAACTAAGGTGGATCACAGTTGATTAGAGGGTCACCAACAGAGATAGTAGCACCCCTGACATCCATCTCTACAGCTGGTGGATCAGCCTGGTACAGCCGCTCAAACTAACTGGAAAAAGCATGCCTTCACTTCGGACTCCTCTGTCAATAGCCCACCACCCTCTGCTCAAACCTCAGTACACTGAGGAATGGCCTTGGAGGAACACAATGAGCGAATTCCCCTGTAAGCAGGACGAGAATCACTTGGCCACAGACGATGCTCTACCACCACACAGATTCCTTGCTCATTAGGCTCCTTGTCCACCCTCAGTGCACATACAGTTTTACACCTCAACTCCCTTAACAGCTCAGCTCTGCCATTATGCCTGGCCCTGCAAATATGGTCAATGGTGTCCAGTGTCCCTTGTTAGACAAAATTATTCTTCGCCCAACGGTGAGTTCCAAGACATCCACGGGCAACATCAAGGATGGTGATCTTGAAGGCACTCCACAACTCTTCAGGATTCCCCAAAGCACTCAAACCCCCCAAATCCCCACTCAGCCTGTTCACAAACTCCTCAGCTACCCTCTCATCCATGAGCTTTCCAGCTTCCAGCCTAGGCTGGGATGGTGCCATTCACCTGGATCTAAGTTGCAATGTCAGAGTTGCTTCCACAAGCTTGTGGTCGGTATTGAGGAACTGAGCACTCCAGTAGAGTGCTCAGTTCAAGTTGTGTGGGGCACTCCGGTAGAGTGCTGAGGTAGGCCCTGCAGTTCTGGATCATCCTCCAGCAACCATCAACGAGCACATGGTCAATCTCCTTTGCCACACCACCAGCATTGGGATAACAAGCCCAGCCATGAGCCTGTCGGCGCTGAAAATGTGAATTTGCCACCCTAAGTTCTAGACTCATGGGGACCAACACATGTCTCATAACCATCCCGATCAGCTCCAGTTGATGCATTGAAATCCCCCAAGACGAGAAGAGTATCTCGCCTGGGGCACTGATCAACCAGACTCGAGCGTAGTATAGAATGCGTCCTTCACGGTGAGATCACTCACCTCAGTCAGAGCATATACAGAGACCAGGGAAATGACTCCCAAGGAGTGACGAATCTTTAGTCATTATCTGCCCATTGACCGGTGTTACCTCAATTATTATCATTGGAGTCAGCTTATTGGACACAGCTACAACTCCTTGGGCATGGTAACCATTAGAGCAACCAGACCAATAGTAGGTGTAACCACCTGCCATGATCTTGCCACTATCGTGTGGCATAAAGTTTTGTGGTCTGACGAAACCAAGATGGAACTTTTTGGCCTACATGCAAAACGTGACGTTCGGCACAAAACCAGCACAGTACATCACCCAAAGAACACCATCCCTACTGCGAAGCATGGTGGTGGCAGCATCATGTTATGGGGATATTTCTCGTCAGCAGGGATTGCGGCACTTGTCAGGACAGAAGGGAAAATGGATGTAGCAAAATATAGAAAATCCTCAAGGAAAACCTGCTGCCCTCTGCAAGAAAGCTGAAATTGTGACATAAATTCACCTTTTAGCATGACAACAACCCAAAGCACACAGCCAAAGCTACCCTGGAGTGGCTAAGGAACAAAAACATAAATGTCCTTGAGTGGCCCAGTCAGAACCCTGACCAAAATCCAATCGAAAATCTGTGGCATGACTTGAAGATTGCTGTCCATCAATGCTCCCCACACAACTTGACCGAATTTGAACAGTTTTGTACAGAAGAATGGGCAAATATTACCCAATCAACGTGTGCAAAGTTGGTAGACACCTATCCCAATAGACTCACAGCTGTAATTGCTGTCAAAGGTGCTTCCACCAAGTATTAACTCAGGGAGGTGGACACTTATCACAGGCCCACTGTGTGTGTGTGTGTGTGTGTGTGGTGTGTGTGTGTGTGTGTGCTGTGTGTGTGTGTGTGTGTGTGTGTGGTGTGTATGATATATATATATACATACAATACATCACATATATACATACATCAATATTACTGTATATTATAACAATACTTACATACATCACATATATCTATATATATATTATATATATATATAGATATACATACATACATACATATAGATATAGATATTATATAAGTAATATAAATATATATTATACATACATACACTACATGCATATATCCTGTGATATTATTACATACAATCTACATCCATATATAATGCTATATATAAACCTACATACATCATATATATGTTATCATAATACTAACTATTATTATTTAATATACAATCATCATATATATGTATAATATATATAATATAGAGCATACATCAGATATTGTATATATATAGCATGACATACATCATATATTGTAAATAAATATACCATACATACACTCATTATATGTTAATATATATATATACATACAATACATTACAGTCATATATATGTATATATATATATAATACGCATACATACATCTTACATCATTATATGTATATATATATATATATATATTATACATACATACATACATCATATATATGAACTATCTATATATATATATATATATACGTATCTATATATTACTCAAAACTACTCCATCTTGGTAATTATGTATGTTTGTTACGGCTGTGGAAATCTCGCAATACACAATAAAGGGTCCTTAGCTCAAGTTTATGATGCTAAGTTTAATGTGCAGAAGATTCCCCACCGTTGTTTAAAGGGAAGTTCTTGTGTTCACCGTGCTGCGACTCTTGGAGATAGCCGTTTTTTCCTTTTTTCTATTGTTATTTGAACAAACTCCACGCAAGAACAAGCCGCGTTGAAAACCGTCGAACGAAAAAGGGAACCAAAAGAGTTCCGATGGCGGCCGCGGGCTATTTTCCCGCCTGGTTTCTCCGAGGAAGTGGTGGACGGAGGCGGGGGGAGGGCAGCTCGCGCGGATTGGTGGACTGAACGAGCGTGAGGTGGTCGGGGTGAGGGAACGCCCCCCCTTTGGGAAGTTTCCGAAGGGAGTGCGAGCCATGAACTGGGTGTGCGGCGAAGGGCCGGAAGGCCTCTAGAGATTATGTGGCGGAAAGTGTGCGGACGCGATCTGACCCGCGCCCCAGATCCTCAATGAGGACTCGACACTCTGGGTGTCTGTCGTGGCTTTCCTGATGCCCTGATCTCGTTTGCTCTGCCTTCAGCCTCCTAGTGTTTCTTGTTCTGGTCACTTATCGCGGCTGGCCAGGCCCCCCTCGGTTGGTTCTCGTAATTAGCACGGTCGTGAAAGCACCAGTAACACTGCCGGAGAGAGCTGCTGACATGGGTTGCCTGGACGCGGTGCTGCCGTAGGTCAGGCTCGGCATGTTAAGCTCACTGTGTCCGGTCACTCATAGGCTCTGCTAGTTGAGGTAGGATCGATGACTTGGTCGCTGTTCGCGGACTTGCTGGCATCTCTGTGTGGGTCGCGAGCAGGGCGCTTGCGGGTAGCGACCCTTTAGGATACTCACGGGGCGAGTCGTTTCGTGTGGTTCTTCCATTCGCTTGTGTTTTACATTAATGCAGGTCCGTACACACGCACTCGCGGTTGACCTCGCGTGGTTCAATGAACCCCGTCTACCTGGGTCCTTGGCGTATGGGGAAGCAGTGCGTTTATTGTTCTTTGCTGCTTTGTTTCGGTATCGGCACTGTTGTGTGGTCGCCGCTCCGTGTGTCTGTGGGCTGGACACACGAGCTGAGGACATTAGCGTTTGTAAGCTCGACTCGTCGAGGTAGAGAGAACCATAGTATATTTGCGTGCAGTCGAGAGCTGTGTTCAGAGGCATGTTTGGATAATAGCTGGATTTGTTTTGCCTGTTAGTGGTTTGACTTCTTAGTGAAGTTGTCTGTAATATGAAGGAACAGAGAATGTGCCTTGGTTGTCATACTACGTGTGTAGCTGGTGTATAAATAGATACTTGTGTTGCTATCTCTGTGCATGTCAATGCTAAGTAATCAAGTATGAGTGGTTGCTAGTGTCCTTTCTTTCTCACAGCAGTATGCTATAGACATGGTTCTGAATCGGCTGATAGTAAGATAGTGACGGTACCGCGCCTTTATGAACTCACGTTCTCAAGATGAGATAGACGAGAATCACTCCCGTCCATGTCTGCAAGTAGTACGTACGATGAAGAGAGGTTCGCTTTGTTGCGCAGCCTACTTGAGTTTTGTACTTGTTGGCTATGTGACACTAGTGATGAGTAACGCTTACAAGCAGGTTTATAGTGCGATTCTTAGGCACTCGACCTGCGGATCGCAGGTCATAGTTGAGTCACCTACACCCTATCTCGCACATTATTTTTTTGCACCTGTTAGCTGCAGATCCCCGGCGAGCTCAGTATCTCTGGAGAGTAGCACTTAGGTAGGTTTGAAACATGCCCTTGCGCAATCTTGCCGTCTCGAGCTAACGGTGCTCACATATTCCTGGAGGCTGCGTCTTGTGTTGGTACCATTTTTTGGATTACGATCAGAGTGGCTGAGGTTAAAAACCCCCACCCGTGACTGGCTTCCTTGGCGTAGTCCAGAGGGTCACCGACTGAATTTGTCCGTCACCGGTGGCGAACGCGGTTGCGATTGGTAGTGTACGCAATCGTCGCAGAACCGCGCCAGGCGGGCAAGTAATTCGTAACAGTATGTTCCGAAATAGAAAGCGCAAACGGGTACACAGGATAGCAACACGCGAAACATTTTAGGGCCACCTTACGCACGCATTACTCCTGCAAGTGGTGCAGTTCAAGTTACGTTTCAAATCGGGCAAGAAAAAAATTATCAAAAAAATCAATTCCCGATTCAGTCAAGTCTCTCAAGGAAGAAATTTGATCAATGCAAACAAACATCAGTGGTATGTATCGCTGGAGCGTCTTTTTATTTTTTTTCTTGAAATGATTTTTTTCATCAAACCGCTGTCACACTTGACGGGAACCCTCAACGGGTTCACTGGGTCACTAGTATACATATAAATGAAATACTATATATATAGCACGTAATCCCGTCCGTTTCTCTCCGCGAGGGGTTACGTTCCAAAACTCCCCGGCGCTAAGTGAAAAGCCGCGTGGAGATGGACGCTTCCCCAAAAATCGACTCGTCTGGCTCTGGCCGTGTGGGAGTGATGGGTTTGAAGGTGCTGAGATCGACTAGTCTAGGTCTGGTCGGATTGGCAGCTGATTGGGTTTGAGGTGCCAGGAGATCGCTAGTCTGGTCTGGTCGTTTGGCAAGTGATTGGGTTTGGAGTGGCCGAGATCGACTAGTCTTGGTCTGTCGGTTTGTGAGTGCTGGGTTATGAGCAGTGCTGTCCAACGGCGGCAAACCTTTTTCCTTCGCGAAGCAGTATATCGGAGCACCTTTTAACCCTTAACCTCTCCTGGAGCGTCCAGGACCTTCCTCTGGCGCTCGGTTCCTTGCCAGATGCCTTAGAAGGTCGCAGGGCGTATTGGCGGACAGTTCGTGGGGCTTGGAGAAAAAAAACGTAGAAATATTCGAATTCACAAAGAAGAAACTTTGTCTCGTGCGTTGTGTGACGTCGAAGCACCACGGTTATAATGTTATTGCTTTTAAATTAATTTATATTTTTATATATTATTCACCGCCGAATCAGCCGGATCGTAAGCCGGGGGAATCCGGCAGAAAAAATTAAGTTACGTTCCAAGGAAAACCGCGATGAACCGGGCCGCGATAGGGTGAGACCCGCCGATGAAGCGGGGGTTGACTGTAATATATATATATATATACTATACTATATATATATAGTATATATATATACTAATACATAGAATATAGATATAAACACATACATAATACATATTTAAATATATACATATGCATATAACATACTTATACATTATCATATTAATATATATATTATAATATTATAGCTATCTATTATATATATATATATTATACAGTATATATATATATATAATAGCTACATAATTATAATATGTCCGGTATGAAAGTAAAGAAATCTTGACGGATGTGGAACAATTATCGTACACGAGTATCTCATTCTGATTTCGGATAACTTTTTGAATGTTGTCTCTACTGTGTTTGCATAGAGTCAAGAAGAGCAATGCAGTGAGTGCACTCATTTTATTGTCTTCTTTGGCTTTTTCATTCATCTAACTTATGTCTTAATATCCCTCTTCTACAAACCTTGAATATGTAAAATCAAAAATATTCCAACGATTGCACACGCTAACTTTTTTCAAACGCCTTACCAGGTCGCCAAAGACTAGCTGCCGAGGGCAAACCATAAAAAAAAAAAAGAGCAAGAAAAAGATACAGCAAAGAAAAGAAAAAACGCAGACGAACAAATTGCAAGGGACAAAGCGCAGAGCAAGAATTATGCAGTAGAGACACGCACAGACCATGCTGAATTATGAAAGTTAGGTTTGTACTACTCAGTGTAAGTGTTCATCAGGTTTTATTGTTGATGCATAAGCTGTCCGATTTCCTATTGTGGTACATTTGTAAAACGAGCATACATTTGGTACTCGTACAATTTACCTTCTCGGACTTTACCTTTATGAGGACATTTTGCCTAAAAAACATAGTTGGTCACATAAAGAGGTAGGATGTATGTGTTGTAATGGACAATGGCGCCGTGTTGTAGGAAAGAATACACCGCTGGGAGCCCTGCCTGCAGGCCTGGACGATGTGAAGTCGAGTATGGTGGGAGCCGGCACTCCTGACATGATCCCACAAAGCTACCCTCTCGTTGCAGGTAATAAAAGTTGTGATCAACCGCTTAGCCATCTCATTAATATATTCAAGATCGTCATCCCACCAGAAAGGACCTATATATATATGTCAAATATCTGCTATTGACCTGATAATATGTGTACATGATTCGTGTGCCAAATGACATCTGCTGTATTTTAGGCTTTTGTTTTATTTCCTGTGGTTTGTAATTAATTCATCATAGGGATACGTGTTAGCTCTGCAACTTTGTAAGCAGGATGACCTTTGAGATCTTCCTTGGTCCTTGATATCTGTGCAGTTGAACAGTGGCCAATTCAAACACCCAAAATTATAATCAAAATGAAATGTAGAACCACCAAATTCTCATCACACCAATTTGAGATGACAGGATTTTTGTTTTTAAGGTTAGTTATTGCTTTCACTGTTCAGCGAACAGCAGTTAAGGTCTGCATCCATTTGCTAATGTTGCTTTACTGTACATTTGAATCAGATAATATCGACTTGGAGCCTCCAATGAACATCGTTTGGAAAATCTTAAAAAAAATTAGTTCAATTCAACATTCAGATCACAGAAGAAAAACTTTCATGATTTCTCATCAAGTGTCAAGTTGTTTGATGTAAACTGCAAAAGCTACACAGCTATGGGTTTGGAAAGAGGCGTTTGATTATTTTATTTTATTTTGCTTGTCCATTGTGCATCTTCCGAGCCAGAAGTGAGCGGGTGAGAGTGAACTAGTCTATACGTTTCCAAATTGTTCAAATGATATGTGGTGAAGAGGTTCTCACATCATTGTACTTGGCATCCGTCCTCCATTAATGCTTCGTGGCCACCATCCTTCTTTCCACCATCACCGAGCAACCCAATGCTTTTAATGTCATCTGCCTCCCCTTCTTCAAAAGGAGGATAAAAATGCAACAGATGTGCTACTGCATAATATGATGGACAGCATGAAATGGCAATTCATTTCTTGTGTATATTTGATAGATTTAAGTAGCTATCTGTAAAGGCGACTATTGCTGGAGTTGCTGTTTCATATGTGCCGAACCTTGTTTGTATGTTTTGCATTTTTTTTTCCATGCTGGGGATAATATATCTGAAGGTGTGTTGGTAAACAGTGCCAAAAGGAAAATGGTGGCATGGAAATGGTCCAAGGAAAAGAGAAAGTAGGCAACCATAATATGCTCCTTTCTGTACTCACAATATGTCAGGTTTTGAGAAATATTGCATTGCCACTATACGTTCCACGTGTGTGTGTGTGTGTGTGTGTGTGTGTGTGTGTGTGTGTGTGTGTGTGTGTGTGTGTGTGTGTGTGTGTGTGTGTGTTTGTGGTGTGTGTGTGTGTGTTGTGTTTGTTGACAAATTCGAGCCTCATGGACGAGTGAGGTGAGGATGCATTTACATTAAATATGGACAGTAAGGTAGAGAAGTAAACAGGGAGACATTACAAGCAAGGGAATGAATGAACGAAAAGAGAGACAAGAGAAATGGTTACCTGCAGTTAGAGGTTGGATTTTGGGGAGCATTGATGGAAGTAGACAAGGTTACAGGTGGGGATGGAAGACGAGAAAATTTTCTTTGTCTGATGCAGGACAATAAGGCGATTTTGTTTTTTTTTTTTAGAGAACGACACTCATTTTGACGATTAATTAAATTTCCGAGCAGTGCTCTGTCATGTATAAGCATTTACGAGCTCAGTTTGAAATTCCTTCCACAGAGTGACATTTCGGACCATCGCAAAGCCTCGTAAAGCAAAGGCCACGCTGTATGCAACACAGTGCAGCATATTTGGAATCATAGGAAGACTGCCTATTCCTAAGCATACTCTGGTCACCAATGTGGTCTCTTTATAAATTGGTATTTCTGCAAATGCCCACCTGTGGTGCCAAATTGCAAGCATTCCTACATAAATCGCATGCCTCATTTTTCCAAGTGTTGTGCTTCACCATGTTCATTTTCGCGATATGCACCACTAAATCAAGCCATGAATGTGCTGCGAGTGGGCCATTATCGTCAGTGCTGTTTGTCTCCCTCGGCAAGCGTGCGTCTCGGCTGAACCGAGGAGGAGGGGGCGGGGTGTAGGTTCGGAGTCTCATTTCCTATGCAGCGGTCATCCTAAAAGTGTTTTGCACGTTTTGAACTTTCCTATATTGAATCTTTGATGAGTTGACTTTCCTTCTTTCCACCATGGTGTTGTTTTGAAATACACTTTCCAAGGCTGTCATGATAATAATTTTTAAAAATTTAAGAAGTTTATATTATTCACGTGAATACGTATAATTGATATTTGTAGAGTTTCATTATAAAGGGTGCAAGTTTCAAAGTTTCTTCATTTCCATCTCCATTTGAGCTTTTGGTTTTCTACTGGTGGTATTTGCAAAATTCAGGTTCAGTCACTTATGTTGCTGTCTGGAGAGCATCAAGTAAACGAGTGACTTTAATTCAAAGTGGTTCAAATGCTTTATTATGCTATCTGATGTTACATTGGCAAAATAATATTGAGAACATAACAAGTCCATAATGCCTAAATATGCTTCTCCATCATTATTCATTATTGCTTCTAACCCTAAAATTGCTTTTCGGATGATACACAAGCAACCATGATGCTGAAGGCACAGCAGACATTGAACCAAATTATTTGGAGCTTCCATTCCACAAACATATTGAAGATTAGGCTAACAATCATCCTGTATTGTCAGTGCCAATTTATATTGTTATTTATGATAGATAGCTGCATTGTTGGACATGCAGGACACTTCTTCATTCCAATCACAACCATATTTATCTGGGTTAAGGTGTTTGACCAATGTTGGTGAGAGCCCTTGCGTCATGTTAGCTCTATTTGCTTTTGGCATGACAGACTGACCACAGTCTGATGGATCATCACAGCTGCTATTGTGTTTCTCTGGCAATGCAAATCGTTAAGGTTGAAATGGCAGTTGTCGTCTGTGTTGAAATAGCAGACCTGGAGGCATAAGAAAAGACAATGTGACTTTGATAAAAACAAGAAAAGAATTCTGGAGAGCAGTTGAGTAGATAAAAAGCACTCAAATGCTCTCAAACACTCAAAGTGTGGGTAAAGTGACGACAGTACTGATCAGTAAAATAAAACGTATGGATTCTCTTCTTGTACATTATCTCAATTTCCTTTTACGATCAAATTAGACTTTATTATTGGAATTGTCATTTTGAACAACAGCAATCATGTTTATGGTGATTTACCTCCTATATACACAAAGCTGGTATACTTTGACTCCTTCCATCCTCCCACCTCTTCGCTTTGGTTAATATTCGTCAAACATTCTTCCCTTGTGCCCTCATCCTCTTCCCCTTTATCCCTTGCCCTCGGCTTTTCTTTAACCTTGTCATATTTTCAATTACCCCAAACTTTTTTGTGTGTAATTAATAGGTATCTCCTCATTGGAAAATCTTTTGTAGATGTTTGCATTTTTGGAATTTGGTGCAAATTAATCTCCTTCGTAATACCAGTGGTTTGCACCAAGTGATATCATAAAGAGCTCTGTACAAGATCATCATCGGTCAGTGAGAAACTCCATATTTTAAGGAAGTCACGATTATGGACAACACTGTGTATATATGGTTTACAGTTTGTGTACCTCGAAAAGTGACATGCACCAATAATGCTTATTTATTCATTTGAATTTGGACATGACATGTCTTTGGAAGAGTCGCGTTGGTTGACTTTGATTGAGACAGGTTTGTGGTAGAGGCCAGCTAGCCTTTTCGTTGTGATTGATGAAAATGTTCAATTGTTAAAATGTTTGCATTTTAATTCAGGTGAGACTATATTGTCTTTTCCCCCCAAAATACATGTGCACATCTCGTAGAGCAATCAAATTGGCAAATGCTTTTGAAAATATAATGATTAGACACGGAGAACACCTTACCATGCAAGTTTTTACAATACCAAAGCTTGTTGCTTTGGTGCACAGTTTTCGAATGTATTCACAGAAACAAATTCAAGCCAAACATCGGCAAGCAATATATGATGACCTGAACATGGTAGATCCAAAGAGTAATTTTCTTATCTTATTGATGTTGTCCTCCACCATCAGTAAAGACATGAGACTTGCCCAATTTTATGTCCAGCCAACTGCTGATGCATGTCGGCAGCAAAGGTTAAATGGCATCATATATCGAGCAGTAATCCGTCATTCAAACTGTACAAGAATTTGACACGGTTTGTGCAATCTTTTCTGAAAACTAGACCGCCCCCCCACAGTTTGATTAATGTACTGGGCTTTGTAGTCTTTGTATGAAAGTTTCAAACAGGATGATTATGCTGTGATATATTACTGACATCATCTGTGGCAAGGAGCAAATAAATTGATGGATTAATGTTTATTACCAGATGTTACCAGATTTCATTTATTTAATACAAGATACTTTTAAATGGCTTGAACAGTCTTCTCCACTTATTACTACATTCCTAAATCAGGCAAGCATTCTCCTGGTTTACTGTTGACTTGCATTTCTTAAATTATCCTGTCGCAATATTGAAAGAAAATGCAACAAAACTTTAGGCAGTAGCTAACTAATCTGACTTTAGAAACGTCAACAATTCACTGTGTTAAATATTTTGCCTCATATTGCATATTGTCAAAATTTGTCATATTGTCAAATTGTCATATTGGAAAAGCCTCATATTGTCTACCTTGATTGAAAATAATTCAACAACAAAGTTTTTTCTCGACAAGCAAATACCACGGTAGTTTCACTGACGGAATATTAAAGAGCAGGAGGGGAGAGGAAGGGAGGGATGAGGTAAGAGAGAGGGGAGAAGGGAGAGAGATTGGAAGGGGGGGGGGAGGGGAGAGGAGAGGAGAGAGAGGGGGAAGGGGAGGGTGGGGGAGGAGAGGAGGGGGGACAAGTTTACGGGGAGAGAGGAATGTGGTGAGCGAGGATTGTGGGAGCGAGAGAGGTGTGGAAGAGTGCTGCACTTTATTAGGAGGGGGGCAAGGAGAGGACAAGAGAAAGTAGAGAGAGAAAGAGAGACAGTAGAGGGGGAGAGGGAGTGAGCAGACAATGTTATATTATCTTTATGACACATGCATGCACACACACACACACACACACACACAACACACACACACACACACCACACACACACAACACGTGCGCGTACAGTGCACACAGAAAGTCTACACCCTTTCAAATTTTCACCTTTTGTTGCCTGAAAGCCTGGAAATTTTAAATCAGACTTTTTCCACTTTATTTACACACTATAACTCACAACTTCCAAGTAAAAAACAAGTTCTACAAATTTCAGAAATTAACTAAAGCACAAAACTAGAATATCTTGGTTGGATAAGTGTCCACCCCCATTATAATAGCAATTGTAAATTAGCTAGGTGCAAACAATCACCTTCAAAATCACACACCAAGTTAATTAGCTCCACCTGTGTTAAATTGTCGTGATTCTGATTATTCAGAATAATCAGCTGTCCTGTAGGTTTCCACTGCTGGGTAGTTCATTACATAGTAAACTCAACCATGAGAACCAAGGAGCTTTCAAAAGACCTCCGGGATAACGTTGTGGAAAGGCACAGATGAGGGGATGGGAGTAAAAATATTTAAAGGCCTTGAATATCCTGGAGGTCAAGACAATCATTAAGAAGTGGAATGGAAGGCATTTGGTACCATCAAGACCCTGCCTAGATCAGGCATCCCTCCAAACTAGATGACCAGCAAGGAGGAGACTGATCAGAGGCCACCATGAGGCAATGGCAACTTTGAAAGAGCTATAGGTATTTATGGCAAAGACTGGTCACTATGTGCATGTGACAGCAATATCCCAAGCCCTGCACAAGTCTGGCCTGCACGGTCAGGTCAGGTCAGGTCAGGTATGGGAGCATGCGCGGAGCAGCGCATCGCTGCATCCACTTCTCGCCGGGACTCCAGGGGCATCCCCCAGGCAGATGCCTGGCCTATCCCATCTCCTTGAGATGCGATCAATCTGCTGCCACACGAGGCACATGGTCGGCGCATTGCTCCTCACTCACGAGGCTCCCTCGCTGAGAGAATCTGTTGGCAGCAGATCAGCGTCGGAAAAAGTCACATGTTCATACAGCTGGAGCTGATTCTCATGGACTATAATACAGGGAACAAATCTCATTTGAGTCTCTCTCAGCAACCGCTCGTCGGACACAAAGTCTGACCAGCAATAGCCAAGGATTCTCCAGAAGAGATCTGGTATCGAAGGAGTTAAGTCTTCATCTCAGATCCTCAGTCAGAGTCGCAGTCTTACATACATAGAGCAAGACTGGAGCACCAAGACCTGAATACTCGGGCTTTCGTCCTCTGTACAGGTACGACAGCGCCACCACCCATGATCCAGTGAATCAATTCCCAGGCCTGACCCAGACGTCTATCGACCCTCTGGCTCACAGCAGCAGAGAAAGGATATCACTGCATAGGTCAGTGAATCTCTCCAGGACCTCAACATCCTCAACAAACAGGTAGAAAAGATGCAGCATCCAAGATGTCACTGAAAGCCTGGATCTTAGTTTTAATCCAGGAAACCATATCCCAGTGGCTCTGACTCCTCATTCAGCACCTCGAGGGCCCAAAATGATATCCAGAGTCTCCGCAAAAATGACTGAATCATCTGCGAAATCAAGGTCAGAGATCTTGAATTCCCAAACGATGCACCACAGCTTGATTCATACCAATCTCCCCAAGAATAAAGTATAAGCGTGGAGTGTGGCGCATCCAAGGGTTACGATGTGTAAATAAAGGTGGAAAAAGTCTGATTTAATGCAATTTAATTCCAGGCTCTAAGGCAACAAAAGGTGAAATTTTTGAAAGGGGGTGTAGACTTTCTTTTGGCACTGGACGTACAGATGCTTCCCTATTTACTTCATAGATGTGTTCCTTGAAAACATCATTTAAATCGAAATAATGTAAATCAAACTTCAAAATCCCATTGACTTGGTGTATTAATAGTGTAGGAGATAGTAGAAAAATCGTGCAAATTATGATACAAGCATCAAATTTGGCATTTCTGTTCTGCAAGGTTTTTGATCAAATCTGCCCGATTGGCCATTTGAAAATCCAAATTTTGAAAAATTTGAAGAAAAAAGAGAAACTCAAAAAATTTGAAGTCACAGCTGGCTGAAATTCTTGAAGTGCAAGTGAACATCCCAGACAGAGAACCAAGGGGAGATGCAGTCATCATTGATGGCTCAGCACTTATCAATGCCCTACCTCCACGCACTTCAAAGATATTTGATGACTATGCTAAAGAAGACATCATCCCAAAGGTGGAATCCTATGGTGCCAGGTACGAGAGGGTGGACGTAGTGTTTGATGTGTACAAGAAGTCAAGTCTGAAGTCGAGGCAAGGTCGAAAGGGGGCAAGGAATCAGAAGAAGAGTGACAGGAACCAGTAAGACCCCAAGTAACTGAGAAAGCTTTCTTCGAGATGACAGTAACAAGACTGAGCTGTTTCACTTCCTTGCGGAAAAGATGTGTGAAGCACAGATGACAAGCACAATCATTGTCACAAAAGGAGAAGATGCCATTAGCAACACAAGGAAGTCACTGGATGCTGTGTCTCCATGTTGTCATGAAGAAGTGACACTCGAATATTTGTACACGCCAGGGATGCAACGACGGATGGTAGCAAGTCCATTATCATTAAGGCTAATGACACGGACGTACTAGTCATAGCAATATCTTACTGCCATCCTTACAGGAACTAGGTCTTGAGAACATGTGGATTGCCTTTGGCCAAGGAGCCAAGGTGCGATGTATCCAGTCCATGAGGTAGTTTCTGCAATCGGGCCTGAGAAAGCTAGAGGGATCCCATACTTCCATGCGTTCACTGGATGTGACGTCGTGTCTGCCTTCCGCGGTAAAGGGAAGAAAACTGCATGGCAGACTTGGAACGTCTTTGATGATGTTTCTGAAACATTCACCAATCTCAGCCAGCATCCAACATTGATTCGTGATCTTGACTTTTTTGAAGTTTTTTTTTTTTCTTCAAATTTTTCAAATTTTGGATTTTCAAATGGCCAATCAGGCAGATTTGATTAGAATCCCCTGGAGAACAAATGTGCCAAATTTGATGCTTGTATCATCATTTTCACGATTCCTCTCAAAAATTGCTGTTATATGCCCCCTATAAAGGGGGAATGCATTCCTGACAGAAAAAAAAATTGAGTGGAAATTTTTCATACACTAAATATATTAAAATATTATTACAATGAAATACTGTACGATACAGTACATCGGGGTCTGGTCATCTTCCTTTTTTTCCTGTGCAGCACAAGGCTGTGAGTAGAATCATTGACTGAGGTTGTGGTAGTGCTGCTGATGCAGTGCCCTGTAGGTTTGAGCAGGAATTTGGAATTTGGCCATGATGCTGGGGATAGCTCCCCGACTTTTCATGAAGGACACTGCAAAGGGATCTTTAATGTCCACCAACTAATTCCGGCAGATGTGACGCCCAGTTTAATGTCCATCTGAGGGATGGCACGCACATTGGTGAATCACTCTGCCTGTGAAACACCGGGATGACAGTTTATAGCTGGATTGAGATTCAAACCCAGGCTAGACAGCTTAGAGCGAGTGTGTGTACCTCTCGGCCGTCCTGCTGTGGTTCTTCAGCTCGAGGCCTTTCAACCTTCTGGAAGAAGCTAAAGAGAGTCTTCTGCACTGCTTTCTGTTTTTTTCAGCAAGCATTCCTTTGTAGCCACTGACAACATTTTCCAATTCTCTCTTGAACTCATTGTTCACTTGTTTTCACTTTTCGTAGTTCACAACCTATTTCTCTTTTCCCTTGCTTTACTCATGCTAATCCTCCGATTACATTAATTGTTATTTTAATTCGATTTTACCTTCCTAACTCTGGGGATATCCCCACAGATAACCTAGCTGTGGTCGCCACAACCACTGCTTGCGTCATGTCGAACTTGTCCCACTGCTTAATTATTTTATTTGTCTCAATGAACTTACACTTTGAGCACATTCCTTAATCTTTTCTTCACTCAATATAATTGTCCATCATGGAAAATTGCATCATATAATGCATGAAATCGTTCCAAGCTTCTAATTTGAAAACTTTGGCACCTACAAAAGTGATGTATACAGCGATTTGTTGGTATGCAGATCAGGCATTCGATGATATTAGTGAGGAGAAAAAATAAATTTTGAGCGCTTTATCGTACAGAAACCATTGCGGCCTGTTCCGAGGCAAGGCATTTTTGAGCAGGCCGAAACAAAATGGCGGCTTAAGACCCTCTGCGTGGTGAAAGTGGGCTGACCAAGAGTGAGTCCTTTTTTTTGTTTTTTCACTGCTTAATTAATTACCTTCATGAAATGGATGCTTAAGTTCTTATATATCTTAAATTGTTATATATCTTCAAAATGGATGCTTAAATTTAACCAAATACCCAGTTTTCATTCGTACACTCCTTCGGAGTTCCCTTCATTAGCATGCAAAGTTTCAGGCCACTAGCTTTCATGGTTTTGGAGTTATGGAGGAGATACACACATACAGTTACTTTTATTATTATCGATTTTGGATAAACTTATAAATAGTTTCCAAGCTCCATTCCCACTAACTCCATCCCTTTCACTTGTAAAGCAATTTTTCTGTTGCTTTTCAGGAGAAGATTTCACATGTTCATATTTTCGCTTTTGAAACATGCTCTCTTAGTACTTTACCTCTCTCTTTTTTACTCAATAGTTCTTTCTGTTGGCATAACTTCTCACTTTTTTAGTTGAGATGTAGTCCAGTTAATAATTATCAGTAACTCAAAGAAAACAACTTCTTTACTGGATCCTGTTCCATCATCTTTGGTTGTGTCGTTACTTCCAGTTGTCTCTCCACTTATTACAGAAATAACAAAGAAGTCTCATTGAAATCACTAAGAAAAGGTCAACTCAACTGGGATGGAGAACGCATCATAGTAAATCTCCAAGACCAAGAATGACACTCTGTCGAGTGCATACCCCCGCCAGCTTGAATAATTTATGTTTTGTATTCCACTGATAGGTCGGATCTGCGTTTTATCTGACCACATTAATCTATCTGAAAGTGTTCCTCATGGATCTGTTCTTGGTCCAGTTTTGTTTTCTCTTTATCTGTATCTGTTTGATACAATTTTATGAAATTTCAATGTCAACTTTCATTGTTTTGCTGATGATACTGAGATCTACCTGTCTAAGAAACGTGATGATGCGCTCTTCTCCACAACATTTAAGTCACGTCTCATGGAAATTCTAAAATGGGTGTTTGTGAATGTTATTAATTGTAATGTTGCTAAAACTAACATGCCGATCCTTGGCTCTTAAATCCTTGAAAAGCATCAACCTCAGATCATGAAAATTGGGTATCATCACCTGATTACTGATACCTCTCTCTCCAACTTAGTTGTCACCATGGACTCATCTCTTTCCTTTTTTCTACAAATCCCTAAAATCGGCAAATTTATTTTCTTCCTTTCACACAATGTTGCCCAAATCCATACATTCATGAATCAGAGGGCTATTGAAACTTTGATTCATGCTCTTATCACGTGTTTGGCTTACTGAATTACCAGGCTTACTGAATGCGAAGTGATCAATTTTGAAGTTTATCACACACACACACACACACACACACCACACACACACACACACACACACACAAAACACACAATATGTATATATACACAAGCAGAGCCCACCTGTCGCTTTGCTGACAGACCAATTGTCATCCTGTTTACCAAAAATTTGAGTGACAAGGAGAAGGAAAGGAAGACAAATTTACCCATGCATAAAGTGCTTTAACCCTTCACCCCCCCCTCTCTTCCATCCTCACTCCCGCTACCCCCCCCCCCAACCCCCCACTTTACAGTCCTTTGTCCTGATGTCCCTTCCCACTTCCCACTAGAGATGTTTAAACACGACAGCTTTTGATATGCCAGTCCATTTTTTTTTAGATGGGGGGGGGGGGAGAAGGAAGGGAGAAGGGAAGGGAAGGAATATATATTTATCCATGTGAAGGTGCTTTAACCTCAGCATTGCCCACGTAAAAAAGGAATTGTAATACTCTCTGCCACCACCACCAGGTGGCACTACACGGAACTCATTTACAGAGAATTTATGCCCCTCCCTGCCCCCCACACCCCTACGTAAATCCTCGGCCACATAGCCCATGTTACTCCAGGTAAAAATGCTACAATTAGAACTATAGTATATGACAGTTGTACTCCCATATATTACAGTTGGTAACAGGTCCTACATATAGTAGTATGCAGAGAATTACTACAGGAAAGTAATGCTATTTTTGCCTGGGCCACCCACACAAGTTATTATTTGTACCCTGAGTTCAGAGTTTGTAACTTAAAATATGTAGCCATGCATAAGAGAGAGACAGACAGATAGACATTGGCGTTTACACATATATATATATATATATATATATATATATATATATACATATATATGTATATGTATATATATGTATATGTAACATATATTATATATATGATATTTTATATTATATATATATATGTTTTTTATATACACATATATATATAGATATATAGATATATAGATATATAGATATATAGATATATAGATATAGATATATAGCCATATTCACATTAACTCCATTGTATTAATATTTATTCATATTCTTTCATTGATTATATTTATTATTGACTGAAACATTGTCTTCACGGAATATATTATGGGTTAATATATTTTAGAGAGAGAGCAAGAGAGCTAAAATTTATGTGAGCAATCTGAACATGCTCAGGAGTGCATCTCAAAACTGTTGGGAAAAAATTGACTCAAACATAATCCATAAACTAACTGAATCATTCATTGCCAAATTGAGTTCAGGCAGTTCTCAAGGCAAATGGGAATCACACTGATTATTGAATTTATATAAAGGCAGATTTGATTTTTTTACATTGCAATAACTGTTACTATATCCTTAAGAATTCAAGGAAATCCCAAGAAAGTGCTTTCATACTGTAACGATTTATTTTGTTGTCACATCTGATTTAATAAATTTGCTGCTAGACTCAGACCTGTGTTTGTCGCTGTATATGTTTGGACATTTTGTTCTTGGGAGAAACTGGTAAGTCTGTTGTGTCAACATTAGTATGTAAATACAGTAGCAGAGCATTTATTTATTAGCAGCATTGTCTTTATTGCATGAGCAAACATCATGGAAATTTTAACCGTCTCTCATTTATGAGTGCACCGTGTATGTCTGGTCTGAACCCACATTCACTCCCGTGTGCCGAGTACACATTGGAAATTTGTCTCCACGATTTAATACCGCACTGGCGGAGCACTCTTTGTAATTATTAAAGTTTCAGTCAAAGAAAATGGATTTTCTTTCCAATAACAGACCAGAAGGCTAATAGGTAGGTTGGGAATTTTATGGATAAAAGATTAGGGAAAGAAAAATAAATTCATGACACAAAGCTCTTCATTGATCAAAATGTAATTTAACAACCACTTGCATGTCTGTGAATGTTACAAGTTTACGAAATACCTATAAACACATTTAACACTGCAGTGTCAAAAAATGTTACATAAACTCGATTTCCTCAACCCCCATCACCACAAAACTGCAAGTAATGCTTTGAAGTAATTTCCTGTTTTTCCAAAGTGAAAGTTCAAATAAATATACGACTTAAAAGGAGTGTTTTAATGCACTATTCTTTTTTAACTTTCATACTACACCTCAGAAATCTAGGCTTGACCCTTCAAAATTCTCATCCTCTCTTCCACCGAGGTTGACTCTCCTGCACGGATTACAAGCCGTATTGATATTTTCACTTCAAGTTGTGTTAGGTGTGTGGCGTTGAATAGGGGACAGAATCATAATCTAAAGTTGCATCAACACTGCTGAAGTATGAAATGTACAAGTTGATTTTAAAGGATGTACTATAGATGTTCAGTTTGACTTAAGTCATTCTAAGAAATGGATTAGCATGTACAAGATGAGCAAGCTGATAGATCAAGTTAGTGGGATTTGACTTGAATGAAACATGCTTTGAAGCATGCTTAAAGGCATTGGAACTTAAATGAAACATGCTTGAAACAGGAAATTACTCCACAGCTGCCCAGCATTCACAAGTAGGACTTACATGAGAATCCCAAAACTACCTATCCCCATCAGCCGCCAGACCGGTTTCATCACTTATCGGCGAATCATAACTGACAGCGTAGCACCACTGAGCCTTCCAAGCATATACCATGTGCATTGCCAATAGCAATCATCACATAAATATCAAGACCCAATCGCATTTCTCACCTGTAATTGGGGGAACAACCAATCGGCTTCCACCAAATCAAATCACCCTCAGTGACTTGGATTTTCACATAATTAACCCCCTGCTCTGCTTGTCCAAAGAAAGCTTTGTAAAGCACTAAGGAAAAGCTTCACAAGACAAGCCCTTTGCTGTTTCAAACATGATCCAGATCCCTCCACAGATGCTGAGCATTCACAAGTAGCACATACATGATAATCCCACAACAAAAATAAAGATTTTAAATCTTTAGAAAACATTCAGGCCGAGAACAGCACTCAGTAGAACACATACCTATGCCAGGCTGAACAGTTTACATTTTGTATCCCACTGATAGGCCGGATCTGCCTCCAGACCTTAACCAAAATCTAATCGGCTTGTTTGTGTCACCTACCCAACTCATCCACCAAGTTTTGTCATAATCTGCACATAATCGTTTGAAATATCATGCTATGTATCGTTTTTGGGCCTGTCACTCAATGGTGAAGAATCACTTAAAAACTTATCATATCTGGATCCGGATCTGGATCTTCAACAAATTTGAAGCAATTTGTCCTTGTCACACATCCAACCTTTTTCACCAAGTTTCATCCAAATCATAACTTTTTGAGATATTGTGCTATACAGTAAACCCTCCAATATCGCAGGGGTTAGTTTCCTGGAAAATGCTGCGATAGTTAAAATCGCAATCATGGAAACCAAGGTCAAATGGGAGGAGGGGGTTTCAGTTCTGTAACTTCAAGAAAATATTGAGGAAGATCAACGGCAGCCAGAAATAAACACATTATTTTATTTTATTTTATTTTTTGTATACATTGTCGAGGCTCATATGAGAGCTAACACACAACGCACAGCAAGGGGGGGGGGCATGAGACAAGAAGGGCAGGAGAGGGAAGGACAAAACAGTTGGAACAGAGACATTAGGAATGTGTGGAAGGGAGAGGGATGGGGGGGAACACGGGGTATACAAGATGGACACTCCAGGGGCTTTCAGGAAGGAAAGCAGGGAATTTGAAGGAGGTGGGTTTGGGTGGATTAACAGGGGTAGAAAAGATCGTGGTTTTGATGGGGGAAGATAAGAGGTGGTGGTGAACAGCTGTTTTGAAGGCTTGGAGGGAAGAATGGGATTGAAGAAAGTGAGAGAGTTTATTCCAAAGGTGGGGATAAAAAGGAATGAAAGAGTGAAGGTGAGCAGTGATTCGTAATTTTGGTAGTTTTACCACAAGGGGGTTGCTGGTGGACCTTGAGTGCCCTGCGGAAATATAGGGAGCACATGTCGCAGACAGAGCAGGGGGGACGAGAACAGGGCCCAGAACGCTGCCTTGAGGAACTCCAGCCTGGACAGCAAGAGGGGATGAGAGAACTCCATTAGGGCCACATGTTAGCTACAAAAGGAGAGCAAGCCTGCGAGCCATGAGTGGAGATGGCTTTGGATACCATAGGAAGAAAGTTTGGTGAGCAGGGCAGGGTGACAGACCGTGTCAAAAGCACACTATATGTCTAGGGATATGGCTCTGATTTCATATCTGGCATTGAGTACCTCCATCCATTGTTGGAAAAGCAGAAGCAGCATATCCAGGGTGGAGTGGCCTCGTCTGAAACCAAATTGATGATCGGAAATCAAGGCATTGGAGAAGAGGAAGGATTTAATGTCTTAAGCGATTATGGAATCCATAACCTTGCTGATTAGTCTGTTGTGTCAGGGATCTGTTTTTGCACCTTTTTATGCATGGTGGTAATGTTTGCTGATTTTCAAGCAGATGGCAGATGACCTTGAGCAAATGAGAGGGTGAATAGAACATGTTTATTTATAATCAAAAGAAATATGTAAAACAATATATAATGCATGTAAACATTGACATATACATGTAAATTCAGGATGGCCATAAAGTCTGGAAACATAGATAATATTATGTCATTGTGTTACGGTTTGAAGATGTCCTTGACAAAAGACGAATGTGTTGAGGTGATACTGCTGAGTTGACGTGAGGGTCAAATCGACGGATAGCAGTGCATTTCAACGCATGTCATCCCAGAAGAGCTGCCGTCTCCCACAGCACATTGGGGAAGCTGGTTCAAAAATTCAAGGATACAGGAAGTGCGTTGGACAAACTCTGTTTTGGATGACCATTCGTATCCAACGAGGTGAAGGAAACTGTCATAGCGAAGGTAATAGCCTGCCCGAAGAAGTCAACTCGCCGGACATCCATGGAACTAGGGGTGCCTCGCAGTACTATCCAAAAAATTCTCAAGGCGGATAACTTTCACCCGTACAAGATGCAAGTCCTGCAAAAGTTATCCTATGTTTCCAGACTTTATGGCCACCCTGTACAATAAATACAGTGCAAATTCAACAAAACACAATAATTTTACCTTTTATCTTTATTCAAAAACAGCGTTGTGGGGGAGGGTAAACATATTACGTATTCATTCGTACTGTATTCTGCCGAAAATAGAAAACACAAGACTTAGCATGGGATGATGATGCTGCTCGAGGGGGGAGGGTGGAGGTTAGAAAGACGTGGATGTAGAACTTGCGATGGCTGTTGGATCATTGGGAGCACGGCAAAGTTGCCTGCTGCATTGCCACATAGAACAAAGGTAAAACTATCCTAAGCCATCTTAATCTGGAGCAGATCTTCCCTGCTTGGACAGGAAGGTACAATATGGCATCCTCTTCCAAAATAATCCCGTCTGACATTAAAAAAAACCTGCTCCAGAATAAATCCCTTCACCTCAATTAGTTCCATGAGCCATGGTTCAATTGGAGCCTTTGGCCCCGGGTGCCTTGTGAAGACGTGGGTAAATATACAATGGGTTCTCCCGTCTCAGCAGTCTACTCAATGTCCGGGTATATCCATGATAGGTTCCCCCTTATCATCGGTCCACTCAAAGGCATTTTTTTCTGTTTAGTGCTCAATCTAAACATGAAGCACTTTTCCCATCCTTTCAATATCATGGGACTGCAATGAGACTTGTGTGCTATGCTAGCAGGAACCCTTCCTTGCATGGATGTTTGACTAATATTTACACACAGTTGATTCATTGATCCAGCAAAGGCGGCTTACAGATGCCACACTTTCACTTCTTGTCGACGTATCTCACAACTCTATTTCTTCGCAAAATGTCATAACCTTTCTCTGCCTTTTGGCACAATTAATTTTGTCCATCATTGTACGTTTGTACGCCATTATTAACTGTTTTGTGTCTCCTTGTTCTTGTAGATCTCGATCTCCGTATGTCATTTCCTTTTCGATGACGATTCATTGTTAAATTTAGCTTAGTTCCCATATGCTGGTCTGATTACTCCAATTAATGGTGCACGAGAAACAAGAAAAGGCTCGTAAAGAGAGGTAATCATATATGCGGACGCAAACAATGACTCATCTCAGCTCAAAAACCGTGATTGGCTGAAATTAAATACACCGATAACAAAATCGGAACACAATAGGTTGCTTGATGAGAGGAGTAGCAGCCGAAACCCGAATCCTATCCAGGTTCATCCTGATAACTCAATCTCTGTCTTTTTGTTCCTCCTGATACTCCAGTGCTCTATTTGGTCAGTTATTTGAGTAGAAACCTGCGATATTGGAACCTGTGATATTTGAGGATTTACCGTATATCATGTTTGGCCCTATCTCTCAATGGTGAGGAATCACTTTAAAAATTCCAGTATCCGGATCTGGATCTTCACCAAAATCTAATCAATCTCTCCTTGTTACACGCCCAACATTTCCATTGAATTTCCTCCTAATTCATCCATAACTTTTTTGAGATATCCTGCTCACAGACAGACAAACAAACAGAAAGACATAACCTCCGGGGTGAAAACATAACTTCTGTCCATCTGTCGGAGGTAAATATGATGTTGTGCCTGCTGCATGGGCTTTCTTGAGCCAAGCAGCCTCGATAAAACAGCCTGGCTCTCGCTTGATGCTTTGCCCTCCAGCACCTGCCTCCATTGTGCAGCTCTCAGAACTGGCTTCACAAGCAGACTGAAGAAAACAGCTCAAGGCTCAAGCAATTGTAAAGCATAGGTTTAATGAAGTCCAACTCTCAGATAGGGGCCGTGTGTGTGTGTGTGTGTGTGTGTGTGTGTGTGTCATCGGTTTTGGTGCCCCCTCATTTTAGCAGTCTCTATCAGGTGGTCTCATTCTCTGCAGTCTCATTTTCTGCCTTCTTGCCAACCTCCCCTCTCCTATTCTTCTCTTCACACATTCTCCCCTCTTTGTCTGACCCATTACCAACACGCAGAACATTGCATATCAAGCATCTTTATTTGGACATCTGCAATCACCATAACCATCCCTTTTCTTCCCCCTTAAGCCACCTGTCTGAATCCCATCCCCCTCTACGTATACATAATAAATTGATGACCACTTGCGAAGCCAAAATTGGTGGAAGTTTTTAACCCAACCTTCCCATGTGTCACATGCATACCCCCTTTCCCCCTCTTACTCCTATGTCCTCTCCCAACCTAATTTTCCTTCTCTCATCACTCCCTCCAAATCCTACACTCTTTTCTCTCGAATGTTTCTGCATTTTTATCCTTTTACTTAATTGTACTCAACTTAGCACTTCACTTTGCATATATCTTCAATACATGAAAGCTAGGATGCAAACCTATTTAATGATAGCTAAAAATGAACATGTCTTTGTGATAATTATTACCTCCGCCACCGAAGATGAAGGGGGTTATGTTTTTACCCCTTTCTGTCTGTCTGTCTTTCTGTTTGTTTGTTTGTCTGTGCACAGGATATCTTAAAAAGTTGTCGATGGATCCGGGTGAAATTTTGTGGACAGGTTTGGTGTATGACAGGAACGAACTGATTAGATTTTGGTGAAGATCCAGATCCGGATCCGACTACGAGAATTTTTAATGTTATTCTTCACCATTGAGAGATAGGGCCAAAATTGATATCGTACTGTATAGCATGATATTTCAAAAATGTATTGGGTTTATAATTGATCGAATAAAGAAATATGTTCTCGTGTATCAGGCATTATGTGGCAGAGGTATGAGCTCTACCGAGTGCCCTTCTAGTATCACATTAAATTAGAATACTGCAGCAGACCATAAGTACATTGTGGAATCAGCTGTGCTTTTAGTCTGTGTTCAATTTCCAGCACAACGATAAACTGTCAGATTGGGATTTCACACTCAAGGCGTTGCATCACAAAGTGTTCTGTCCCTCGGATAGACTTTATGCTCGGGATTTGTCTGCGTGAATTAGTTGGAGGATGTTAAAGATCCCAAGGTGTCTTTCATGAAGACTAGGTGAGTTATCTCTGGTACCCTGAACAATTTCAAAATTCCTGCCACTTGAAGTCCAATGTCAGGCCAAGCCAGCGGACTCTGCAAGAAAGTGGAAATAATTGGGCCTAAATAAATTGAAAAATAACTACAAAGTAGTGGTGGGAGTTTGGACACATGATTGCCTTAAGGCTTTTGGAATAAGAAAAATCATAATAAAATGTAGGCTTGACACCAGGCAGCTTGATGTGATGCAGTGTTATGTAATATATTTATTGTTGGGCTGCATCACCCTTCACTTTGCTCATCTTCATCTTCAACCTCAGTTCCCAAAACAAGTCTTAAAATATATGGTAATATTTCTTTCTCCAGGTGTGAATCTATTTTGTTCTGTTAGTTTTTTTGTTAAAAACTTCCTCATTCAATTTGTTCTGAGAATTCCCTCTCGCATCTTCAATCCCTTGAACAGGCATGTATTAATGGCTTTTGTCGGTCTTAGCTTTCTTTCTTTTGAAAAAATATCAAATTAATTTCAAATCTGCTTTTTTTTCTCTGATGTACATCCCTTTGTGACAAGCTAATTATAAAGAGTGATTTATAAATGTTCTATTTGTATTGTTATTGGACATAATTAAGAAGAGCAAGATTGTAAGGATGGTTTGCCTTCGCATACTGTTAAAACGACATTCAAAACCAGCAAAATTTTAATATGATGACTCTATTGGAATATTTGAGGATCGAATAAAGAAATTTCTCTGTAATATAGTCATAATATAGGATGCATTTCAATGACTGGAAGGATGGCAATCAGCAGCAATGTGCTGTCTTCTGAGTTGTTCACTGTTGAGGTCCCTTGTCTATGTAGACATAATTAATAAAATCGGCTTCCAATCTGTGAAAAGCAATGTTAAATGATAGATGTTATTAGCTGAAAGCTGATAAGAGTATGTCAAAGATAATGGGAAGAAAGACGAGTCTCATGTTTTGAGCATTAGCCCTTCTTCAGAGCAAAAGAGCCAAAAAGAGAGATCTCAACCTCATTGTGCCTTCTGCTTTCATGAACTTGTGAATGCTAAAGATCACATGGTATCTCGTGCAAGAAGTTGCCAGATATGTAGCTGTTTATTTTGTAGCTTCACTCACTCCCATATAGACTGGAGAGAGAGAGAGAGAGAGAGAGAGAGAGAGAGAGAGAGAGAGAGAGAGAGAGAGAGAGAGAGAGAGAGAGAGAGAGAGAGAGAGAGAAAGACAGAGAAAGACAGAGAAAGACAGAGAAACAGACACACAGACACAGAGTCCACATGCAGACAAACTTTAACATAATGCCCCATGGCAACATAATTTTATATTATGCCCAAATCGGCCTTCAGTACAATTCGACATTTGTCTAATGTAACCATCAGACAAGTGTCAGAACATAACTTTTATTTATCATATTTAACTGCAACTTAATTTGGACCTTGAATGTGGATTATTTCAAAGTTGTTCATGCCCGTGTGTGTTTGTCCGCCTTGCCCAGTCATTCATGCATAGCTTTGAACTGAATTTCAATTAAAATTGTAATTGACCCCAGGTCTGGTCATTATTTTGAGAAATAGCACTCGATTGTTGGTTTGACTGGAATCGGTAGTCGGATCGAGGAAAAAAAGAAAGATTTTATTTGAACATTTGGCACAATGTCAAAGTTTGAATTATTTATCTTTACGGACTTCCATGTTTGAGTGGAAATATCTGAAAAATCTACACTATAAAATACTCAATCTTTTGAGAAATTGCAGTGAAGGGAACTAATACTGAAACAACTGAAATGAGTAGTTGGATCAAATCAAAAAAAAAAAATTGGATTATTGTTTTATGACTCGTATTTTAAACTTGCGCTTTCGTTTCTGATAGTGGCAAATTTGCCATTTTTACAGGCGGCTGGAGAACAAGCAGCTCACTTTGTGCAGTACCATGGCAGTTTTAAGGTAAATCTGACTTCCTTCAATCCCCAAGCTACTTATTTTAACTTATCCTAATAAATAAATGTGAGGAAAAAAGATCCCATTTTCTGGTACTCACTTTAAATTCAGATTTGTTTCTCCCGAAAAGTTTCATGAACTTCTGCCCCAAAACAACAATAAAAAACTCAACATTCTTCAATATAAAACAATCGATCTCAATTTTTTTTGTTGTTATCCTTTCCTCTGCTGCACCCTCCTCTTTCCTTTTACGCCTCCTTATATTCCCAACTCACTTTTTACCATGACTGTTCCCCTACCCCATTCCTTTTTTCTTCATTAAGTGTCAATTTTTTATTTTTTTTAACACGTGTACGTAAATAACAATCATAATTATTATTGTTAATAATAAAAACAATCAACATTTATTTTTGAAAAATGCTTGAATTCTGGTAAGTTAAACGTTCAACTCGATGTAGCTGTTGATAACATTGTGTGATAAGATTTAACTTACCAGAAAATCATGACTGATAAATGCAGGAGTTTTTCAGAAAATCTTGGCTGATATTGCAGGGATTGTCTAGAAAATCGTGACTCATAGTGCAGGTGCTGAAGGACACGAAAGTATGCATGTGCATTGAAAGAAAGGCCCTTGTTTCCTCTCAATTTAGTCTGACATACTTTCAGAGGAAGCACTTCAAATCCCATATTCAGTTTTGGTAAAGGAATGAAGGTGTCCTTGATCTTCTCAGTGATACCTGTCATTTACTTTGTATAAACTCCAAAAGCGTTGTTTCTTTGTAATCATCGACAATTTTTTTAATTTAGATACCATGTTTTTCTGATATTTATTTTAACATGCTGGCTGGTGAACTTGTGTGTAAATTTGGCTCATTGTTTTGGAGGATGTCAGATCTCTGGATCTTCAGTGGAAAGAGTAGCTTTCGTGTGTAAGACACAGAGATGGGTTGCTTCAAAGCATAATGTTGTGACTCAACATTATTGAAGTGATGAATAAGTGAGCGAATAAAGTCCAAATTACATGGAACATGTATCACAAGTGTTATTGCTGTATTAAAATGTAATACCACTGATTTTAAACACATTCAGCTGAACAACAGAAAAACAAACCAAAACGATCACTGTCAGTGATTATGATCATTAATGAAGGAAAAATGTAACTGTGAAAAAAATTGACTCCAGGGTGGTGATTTTGTTTGTCACAGAAGCCCTTCAAATATATTTGGTCAAAACCATGATACAAAGTGACGTTGTTGCTTCTTTTTGAGAAGGTGAACAGCATTGCTCTCTACAGCATTTTATTGTCCATTTTAGATAAACTGAAAAGGTTAGAGTGGACCTTCTTCAACTTCTGCAATTTACGTTCACCTGTGATGGTGCTCATTAGATCGTTCCACATTGTTTGGCATGGGAAAAAGGAAATAATTTTAGAAATGGACAAGACTGTGTCATATTTTTGCGATAATGCATGGACCAACCAAACATTTTTGTGTTTCAATGGTTCACCAGCAAGACCCAAGTTGGACTAAATCCAACACTATCCTTGACTAGTAAGACCAGTTCTTAAATTTGTAACTGAGTTTTTTGGTGTTAAATATAAGTAATGAAATAATACTGAAAAAGCAGCTCAACGAAAAGGCGGCTCTTTCCCAACCTTACAAAATTGCACTGATCAAAAGACTTTAAAATCTGGTGTATTCAGATCATATGGTCATAAGTACATAATTGTGTGGGAGAACGAGAGGTCCTGAGATTATGACTTGTGTCATTTAAAATTGGACTTAGATCCTAGCCTGGGAAGATGACATTGTCACAAGTATTCTGTTTAAATATGTAAAACCAACACAAGAAATGAGCCGCAAAGACTGGGAACAGGAATGTGTGTGATTATCTTTGAAAAAGTGGGTCAAATAATGAAATGTCATCTCGAGCCAATTGTCACTGTAAAAGGAAAGTTGCCAGCCATGTTTGGCAGTTACGAGAAAACTCAATGAGTTTTTCTGATCAATGCCTGGCACTGGTGGAATAGAGTACAGGATATGATATATGACCATTTGTTATTCGCTTTTGATTGTCCAATTCATGAGAAAGATGTGACATGGTAAACACTGCATTCAGTATTGTACCAGTGACTTTAAATGAGAAAAAAAAATTTTAAGCAATCTTTTTGCTTTATCATGGCAATGTGTTACTTTCAATACCAATGGGAATGTTGAAAGCATTTAGTTGATACTGATGAAACCATACCTCCAAAAATCATTTACACTTCATATCCACATTATATTTTGCTATAATTACAAATCACTTTTTACCTCATCCATTATTAAATTAATGTGCCTATGGTATCAACCCAAAGGTCCCCTGTTCCAAAATATGACTTGGGACATTTTCTTCCACATCATGTCTAACAAGACAGCCAGCTTAACGTCTTCTCTGAACAGCAGTGCTTCAGACCAGCTTATCTTGTATAAAATGCACCAGAAGAGTGGTTTTAGTTGAATCAACTTCACTGGTAACCTATCTCATAACCAGACAGATCAGAGTTAAGCAAACGACTGCTCTGAGTTATCTGGCATAATAAGTACAGAAACTACATTTTATGATTGGATTACTATAATTTGTTTTAATTTTAATAATGAATGCAGATATTCAGTATAAGGCCTCAACAGTTAGTATCAACACCTGAAATCCCCCAAAGTAGGTCTCAATAGTGTGTTTTGGCAATAGGCCCGAGAAATATGTTACAGCAAATGAGAACCTCAGAGCAAGTGGCCATGGGAATATGGAACTTTGAAACATCAGAACCCCTTAATCCCATCGGCACTGTGACAGCCTCAATGAATTGATCACACCAGTAAATTACACGCAGTAATTAAATTGCCTAAGCTGAGCTAATTACCCAAGAGGGTGGGTGAATGTGACAGTGATCATATTCCATGCTTAACAAAAAAGTCTCATGCCTGGAATAACCCCCAACGACTCTTTCCCAAATGTATGTCATTGCAGTGTGTGTGTGTGTGTGTGTGTGTGTGTGTGTGTGTGTGTGTGTGTGTTTTGAAGTTTTTGGCTTGAAACTGAAGTAGGAAATAACACAATTGTCATTATTACATTTTAGAGTGAAATTTTTTTATTTTAGTTTCATTTGCAGAATAATTGAATAAACTCATTCTCAAATCATCGCAGAAAAATGTATTTTATTAATCTCGAAAAGTGGGATAATTCAGACTGGGAACGTTTCACTTGCTGCTTTAACAACATCATTGTAAAACATCAACTCATGTAAATGTATGTCTCAAAAAGATATATTGAATTTTCATAGCATCAATACATTCAGAATATAGCAAGCAAAAGTGACTTGTTTGTTCATAATTTTGGTCGTTAAGGTGGTCGAAAAAAGAGACTGTTTATGCAATGATATACAAAGAGATACCTCTGTGTAGGAGGAGGAGAACATTTGGCCCACCATGGCTGTGCCATTTCAACACCTGAGTACTTATACCTCTGAATTCAGGTTGTGTTAATTGAGGAAGGAGCTAATGACAAGCAGGGAGTTTAGTCAGGGTATGCACATACAATGGCTTACTCTTTTTGAAAGTTACAATCCACAGGATCTTTTAACATCCACAACCGAAATTCAAATGGGGCAGGTGGTGCAACACACAAGGTGGTGCTTTAAGGTGCAACAAACTCTGCAGGCAATACAATAAAAAAAATATTCGTTGAGTCCAACTCCATGGGGAATCAAACCCAGATGAGACGTGAGTTATGATCTGAGCTATCATATCTATATATAATTAGATGAACCTCACAATGTGTTTGTATGTGTCATTACAACCATTGGTTGGACAGCCGGCCTGACTCCACCCACAATTGGAATCTGATTCCACCCCTGAAAAAAAATAAATCATGCATCTGCCATTTTGCTGCTTTATTAGGCCGAAGACATATTCAGAAGTGTTATAATCACAATCGCCATGCCTTCCCTCTCTATAAGTTTTCTCTTCAGTGTGAAAAAGACCAAAAGCGACTTAAAAGCATCATCAAATGTCGATAGGTTGCAGGCCATCAGTGTCACAGGCATTCTGAGGCATGTCGTTTGTGTAGGCCCCAGGCTTCAAGCCTTCCGGCCTATAGGATCATTCCTTCATGGCCCAGTGAAATTGGAATTTATCCAAGCTATATAAACACGATGTAATATAAAATATATGTATATATAGCTATAAATATGTATATGCACATAAGCAATAGCCATATTTTGGCTTCATTACATAACCGAGATAGTTATTTCTGAGGCATCGACCAGCATTCTGTGCCTATACACACCCGCATTTTTTTTTAATTACTTCGGAAGCAAACGAGGCTGTGCTTGTTCACCATATGATTGTGTTGAGACCGTGCTTATACACCGTATGTTTGTGCATTTTACATTAACACCTGAAGCACTTCAAAGAAATCCCGCCGAACATTTTGACCCGTTCATGTTTGCCATTCCCTTCTTGCAAACAATTAATTGAAGGTAATCCATAACTTTGTGTGCATTGCAATCCACTGTATTGTTTTGAGTTTGTGCACCCATCACTTTGGTGGGGTTTTCCCCAAGTTTAAATATCATCTTAAACAATCACACAAACAGAAACAAAGTGACAAAGCTTATTCCATTTTAGTATGTGTATTATATATATATATAATATATATAATTTTATATATATATATATCTTGTTATAGTTTCACCGCCGGGACGTCGCCGCGACACGACCGCCAGACGGAGCCGCGAGTCGGCCCGGCTCGATTGCCCGGAATGTCAGATCGCCGGCCCGGAAAAGTCCGGGTCGACGGGTCCTTGTTATTTTGGACTGAAATCCGCCAATGGGTAGACCACGTGGGGTAGGGTCGATTGCCAACTTCAATTTACCTAAATACCCACGTGGTCCAGCTACCGGGAATTTCACCCTCGACGGAACTCGTACGGAAACGAGCTGCTTACCAAGCTCGTTCCGCGAGCGATCCCGAGCGGTTTTAATCGCCGATCCGTCGGCCCAATTATCCCGTTACTCCGCAATGGCTGCTAATTTCCCACAACACGTGACACACTCAGTCAATGGAAGAATCGACGTGACGAGCTGAGAACATTCAACAAATGGGGATATTTATTTACAATAGGCAGGGGGAAATAGGGAGCATGCAAGGGAAGATTTAAACCGATTATGAGAAAGGCAAGCAAACAATATTCAGCACGGCACTTAACAATTGCAGTACTTGCCAGACTGCGCCACAAACAGACACACGCACACCCAGACAGAATGATTGGACCCTGAGGATCTTTATTGTGGCTCTCCAGCCGAGGAGGACAGTCCGGCTTGTAGCCAGGGGCGGCAGGCTACCTGGCCGCGAATGCGCGGCTGGACGTCCCCTTCTCTTGGGACTCCGGGTGGCGTCGTCGAACCAGCCAGGCGGAGCCCCAGCGACGACAAGAAAAGCTCAGGAGCCAGGACGGGTCGATGGAAAGAGCGCTCCGGAGCCAGGGCGAGGTCGATGATGGAAAAAGAGAGACGCGCGCAAACTCCGCAGACCCTGACTCTGATATTCCCCCTCCCGTGCAACGACCGCTTCTTTTTCTCCCCACTCGCCTTCCCATTGGAGGGAAACCCCATGCGCTCCTTGGTCGCCCTCCATTGGACAGGCGCGCGGTGGCGGGGCCCCCATCCCTCTGGGCAGAGTCTCCAGTGGGGTGTTTGTGGCTCTGCCTACCGCTTCACCTCAGACCGCATGCTTAATTGCGACGTCCGGTCGGAGGCGGAGCGCGGAAGACGCCCTCCCTGCCGATTGGCCAAGGAGGACGCCATGCCTTCGCTAGACTCCGCCCAACAGCGCCTGCTGGCTGGCATGCACGAAGAATGCCACGGGCGTCATGGCGTCAGGATGGACGTGAAGATGGCGTTGTTGTCGTTGTTGTTGTTGCGGGAGAGGGGTATTCCAATTACAAATCCAGCACATTCACACTTATCACCCATATGACCAGGGAGGAAGCTATCTATAAAACACGTACTTAACGAGATAATTGAGCTAAAGGAACCTGAATTTGAGTGCTATAGATTTCCAAATTCGTAACAATATATTATATATATATATATATATATATAATATATATATATATATAATATATGTAATGCTTGAAACAGGTCAAAATATAGAGCTCCAAAGTGTAATCAAAATTACCTTAATGCGTTTCTTTCATTATTTCGAGCAATATGCAGTGTATGCAGAATAAATGTTCCGAGTTCAACAATTCAAAACTTGTGAAATATACTCAAATGCAGTAAGCATTAACCTTAAAATTTATGAAGCAGCTGAAAATGATTTATTGACCTTCACTTTTTCTGGACTACTGAGATGAGTTAGTTATCCTGAAAAGTTATTGAAGAGGTTCAGTGTGGAAAGCATGCAATTTATGATCAATAAGAGATGGCAGAACAACATGGAACAGTACTCTGAATATAAATAGAGGACCAGTAGTCCTGTAGCTCACCTTGCTGGTTGCTAAATAGTGGTGTGATAGATGGGTCAGTGTAAAAATAAGAGCTGTTTTAAAATACATATTATCCGTCAGGTAGTATTGACATTATGTTCATCGTAGTGCAACTCCCTGTTGTCTATGATCCTTAGGTTTTGAGATATTGCCCACTTCTGGATGATGATGCCACTTCCCGTTGCGTCAAAATTAGCCCTACTTGATAAGGTGCAAGTCCATGGTGTGTATAATTCATAATTTTTTGAGATATTGCCCACTTTGTGTATTATGATGTCACTGGCGGCCATTTGGAGTTTTGGATCATCTTCTTTTAACCAAACGTTTCCATCAGTAGTAAATCATATATTTTACGTTTCACATAGATCAGTTAAGTGGTTTCAAAGAAGATGAATTTTAAAGATTTTCCTTTGATTCAATATGCAGCCAGAGCACATGACCAATTATGTCATTGTTATCATATTATATTTCCTACGTGTAGTCAATCAGAGATGTTAAGTTTTGCATCGATCAGTGAAGCGGTTTCAGAGGGGGTGATTTATGAAAGTTTTCCTGTAATCCAAACTAGATCAAAATTCTTGTACTTTTGGGACCTTTAAACCTTACAATGACTTAGGCCTAGGTCACATTTGCCACCCGGCCGTGGGGTCTCCAAAATCTACAGCCACTAGCAATTATACGGCGGCCGCAGTATTTCCACGGTCACACAATGTAGCAGTCACATATGTTTTTATTTTCGGGAGCCGCACAGCGTGTTTAGGCCTAAGCCACATTTGCCACGGCGGCCGTGGGGTCTCCAAAATCTACGGCCACTAGCAATTATACGGCGCCGCAGTATTTCCACGGTCACACAATGTAGCAGTCACATATGTTTTATTTTTCGGGGAGCCGCACAGCGTGTTTAGGCCTAAGCCACATTTGCCACGGCGGCCGTGGGGCTCCAAAATCTACGGCCATTAGCAATTATACGGTGGCCGCAGTATTTCCACGGTCACACAATGTAGCAGTCACATGTTTTTATTTTTCGGGGAGCTGCACGGCGTATTTATAAATTGTGGAGACCGAAAATGTGGGGTTGCCGTACGGTCTTTGATTTGATGTCGCACGGTGACCTTAGGGCGTTCCTGCGGCGGCCATAGAATTTTCAAGGCAGACGCAAGGTGCCCGCAAGGCGACGCAGGGGGGCCCTAAGGCGAACGTGCGGCCAGACGGACGGTAACGAATGGGTTAATTTTTTTTTTTTACCATTTCTTTTGTTTCGGCTTGTCGAATTGCTACGGCGAACGTAGAAATGAAAAAAGTTATAACTCCGCGTTATAATTCCACGGCGACCTTACGGCCTGTAAAATATAGCCATACGGCGTAGGGCCACCCTGAGGCCACCTCAGAAACTCTGTGGCCGCCGCACGTTTGTCAATTCAGAGGGCGTACGGCGGCCGCCGTATCCTCGCCGTAGAGCAAATGTGACTTAGGCCTTACTTACAGTGCCGATAGAGTCTACACTCCCTTTCAGAATTTTCACCTTTTGTTGCCTTATTTCCTGGAATTTAATTGCATTACATCAGACTTTTTCATTTACACATCGTAACCCACAACTTCCAAATGAAAAACAAATTCTACAAATTTCAGAAAATGTATTAAAAATACAAAAGTAGAAGTGTTGCGCTTCTGTAAAACCACATGCCTCCAAGGCAATGGCATACAACATAGAGCGATCCCAAGGCAATTATTTCAATAGTATGTGTATTAATTAGTCCTTTTCATATGTCTAGTGGGTAAAGGGGAAAGATGCATTGCACGGGACTCCTTCAGATAGACTCCTTAGATCTCTTTGAACTTCAGCCCTTGCAGTTCTTCCACTCTTTTGCTACACCCCTTTCTCTCACACGAAACAAGCACGCACGCCAACCAATGGAATCCAAGTGAGCCATACAGCGAGTGGTGCATATGCATTTGCACGCCAATTTTCCATTCAAAACTGGGTGCCAATTCTCAACCGCCATTTCACCTCAGACCTTCATTCTACTTACCAAATTATAACACGCTCACCACAACTACTTCATACGACTAATAATAATCCCCGCAACAACCCACGCTTGCATTTTCCATTACAAACGCGAACATATTCACAATCTCATTACAAGGAACTTCCACCTCTTCCCCACAATGCCATAACGTACTGCTACTTCACTACAAATGCCACAACGTGCTCCTGCTACTCTACAACCACCTCAACTGCCATATACTCATTGAACACTTACCACAGCCTCGAAGGACACGGAGGAAATGTAGGTCGGGTTATTTTGGGGCATAACTCGAAGCGCAAACGTGCGCTGTAGCTCGTTTAAGGACCTACAGGTAGCGCAGGGATTTCCCTAAAATCCTACATATGAATGAAGGCCAGAACATGTTTGGATCCAGGGAGCGCCTCCAAAAACCACGGCCCCATGTAAAAGTCGGAGCTCCGGTGCATGCCCCTGTTGGCCGGCGACTGAGCCATTTTTCGCCTTCTGGGCCTGGCGTGACGTGGCTATGACCGCGATGGACCAATAGGGGAGCTCAATTTCGTTAGAGCTTTTTTTGTTCTGATGTTTGGCTCCGCCCCTCGTACGGGGCTCATAAATGGGACGAATGCGGCTCATTTCGAGGAGAGTATCACCGAGCAGAATATCGCCGGGGACAGATCGGAGTATCGCCGGGCAGAGTATCGCCAAGCAGAGCATCACCAGGGACAGAGCTGGAGAGATCACCGAGAGCATCACAGGAGAGAATATCGCCAGACATCGGACCTCACCATGTAGACGGGTGGCGCAAGGACAAGCATCGAGTCAGCGTGACCAGGCGTGGGGTCACGCATTGCTGCTGCGAGCTGGGACTGCTTCCACGTCACTCATTTAGGTTGCATCCTGCAGTGACACTTACACATACAGATTCAAACATTATTTCTGATAGGATCTTTTCTCTCACGCATCTTTCTTCTACCATCTATCTCTTGCTTACTGTGGACGCAAAAGAGTCCAGTTTATGACTCACAAGTCCAGGCTATATGGCAATGAAAGGTGAAAAATTTGAAAGGGGGTGTAGACTTTCTATAGGTACTGTATATACAGTTTGCAGTGTCTGCAAAAATATTCACCCCCCTCCAAAGTTTTCACATTTTGATGCCATCTGATCTTATTTCATGATGTTTTAATATCAATCGTAATATATAGAGTCTTCAAAATCTACTCCAAAGTGATAAAACTGAAAAATGCAGATAAAATGTGAATAAGTTAGATTAACAGAGAAAAATCAGATGATTCTCAGTTGCATAAGTATTCAAACCCTTTGCCTAATTAACCCTAAATCACTTGAGGAGCAAATTATTTGTTTGAAAGGTTACAAAACAAGTGTAATATGTTTCACCTATATGGAATCAGTGGTTTAACTTAAAATTTAGCTCCCCCACTTATATAAGGAGTTTTATTTTTTTACGTTTTACGTTTTACACGTTTTTTACGTCTAAGTTTTATGGTGCCATTCACTTGGTCAACCAACAAGACAAACATGAAGACCAAGGAGTTTTCCAAAGAAGTCAAGCATAAAGTGGTGGAGAAGCACCATTCAGAATATACTGGATTTAAAATATACATTTTACAGGGGGTAGGTTGCCATGAACAAACCTGAGTTCTACCACACCAAAGATATTTTTAGCCAAGTTTGGTCACACTCCCATCAGCACTTTTGGAGAAGAAGTAGCAAGTGTTTATGGATGGATGGACGGACTGATGGATGAATGACGCGCCATCCCTTAAGTTCACCTGAACTACTTTCCTGGTGAGCTAAAAATGTAGATGGCTGAGAAAGGTCGACTGCAGTACCATGACGAGGACAAAACTAGAGACAGGTGGTAAAACTAGACAAGAAGGCTGTATGTGGTAAAGTCAGATTTTGGAAACGGTATCATGAAATACAACAAAATATCGTAAAAGTAAAAAAACAACAATAACACCAGAAAAATCATAAACAAGAGAAAACTGTAAAAAAAAAAAAATTTTTTTAAGGTAATGCAATAAGAAATACCAGTAATAATTACACCAAAGATGTTCAACAACTGCAAACAACCACAGAGAGTTGATAATATTGTTAGAATGACCATTAAAAAAGATCCTGATTGCAATCAACCAGGGAAATCAATAAAGAGATAATCAAGAAGCAATACCACAAAAATGGTGTAATTAAAACAACTTATCATTTGTAAAACAATCTAATAACACATCAGAGAGCTAAGCCAAACTTCCTTGCACTCCACATAACAATAAAGCCAAGACGTAAACCGTAAGGTTTGAAACCATCTTGTGGAGTGTAGACGGTTCATTGAAATTGGAACCCCTCGCAGAAACTTTATTTATATTCCCTTGTCCTATACCTCGGATGCAACCTGTATGAAACACTAGATGTACGTTTATGCACAAAATACATGTGCATTATCCTTATTTGTTGCTCATCTACATATAACCTTCTCATGCTGCTAATTTGTTTTTGCTGTTTTTAATATATTTTCAATGTAGCTATCTTGAGTTAATGCTGAGGTTTTTCAAGTCATTTATTATGGTGCTGTAATAGTGACAGCATTACACGAGCAGGCAATAAATAAAAGGTGAAGAATGTGTTTTTAGTGATGTACACTGCTTTTGGCTTTTAATTTATCTCAGATATATTGTTGTTTGCGGTAGTTTGCTACCCATGGATGACACCTCCCACACCAAGGAAATGTAAAGAATGATTATAGACCTGAAAGCTATTGTAGATTATTGTATGTTTCTTTAAATAGTCTTTAAGGCCACTGCAATGGCACAAACATGTCCATTGAGACACAGGGCTCATACGGCTGGGGATGAAAGGTGCAGAGGTGAAATTGTCGGTCAAGAAAAAACAAAAATGACAGATTAAAGTTAAAGCAGGGAAACAAATCACGTAAGACCCGAGGAAAAGACTGACCATTTACCTTGCATCGACATGTTCAGCTGTCATACGGAGGAAAGAAAAGCTTGGGGGAGGAATTAGGTCAGATTGAGGCAAAGCAGTGGGAGTCAGTGTGTTTTTTTATTCATAAGAATTTCCATCCACAATAAAGCCAACGGTCCAAAATTATTCTACACGTGCAACTTCTGAAAATTGCATTATTGCAAAATTAACCATCAAGCTCTGTCGAGGGTGTTCAAGAGGGAGCGACCACTGGAAGACAGCTGAAGAAACTTGGATGCTGCAATGTTTGTTGTTGGATGAGGCATTAATATAATTATATATGTTTTTATTATTTTGTTTTGCTTTGTTTTTTGGTGGGGGGGGCATGTTTATATATTTACTCACACATATATATTCATATATATATATATATATGTATGTAAGTATATGGTATAAGGTGGGAGTGTCTATGATTGCTTTTGAGTTTTTTTTTTTCATAAATGGGGTTAAGAGTGCTTGTAGTTGATTTATCCCTGTTTACATTTATTCATAGAAGTAAATTTACATATTGTTCAACCCCTACATCAATGTGATTAAACTTGACCGTTTGTGACAAACCAATTGCCATACATCATAATGCATGGAATATGTATAGAGACAATGAATAAAAGGATAAGAGCACAGACAACACATGGAATACATGTAATCCAAACATCATTGTGTAGACAGAAATGCTAGGGTATGCATTTTCTTTTTCCAAATGTGTGTTTGGCTCTTAAGGCTACCTACCTTCTCAGCTGGCTCAAACACATACTTATGGTGTCTTGCATGTGTTTCATTTTTCCTTCGCTTGTAGATGTGCGTCCATCCCCTATGAGCCTCAAACAGAGGGCCAGCAATGGAGCCTTAACAGGAGCCACCCCGTCTATGCTGGCAAATCACCCACTGGCAGAACTGCGCCCTGACCAATCAGGAGTTGCAGTTGATGCCTGTAGCACGTTTGCTCATCATGCCACGGCTTACGGCCATTACACTGGTCAAACATTGATGTCAGGTATGACGGGGGTGGTTGGCTATTTTGCAAAAATAAAAAACAGCAACTCCACATCTCATGTTTTCACCCATTAACCGAAACAGCAACGAGTCATACCAAAGAGTTTAAAAAATGGTACGTGATGCTTCCTTGCTTGATGTTCAGCAAATAAAAGAATAAGAGTACAGACAAACCACATACATTGACATCCATGGGGAGGAGGAAATTCCTCCTTATGAAATGCTCCACTGAGTGCGGTGTGAAGGTGCCGCCATTGTTGTGGCGTCGCTAGTACCCAGAGTGCCCTGGGAAATGACGGTGTGTTTGACTTGTCTGACAGTCCTGTGTTTTCTCGTGTATTTGTCTGTATGTCCCTGTGTGTGAGATGTGTATATGGCAAATCCACTACGAGCCATAGAGCCTGTAAAAATGTTTTAATAACGTAGAAAACGTTGTCAGTGATTGCATCAAACAATTCCCACATTAATTTAAATCTTCATCTGTTACATTTGTGGCTCTTTAAAAGGCTCAATTAGAAAAGGTAATAAGAAAATACCTCAGAGTTTTTTATCCAAAGTTTTTATTTACAGTATATCTAAGGCCCATGGAATTTATACATTGAACACATGCACGAAAAGAAAAGAAAAAGGGGGATGAACATATATTGGTGATTATATGAATGGTACTCATGGATCCAAGAATCATGAACTATATGTTCAAGATGGAAACACCAAATAGGAGTTAAAGTTTGTACATAAAACCAAAACTGAAATTATGATATGGAGCTAAACTGGATAGCATCATCCAAACAATTTTTTTTATTATTATTACCTCCACCAATGAAGGTGGACACAGGTTATGTTTTCACCCATTTGTCTGCCTGTCTGTCTGCCTGTGAGCAGGATATCTCAAAAAGTTATGGACAGAATAGGACAAAACTTGCTTGTCAGTCTGGGTTTGTGACAAGAATGAATTGTTTAGATTTTGGTGAACATCCGGATCCGGATACTAGAATTCTTTCAATGATCCTTCATTATTGAGAGATAGGGCCAAAAAATGTAAATAGTATGATATCTCAAAAGGTTATGGACGAATAGGACAAGCTTGCTCGACAGTTGGGTTTGTGACAAGGAGGATTGATTGATTTTGTGAAGTCCGGATCCGGATACTAGAATTCTTTCAATGATTCTTCATTATTGAGAGATAGGCCAAAAATGATACATTACATGATATCTCAAAAGTTATGGACAGAATAGGACGAAGCTTGCTGCAGTTTGGGTTTGTGACAAAGCCGAATTGATTCGATTTTGTGAAGGTCCGGATCCGGATACTAGAATCTTTCAATGATTCTTCATTATTGAGAGATAGGGCCAAAAATGATACATTACATGATATCTCAAAAAGTTATGGACAGAATAGGACGAACTTGCTGACAGTTTGGGTTTGTGACAAGGAGGATTGATTCGATTTTAGTGAACATCCGGATCTGTATACAATAATTTGAAAATTTTTATGGTGATTCTTTACCATTGAGAGCTAGGGCAAAAAAATGATGCAGTATATTGCATGATATTTTCAAAAGTTGTGGAGAGCTTATGACAAAACTAGGTAGATGAGTTGGTGAGGTCACAAGAACAAGCGGATTCGATTTTGGTAAAGGTCTAGACGCAGATCTGGCCTATCATTGGGATTCAATATGTATGTTGTATGTCCATCCATTCTTTACTCAAAAATATTTGATTTGTAACATTCCCTGACTTGAGAATTCATGAATTTTGAACACAAGAATAGCCATTAAACTTTTAATGTACTATCTGAGATGTGATGCATTTGTGGACTAATAAAATAATTGATCATATTATAATAAGAGCCAAATATGGGTGTGAATGTTTTGCATTTGATATGGAAAGTGTGGCCTACATCGTCGGATTTACTGTGAGCAGCCAATTGGCAAACACATTCAGACGACAGACATAAAATGTAAGACATATGATGCAATCTTACTCTAGATGCCAGCAAACCTAGTTGAATCTCAAGGCCCAAAGTCAGACAATGCCAATTTGCAATCATGCATAGCATAAATAGCAGAAGGAAAAGGTGCCAGAACACCAATCCATCAATTTTGGTTAATTTCTTGGAGTTTTAGAAACTTTTGTTGAATAATTTGAATCCATATATTTGGTGCAAATAAAATGAGTTTGAAAAGTTTTCATTGTGGTCTAAAACCACAATTTTTTTTAAACCTTTCATAAGGAGTCATCATAAAGGAATCCATCAGATCTACTTCATCCTATTTGAGCAGAATCAACTTATGAAAAGCAACAACTCAATTGCATACGAATAACCTGCAACAAAGAGCCACAGGTCATTTCGAGTCAAAATATGTCTTCACAAAGTTATACAAGCCACTTGCACACCACAGGTGCTTCTTACTTATACTGTCATCCTCATCCAGGAAAGTGACTCAATGTGCCATGGGCAATTAGGTCGCACATGTGCTGATCACAAATTGTATGCAACTGCTGCAACTTCTTGCTTTATTTCCAAATGTGCTTATCTGAAAGAAAAAAAATGCTTTATTGCTTTGGTAAAGAGTTTATGTTTTAAGTGGTTTCATAATTTTCTCTTTCAATAAAATGATACTCCAAATATCCACTTGAGGTTTAAAATGGGAAAGACATTTTTATGAAATGTGACAACTATGCCACACATATTGATTTGCCTTCATTAGCATTAAGGCATTCATTCATCAACACCTGGCTGCTGGTTTGTATTGTTTTTTTGTGGCACAGATATAATACGAATCCAGTGCCGCTCAATAGATAAAGCCAGAAATTGATAATGTGTCCATGGTACCATCCACGCAATAGCCTAAGCCTTATGAAAGGTAGGAGGGGGTGCAGCAAATGCTAGAAGATGGGACTGTAGGTTTAACATCCCCTTTTAGGGATGTTATGCCTGTTTCCGCAACCTTGCCGGTGAAGCACCAGAATGATGTAATCTGGTCAGGAATCAAACCAGACTGAACAGCTCAAAGGCGAGGATGCTCCCTCAGAGCTATCTTGCCGGCCCAGTATTTCCTTTGAATGGGGGAGATAAATCAAAAGAAAACTGATGCTATAAACACAACATTTAACTAAAAACACGTGAATTGGTAATGCATTGTACTGTATTTTAAATTTTGGCAACATCCAACAGTTTGGATTTTATATACACGAGGCGTGGCTACCCGTTGCTTCATTGACAGTACGTTGTACGTCACAAACATATTGCATGTCTATCTATGAGTCTCAATAAGGATGTAAAATGAAGTGAAACACACAAAAAAGGATTTTTTTTATAACATGTAATTGTTGGTGCTGCTGATGATGTTGTTGTTTGTGTCCTCCTCCTGTGCACTTTTATATATTTTTTCTGTTGCCTCACAAAATATTATTAGACCTAGTTCTGTGTGTTTCTTCTGAGTCCTTCTCAAGTGCTTCTGCTCTCGTAGATTAAGAAATATTGTTACGAATCTGGAAGCCTTTTGCACACAAACAGACAGCAGTCCCCGTAGCTCAGTTATCTCGGTAAGTATGTGTTTATAGTTAGGGCCCCACTCCCTATGTCTAACGGGAATTACATGTGTGCGCTGCGAAGTTTCTTTATAGTTAGGTTTTTTTACATCTTTAAGTCTTCCTCCCGACAAGTCAATCCTCCACCTCTCTGCACCATTGATGCCATTGCCCACGTGTTTTTGGCTGAAGGCGTGGGTGGAGCCTCCATTCGCTTCAGATCGAGGCTCCGCTCAGAGGAAGGGCATGGAGCGTTTCCTCCAGCCAATGGGCGAAGGGCAAGTAGGGCCGAGGCACCCCGACGAATGAGGGGAGGCCACTGATCGCCCGACAACCCCTCGTCCAATCAGGAGGCGAGTGGGAGGGGAAGAAATCCCTCGGACCTGGCAAGAAGAGGAGAGTGGTTGTCAGGACCAGAGTATGGGAGTCATCATGGCGATTTGCTTGGTCTTGGTCGTGGTGGCTTTTCGTCTGCGGTCGTGGTGGTTTTTCGTCTGTGATCCTTCGCGGTGGCTCATCGTGGTGGTGGAGGCCGAGC
>CM068957.1:69287157-69299767 GCA_035128595.1 Eptatretus atami | reverse complement strand
TTAAGGAACGTGGGTTCGAGTCCCACTGTGGTGGTTGAAGTACGGTGTGACCGTACGAGGCGGAGAGGTACCCGACAAGGCCCTGGTCCCCAGCTCGCCTTTCGCTCCTGGGCTGAGAGACCGAATAAAGACCCCACGGGGTCCATTTCTTTTGGGTGTGTGTGTGTGTGTGTGTCCATGGGCCCATCTGTAAGTAGAAATTGTTAAGTGCTTTTGTTCATTGTACATTGCTTTATTCGGATAACTCTGCTCTTTGTGCTCCCCTACCCCCCTGATAACTAAACCCCAATTGTTCAATGTACCAGCTTGTTGTCTGTCACTTTCTTTCATTGACCCAGCACGGTGCGTAATGAGAATTAGAGAGGCCGTGTGCCGTAAGTTGTCATTGGGACCGGCACGGCTCTGGTAACTCTGCTCGGTACGCCGGACCCGAGTCGGTACATGCGACTCGGTTCGGACAGAGTCGGCCGAGGGTGTGGTTACCCCGGTAGCTAGACGGTGTGAGTACTTAGGTAAATTGGAATTAGACAAGTGGACCGTACCTCACGCCGTCGAAATATTGATGACCACGGTCTGCTAAGGGACCGTGACCTTTGGAGTTGTCCGGGAGTCACGACCTAAATTCGGTGTTCGGTGTGGAGAAGGCTCTACTGCTCCCCTGGTGGTCGTTTATCGCCGCCGAACCCCGGCCCACAACAATATTACCATTGGAATTGCTGCATTAAAGCTTGTGGTCCTGCTTCTTTTCCTCAATCTGGAAAGAGGGCTTTTAAAACAGACATCCATCTTTAAGATTAAACAGACACAATTTTTTGTTCCAAGTAAATCGATTATTATGTCGTGCTGCTTCTTCTTCGCGTCACACACACACACACACACACACACACACACACACACACACACACGATAAAAACAAAACAAAAAAATTTTTTTGCTGCATACATACCTTAACCTCATCCTTTCTTTTCATTCCTTTAATCGTCGTTTCTTTCTTTCTGGTGCTCTGCCTAAAGACAAGTTAAGTGTTGCCAAAGCAGCCCCACAATAAGGACTATACTGCATGATTTGCCTTTGCCTTCCCAGTGGTAGTCAAGGCAGGAAGTTGGAATTTATCTTGGGTGCTGGAAATAGCTCGCCTATTCTCGACGAAAGACACCGTGGGATCTTGAGCATCAACCACCAAATGTGACCAGACCGGACACCCAGTTTAACATCTACCCGATGGACAGCACGAACATTGATGACTTTCCCCGCCTGCTTAACACCAGGACGACAGTTTTATTGCTGAGCTGACATTCAAATCCAAACTAGACACCCCAGAAGGGAGTGTGCATACCTACAAGTTATCCTGTCAGCCCTTTCATCATCAGACAAAATAAAATTTACTTGGTGAAAATATTTCCTGCAATACTTGTGATCGTGTTTCACGTATATTTGCAACAATGCAAAACACACATTGAAGATCTCTGCATTGTTGATGTGCTCTTCAGGAAAGTATGTCATAAAATTATGTTTTGTCAGACATTTCTAAGACCAGCAAAGTACAAAGAATAGTTCAGTTACAGCGAATTGCAAAAAACATACTATTTCTCCACTCGTGCTTGAGCATTCATTGAAAATATACGAGTCTGAGATTTTTTTTCAGCATCTGAATACACTGGAGATCTGAAGAGTTAAAGCCACTAACAAGTGAGAGAATGCAATCAAGTGGAATTGAGTATCATCATACGCGATGCAACGGTTAGCTAAAGAACAGTAAAGTACTCTGTTCCTCTGCGGACCATTTGGTAGCTGAGCAAGCCTGACTTGAAACCGACGTGCAACGAAATGAGATCTTGTGAGGCAACTTACAGTCACCGAGCCGTGTTGAAGATTTAAGCAAACACTAAAATGTACAAGAACAGATGACATAAAGGGAAAAAATAATTGTTCTGTCGCAAATTGTAGATGAAAAGTGTTCTTTCAACATGACTCAACTATCCTCTTGAATCTTGATGAATGTCGAATACGAAATGCTGCCAAAGTTTTATGCGTTCCTTGGTATTTTTAAACAAGGTCATTGGGAATTAAACAGATTGTCATGAGTAGAATTGCATCACGATGAACACCCTATAGGTTGTTGTTGAATTGTTATTTTTACTCATAAGGCAAAATTTATTTATTTTTAATTTAATGTAATTTTTATGCTGGAAAAAGAATGGTTTTTTTTGGGGGGGGTTAAATTACTTTTTGTCACTGCTTCAAATGCAAAATCAAAGAAGGCTTTGGAAGTGGTTTGAAAATTGTAGTAAATTTTTGGTTTTAGTCAACAAACCCATTTACTACAAACATTTTGTCACTGGCAGGCAGGATAGAGTTACGTGCCCTCGCCTTTGAGCCGCTAGCCTGAGTTTGAATGTCGACTCAGCTATAAACTGTCACACTGGAGATTTGCATCCAGGGAGATGCATCGACGTATGTGCAGTCCATCAGAAGGACATTAAACCAGACCACCCATCTGCCAACACCGGTCGTTGGTGGATGTTAAAGATCCCTCAGTGTCTTTCTTGAAGAGTAGGTGAGTTATCGCCAGAACCCTGAACAAATTCTAAACTCCTACCTTCAGTCAAATGTCAGGGCTGGCCAGCTGGTTTGTGAACAACATTGGCCAGAAACATTCTCTGGCCATCCCCACAAGAAGGTGGGAATAATTTGGGCTATAAATAAAAAGGCAGAATATTTTATGAGATGATAGCCCACTCAGAGTTGCTCAGAAACATGAGCAGTAAAGGAAAGTTCTATAAATTTAAACATGTTCTACAAAAGATTCTTCAACTCAATAGGAAATTCTAGTGCCATTGATGACAAAAGGAAATCAATAATTAATGTTGAAAAGTTTAGAAGGAACTTCACTCTCGTGGTGGGCTGATAGGATGGCCGAGAGGTACACACACTCGCCTCAAAGCTGTCTAGCCTGGGCTTGAATCCCGACCCAGCTATTTTTCTGTCATCCCAGTGCTTCACAGGGAGGGTAATTAATCAATGCCAGCATTCGTTGGTGGATGCTAAAGATCCCATTGTGTCCTTTATGAATAGTAGGCAAGCTATCGCCGGCACCCGAAACAAATTCCAAATTCCTGCCCGAACCAGCAGAGGGCATTGCATCAGTGGTGCATCTGTGCCCTTAGTCAATGATTTGTGCAGTCTCTCTGGACATATCTTGAGCTTTTGATGCAGTCTGACATCCTGCCTTGCTCTCCAAACTGTCTATATGTAATCCAAGGCCAACTCCACTCTTGCATCACTGACTTCCTCCACACTCATAGCCAACGTGTGGCTCTCAACGGAACCCTTTGATCTCTTCCTGTCAAGGCTGGAGTTCCCCAAGGCAGTGTTCTAGGCCCCATATTATTCCTAATCTTTGATGAGACACGATCCTACTGACTCTCTGGAAAACTCTCTCTATCTCTGTGCTGATGACTTCACTCTCTGCCGTGAGATCCCTCATCCTTCTGACAGACAGGCAGCAGCCTCTTCCCTCTCCTCAGACCTTGACAAAATCACAAACTGGTCAAACACTTGGAATATGTCTTTCAATCCTGAGAAATCCTTCACACTCAATCACTCTCTCTCCGAAAGGACCATGCCACAAACCCTTCCATCTACTTTCTCAACAACCATCTTAAAGAGGTTCAGTCACTCAAACACTTGGGTCTAACTCTCAGCCATGATCTCTCTTGGGCAAGCCACATTTCAAAATTGCCTCCAAAGCCAGCCACCGACTTGGCATCCTCCATCGTACAAAGTGCTTCTTTGACACAACTGAACTCCTATCCACCGACAAGGCCTTCATCCGCAGCTTGATGGAGTACTGCTCTCCCCTCTGGGCTGACGCTCCTGCCTCACACCTTGCTCAGCTTGACGCCATGGAAACCAGGGCCGTCAAGATCATTGTAACCTCTTGCGATGGCCTATCACTTTCCCATCACCAACAGGTCGGTGGTATCTCTGTCTTCTTCCATCTCCTTTCCTGGTCTTGCACCCTCTGTCCTCTCTTTGCTTTGTCCCTCCCAAGTATATACAGGATGCACACAGTCCACCAGAAACTACCTTCTTGTGAAACTGCCAAAGTCCAGAACCACTGCTCACCTCCACTCATTTGTTCCTTATTTTTTTTTCCTGCCTGTGAAACCAGCTTCCACAGTCTCTTGAATTTCATTGTTCCCTCCTGGTCTTCAAGACAGCTGTTCACCCGCATCTCAAGTCCTCCCTCATCCAAAACCATGATCTTTTCTGCACCCGTTAAACCACCATTCATTGTAAGATGAATTCAAAGTTACTCATTATCCCTTTGAGTACGGTGAAATCCATCATTAAGAAGTGGAAGACGTATCATACCACCGAGACTCTACCCAGATCAGGTCACCTATCCAAACTCAGCAGCCGGGCAAGCAGGAAACTGTTTCCGGATGTCACTGTAAATCCAACAATGACTTTGAAAGATCTGCAAGACTCTACGTCTGAGATAAGGATCAGTGTTCATCAATCAACAATATCCCGTTCCCTTCACAATGCTGGACTCCATGGACAAATAGCAAGAAAGAAGCCATTACTGAAAAAGACACATCTAAAAGCATCTTAATGATACTGTCGGCATGTGGAGAAAGGTTTTTTGGTCATATGAGACAAAAATTGAACATTTTAATCAAAATTTAAAGCATTACGTCTGACGCAAGCCTGTCACTGCACATCACCCAGTCAACACCATCCCAACTGTCAAGCATGGTGGTGGCAGCATCATGTCATGGGGCTGATTTTCATCAGCAGAGACTGGCAAGCTTGTCATGACACAAGGGACAATGGACGGTACAAAGTACAGGAGAATCCTGGATGAAAACCGACTTGAGTCAGAAATGAATGTGAAACTGGGTAGGAGATTGACATTTCAGCAGGACAATGGTCTGAAGCACAAAGCTAAAGCCACACTGGATTGGCTGAATAAGAAGAAAATAAATGTTCTTGAGTGGCTCAGTCAAAGTCCTGACTTGAACCCAACTGGATATTTATGGTGAGACTTGAAGACTGCAATCCATCGACGACCCCCATCAAACTTGGTGGAACTAGAGCAATTTTCGCATGAAGAATTGGCAAAGATTTCACCATATCACTGTGCAAAGCTGGTAGAGACCTACCCAAAATAACTCACAGCAGTCATTTCTGAAAAAGGTGCTTCCACCAAGTACTGACCGAAGGGGCTGAATGTTTTTGCAACCAGTGAATTTTGATTTGTACATGTTTTTTGCAAGTATTCCTGACATGTAACCTCCTTTAATTAATAAGCGGTGTTTTTTGATCCCTTCAGTTATGAATATAAAGGTTCATTTGGAAAAATTGTTTCTATATAATTTGTTCATTTAAATGTGGCATTATTGGTAGCGGGTGAATACATTTGCAGGCTACAGTGTATGCTTAAATTTTCCTTGGCAAAATATTTTCTTTCCTTGGATTCACTCCCATCAAGGGATACTCTCTGTAGATCAGGTCAAATTTTTCTTTTTTTGTTAATGGTTGCCAAAGACTCACAAATGTGCTTCGGTGCATGTACAACATATGACGTCATTGTGCTTTTCCATCATTTGCCAGGACATTTTCAAAATTGACAAATCAACAGATGATTACAGAGGGAATTTATACTTGGAATCCAAAATCAAGAGCTATGGGTTCAGATGGGAATGCCAAACAGGCCAACTTTTCACCCAACCATTCTGATTTTTTTAGTGTGGGAAATAGGTATCGTATCCACACAGCAATTACAAATTCTTTTTAGTCATACCTCGGGATTTTTTGCATCAATTATAATGCATATTCTTCAGATGAATGAATTAATTCTGTGAATTGCACGACCCATTCGTCTTCAGATTAAATGATTGTGTCAATTGTCAGTGCACTCATCTCCAGATGATTGCAGCTCTCAATGTTATTTTCAAACAATACTTCTTGTTTGTCCCTTCAACCAGCCGAAAGGACGAAGAAGTATTGCCTGGAAAGTAATAGGATACTATTGAGAGCTGCAATCATTTGGGATATATGGTGGTGCACTGCCAACTTGAAGTTATGTTGGGAAGAGTGGGTTGAACCATCTCTGGAAGGCAGTTCCACAAATGGGACAAGAAAGTGGGTGGTAGGTCTCGATCCGATCCGAGGAATATAACTAGGAAGGAGTTATTAGAAGAATGCAGCCATCCTGGAAGAGCTGTGTATGGTCAGAGTGCTGAGAAAACAGACAGAGCAGACAGAGGGGAGTTGTCAAAAAGGCAAAGAGACCACCAACCTGTCTATGATGTGAGATCAACAAACCTTGAGTTCATACTTCGTTGGGGCAGATGCCAATAATGAAGCCCATTGCGGAGATCACAATGCCATTGAAGTATGGACCAAGGCCTTTTTGGCTGAGTAGTTCTGATTTTTAAAGGAACTGAGTAATAGAGGATGCCAAGTTTGTGTCCAGCTATGGAGGTCAGCTTTTCTATATAATCAGTCTTGGAGAGATCATGACTGATGGTGATGCCCAGAGGTTCCAGAAATTGAAGGGCTTTCAATGGTTTACTGTGGAAATGGATAGGTGGATTTAGTTGATGATCTTTTCTGGTTTAGTTGATTTAGTTATATAAAGGAACAAGACTGGGCCCAAGACACTGCTTTGGGGAATTTCATCCTCAATTGGAAGAAGAGGGGAAAGGATTCTATTGATAGTAATGCATTAATTGCTCAAGTGAAAAAAGTCAGAAAGCCAGGTATGAAGGAATCCTTGTGATGCACACAGTGAGCTTAGCAACCAGAGTGGAATGTGAGACTTTCTGAAAGCTCGACATGTTTTGGCCAGGCTGTTGTCAGTGATCAGGCTCTTTGAAAAGAGAAAAGACTTCATGTAGGCGGTGATGATGGATTCCATGACTTTGCTTTTAATTGGAAGTAAGCTTACTGGTTTGCAGTTGAGAGAATCTGTCTTTGCACCCTTCTTTTGAATGGGAATGATGTTAGTTGTCTTTCAGGCAGATGGGAAAGGGCCAAAGGTGAAGAAACTGCTGAAGAGAAACATAGGCTTTGACAAGAACATGGTCAAGCGGAAGCAAGAAGGGCAGAGGAGAAACAGGAGAGGTTGAATGGAGAGTTTGTCGTCACTCGGTTCAGAAGAGAGTATGTACTCATTGCAAAAATCAGGCTTACACACTTGGAAAGTTTACAGTTTACACTTTGGGTTAATTATATCCAACCCAGAGTCACAGGATATCTCCGCTGTAATGCCATGGCTGTTTTTTTTGTGGAGCTGACGCCCAACCAGCCAGCATGTTGGGGTGCAGAGAGTTGGGCTTGATGATTATATGAGTTCATTCACATTTTTGGAAATAGAGGTATTTATGGAGTCGTCATCATTAGGTGGAGAGTGCACCACAAAGACAAACATGAGGTGGTTGTGGAGACAAATTCACAGCCAGAGGTAATACAGTGAACAAGGAGAGGTTATTGTCATAGACAGACACAAACCACCAGAATGGAGGTGGGGCCTGTCAACACAGAATATAGAATAGCCAGGGAGAGAAACAGAGGAGTCAGAAACATTTTGTGAGTGGAACATTTCTGTGAAGCATACAATGTCCACGGCTACAGCAGCAACTAAACTATTAGGGAGGAGAATGAATCAGATCTGAGGGGATGGGAAGTTGGATTTGGGGGGGGGGGGTTACACGTGGTGGGGTGTGGATGTGAGTTATGGGTGCCATAACATTGTTCGGAGATATTGGGGGAGAGGGAGAGTGTGCAGGTGCGGATGGATGAGGGGTGGGGCTGCATGAATGAAAGGGAGGAGAAGATGTCGTGGGTGAAGACATCACGGGGTTAATGGCAGTAAGCCCACACTTGCTACAAACTGATTTTCTTTTCTGGATCCCAAGTTCAACAAAATGAAGACAGGCATCACATCCATGGTGGATGGAAGGGTGGTTACAAACATGAAGTAAAGCGGTGTTATTTGAACACTATGGGACGTGGGACATTTTGTCCATTTTGACAAATCGGTATTCATCAGGTAAAATGTGTTATAAGTTGTGTTTTTTACTCATTACAGGATATTCATTTGCAGATCTCCATAGCATACCTCTTTGGACTAGAGCTTCTGTGCACACATCACCTTCATAATCCGTTGTCTAAACTCTAAAGCATTATCCTTTATTGGTGTTCATTGTAAAGAACCTGTCTCAAAAGGTATCCTTTGTTTCATCACAGAATAATCACACATCTGTTGTTTTTGTAAGCGGTGAAGCAGCTTCAATATTTAGTATGTCCTTCCTTCTTTACGTCTGTCCATCCGTCAAAAATGAAGAAGAAGAAAAAGAAGAAGAACCTTTCAAACACTCCATGCAGGGATAACTCACAAGTTGGCATTTGCAGTTTCACCACATGTGCCCACAAACAGAACAATATTTACTTATTTTAAACTGCACCGCTTGCTTCGGACATGGGTGCGAATATAAATATATATTTTTCACTATAAATGTATTTTTGACCTAACTGCTGATCTGGGAAGTCCATGTTCTTCTTCAAGCCCTGCTCTTGTTTATCTTCAAAATTGTTATCTTACATTACCTTTGATGTTTTTCTCTTTTCCCTTTTCAATTTTGAGATTTTCCTTTTCTCCTCAATCAAAACTGTACTTTATACTTTAACACATTATACATACATGCATTCGTGTATATATATATATATATATATATAATATATGGACATTTACATATATATATAACAGTGTGGATTTTATATATACTAGTGCGGGCCCGTAGGTGCAGGCCCGTAGGTGCGTAAACGACACTGGATTGGGCCATTTTTTCAATTAGATCGGACCAACCGTATCATAAATGGCCATAACTTGGGAAACACCTGGGAAACATACTCAGGTCCCAGCGTCAATTGTGACGTCATATCAAACGAAGAAGAATTGTGACGCCCCCCATGCTCCCCCCCCCCCCCCGAGTCTTCCCCTCCTCTCTCTCACCCCCACTCTCACCCCCCTCTCTCGCCCCTCTCTCCCCCTCTTGAATTGTGACGCCCCTCACTCTCCCTCCCTCTCTCCCTCCTCTCCTCCCCCCTCTCTCGTAAATGTATTACAAATGTTTCACAAAAAAACAAATAAATAAATAACATTAATTGTGACGTCATTCGTGACATCACAGCACCGTGTCCTGTCATTGGTTTGGTAAATCAATGGCCATAACTTGGGCACCGCTTGTCCGATTAATATTGTTACGAATTCTGGCCCGCCCGGCGTGCGATCGCCACGTAACTCAAATCGCGACACGTCGCCCACCGGACGGACAATTCATCGTGACCTCCTGAGACTACCGCCAGAAACCAGTCACGGGTGGGGGTTTACCCACCACCACCCAGTCCGCAGTCTACCCGCGTGAAATAGGGTGAATCCCGAATGTCGATATACCTAAGTACCCGCGCGGTAATCTGCCGAGGGATGGGACACGCCACAGGCTGACTCCGGACACGAACCGCTTAAGCGGTACGTTCCGTATTACAGGGATAACCGAGCGGAGTTATCGTCGGCCTTGACGGTTCCGATTAATTACCGGGTGTTTTAAAACCCACTATCAATCCCTTACGTGATGCAAGATGGAGCTTTCAATAAGGGAAAAGACGAAGCGAAACGGGAAAACAGTTCAAGAAGCAAACACTTTTATTCACACTCAGACAAGCACGTATATACAGCCATATAGTAATGCACATATAAAAGCAAGGACACAATGCAGAGCTACAACCGCATACCTGCCAACCCTACCAATTTGCACGGTAGCCTACCGATTTTCTATAGCTCCAACGCCTACCGATTTTATTAGTCGACATACCGCATTTAGAAATTATTATTGGAAAAAAAAAATAGTTGTGTTTTTTTTCAGTTTTGCGTTCGTTTCTCACTGCCAAGATCGTATACACGCGGCTGCTTCTACATTCTACAAAACTCGTGCCTGACCTTGATTTATTATCTCGTCAGCGATTGGTTATTGCTTCCAAACTAAGCATGACCAATCAAATGGGACGACAGGAAACAGCGGGAATTCATTTCCAGACAAGCGCCATTGGATTTTCCATTCATGATCAAAGACTGCAGTTAACAGAGAGGACTCATCGCTTCAGTGCACGACAACAATGCAAACACCAGAAAAGAAAAACCACCCCCACGCTGGTCAACGAGTTTAAGCCAAGTTGACAACAGAGTTCAAGTGTATCAAGGCTTCGCGTGAGGTAAACTGTAAATCGTCTTCTTCTTTCGGCTAGCTCCCGTTAGGGGTCGCCACACGGATCAACCGTCTTGTTGTCCGCATAATGATTTGGCATAGGTTTTTACGCCGGATGCCCTTCCTGACGCAACCCTGGTCGCTCTTACGACACACAGGGATATGGTACACCCATTCTAACCGGGGCATACACCGGGCCCAGTACAACTGGTACTCATTTCGCCGACCTCGGAAGGATGGCAGGCTGAGTCAACCCCCTGGTGTTTTCGACTTGGTATATATATATATATATATATATATATATATATATATATATATATATATATATATATATATATATATAATTCAGTGTCCCAACAGGGCTTGAACTCAGGACCTTTTGGGTCCAAGCACTGCCCTAACACTGCGCCAACACCAGGTGAGGTAACTGTAAATATGTTATGAAATAAGAGTGGCCAGTCATTTCATTCATAAAGATGTATCGGTGAGTTTATGTAAACTCTTTGTTACATGTATGGGCACATACATGTGGAGCTTGGACAGTCAGTAATTTATGGAAACGTGACTGATGATCATGATGTCTTAGAAAAATAAAGATTCCTGAGTAGATCAACCATGTTAAGTTTTCTCTTTTTCACTCTAAAAATATGTTGATATATTTCAGCTAACTGTGGTCACAAAATGCAGGAGATTGCACCTTTTTGCTTCATTTTTTTGAAAAATTTCTGGGGGGGCATGCCCCCCGACCCCCTAGGGACGCGTGCAATGCCAGCCTACCGCTTTTCCTTCAAAAAAGGTTGGCAGGTATGCAACCGAATATAATTATTACAACACTTAAACAGTTCTACTTTACAAGACTGGCGCACACACACCACATTTACAAAAAAACCCAAAAGAAATGGAAGTCGCAACTTCCCTGAATGCGTCGAGTCCTTGGCGACCGTAACTCCAAGTCCCTCCGGCGTGGTCCGCGAGCTCGTGCCGCGCGCCTGCACGTGTCGTCGCGCGACAGCTCGGACGAACGAACAGAACCTCGACCAGGGACGATCACCGCAACTCTCCACAATTCCCCTTCAGGGACAAGGGAACAGGAAAGGAACGACGTTCTCGTCGACCTTCAGTCCACGCCTTTTGTCAATCGCTTGAACGAACCAAGAGCCTCTTGCTTCCAACCGGCAAGGGAACAACCAACCAACCAACGACTCTTCACGCCCACCTTTTGTAGGGCGCGCTCCGCCCTTCGCTCCGCCCCGCACCCCCCCGTTCTTGGCTCCTCCTTCCTTCGAGGCGTTTCCAGAAAGCTCTTGAAGGGGGCGTGCCCCACTCCGGCGCCTCACGCCGTGCATCCACCAATCGGAGCGAGCTGCCGCACCCCTCCCCTTCACACCAAGCGTGGTGGGGGGGGATTCAGGCAGAAGCATCAGGCGGGGAAATTAGCGGGAAAACCCCACAAGCGTTGTTGGTTTTGTTCTTGCACGCGCCCGCACGGTGCTCGTTGAATGGCGAGTGGCGAAGATGTGGTAGCGTAGTTGTGGAAGGTGGCGTCGTGTAGTGAATGGCGTGATCGTTGAGATGTTGGTTGTGGCGATGTTGTTGTTGTTTTTGCACCAAATTAACTACAGCAAAAGAAAAACGGCTAACTGAAGCATCGCAGCCCGAATGGATCACATATATTCCTCTAACAAACGGGTTTGGGCTAACTACACATGAACTTACCGATATATCTCACCTGAGGACCCTTTATGGTGTAATGCGAATTTCCACAACCATAACAATATCAAACCTTGAAAAGGCACATACTCAGGTCCCAGCGTCGATTGTGACATCATACCAAACGAAGAAGAAGAATTGTGACGTCAATCGTGGGGAAAAAAAAATAAATAAATAAATAAATTAACATTAATTGTGACGTCATTCGTGATGTCATAGCACCGTGTCTTGTCATTGGTCGACAGATAAATGGCCGTAACTTGGAACCGCTCATCCGATTTATATCAAACCTCGAAAAGGCACATCCGCGGTCCCCAGCAATATTCCTGGCAAGTTTCAATCAGATCGGACCGGCGGTCGTCGAAAAACGGCGTCGCATACAGACAGACAGACAAACACAGAGATTGCTGGAATTATAGATAGATAAGAAAGGGAGGAGAACATGAAGTGGGTATAGACATACACATCCTTTTCAGTTTCACTACATGTTTACACACATATATACATACACATATATATGCCTGGTGTTGGCTTAATGGTTAGGGTGGTAGGCCTGGGACCCTAGGATCCTGAGTTCAAATCCCACTTTTCTATTGAATTAATACCAGGTGGGGTTGACTCTG
>CM068957.1:69272089-69283465 GCA_035128595.1 Eptatretus atami | reverse complement strand
AGAGAGAGAGAGAGAGAGAGAGAGCCCAGTGATCAGATTTCCTGCACTAAATGGTGCATGTACTTGAGGATATAAACAAGACAGCAGTTCCATGTCTGTCTTAGCAGATTTTAGTTGACTCAACAGTCAATGAAAAGCTTATTTACATCATTTTCTCTGAGTTATCACTTCTCAATTCTCATCATAATCATATCATCTGTCAAACTCTACCACATCCATTTCATGTAAAACATCAACTTCAATCAGTCACACTCTCTTCAACCTGTTTATAATTTAAAGCGATACATCAGTGCTGTATATCTGATTCAATTTTTCATACGCCAGGTCCAATTTGTCGTCACACATGAATGAGGACGTATGAGGAGCATTCAAAAGGCTCTCAGAATGAGATGCTCACAATAGTTCAATAAATGCCAATGTTGTTTTTAATATACCAGTTAATAAATTAACAAGAAAAGACTTCATGCAGAGCATGATACTTGCGAAATACATAAAACAAATTTGACCTCAAAAATAATTGGTGGTTGAATTAATTGACCAAATATGCAACTCCTCTTCAAATTTCAAGTCAATTGGATGAAAATTGACAATTTTAGAAATTTGACCTATGTTGACCTTTTGCCCTATGTTGACCTCAAAAATAATTGGTGGATCAATTCAGTGACCTGAAATATAAATCCTCTTCAAATTTCCAGTTAATCGGATGAAAATTGAGGATTTTAGAAACCTCACCTAAGTTGTTGACCTTTGGCCTATGTTGACCTTTTGACCAATGTTGACCTCAAAAACAATTGGAAGTTGAATTCAGTAAGCTGATCTGAAAATCCTGTTCAAATTTCTAGTCAATCGCATGAAAGTTGACGATTTTAGCAATTTGACATATTTGTTAACCTTTGGCCTATGTTGACCTATTGACATTTTGACCTCAAAAACAATTGGCTTCTTGCTTATGACAAACTCTACCATGTGGTGAAGTTTTGTGCAGATCGGTTTAAAATTGTGACCTGTAGGCGATTGACAAACAAACGGACAGACAGACAGAATAACAAAATCGACTGACTAATATACTTGAAAAATCTTCGATTTTGCAAGTAATATTTAAATATTTTTCTTACTAAATACATGCATCGTATTGAAAAATCAATCAATGGGAGTATTGGGAGTATCTCGTTCCGAAAACATTTTGAACGCCCCATGTCAAGGCAATGGTTGAAGGACTGCATCGGGAGCAGGAAGCCTACTCATTCTTCAATCAATCATAAGGTCATATCCATCATTTATGATAATCCACATCCATTTGTGCTCGGTATATCTGGGCATGGACACAAACACTGCTTCCAAATGAATGTTTGGTAGTTAAAACGAAGAATGTGCTGTCAGAGGTAGTTGAAGGTAGTCATGGCATGGATGAAGTTGCTCAGATTTAAGTTATTCCCTTTTGGCACTGGACCTCATGCAACACAACTCATCTACATCAGGAATATTCTTGGAGCCCTGAAATAGACAAATTAAGTCTTCAAGCTGTGTGGAGTTCTGAAGAAACTTGCAACTGTCACCAAGTTAACTGGATGCATTGCCATTTTGTGGATCATCCTTGATGATGTTTATTTCAGATTCCTTGATGAAGTTCAGTTCAGATTCCTTGATGATGTTCAGAGTACCATGACCAGCATAGGTCTCAGGCATTGAACTGATCGGTAATCTTTTTAATTGAGGAACTCAAGAAGAACTGTCTCGGGAGCTGCCAACACCAAATAATATAATTCCCTGCATTTACATCTACTTATCATTTAGTTACTGCTCAGTGAGATGCATGCAAAATACCATGCAGGCAAGACAAACATATCCTATACACTCAAACAGAAAACGTTTCGAAGAAATCTATAAATTGAAATGTTATGCATGCAAAAATCAATGAATGAACTCGCTCACAGATCTCACACCCTTAGCTCACAAGATATCCAGGATTTGTGATTGCATACTTCTGCTGATGGTGTGGAAAAAGTGCACTTATCTTCCAGCTGTCTCACTGTTTGATTCTTGATCTGACAATAAACTGTCAGATTGGTGCTTGACATGCAGGGCATTGCATTACAAAGTATGCCGTCCTTCGGATAGATAATAAATGCGGCGTATGCTGGTACTAGATGGAACTTGCCCAAAAAGGCTCCAGTCCAGTGTCAAGCCTGGCTAGCCGATTCGTGAAAAGAGGAGGGAGCCAAAACCTCCACCACGCCGACATAACAATGAGGTGGAATTCATCGTAGCCATTAAGAAAGTGGTTGTCGTAGTTGTAGACGTCTTTTAGTTTCCAGTTAATAGTTAATTACTTAATTTACCAGTTAATTACTATTAAAATAAAATAAATAAATAAATTTGCCATGTTGATCTGTTCCGTTTGTTGCTTGGTAAAAAAAAAAAAAATTGGCAAGTATGTTGATCGCTTCCATTTGTTTGTCTGTCCGCTCACCTTTAATCACCTACAGGTCACAATTTGAAACCGAACTTCACAAAACTTCACCAAAAGGTGGGTTAGTGGCTCGACAGAATCCTATATATTTTGAGGTCAAAAGGTCATCATAGGCCAAAAGTCAACAATATTTTCAAATTTCTAAAATCCTCAATTTTCATCCGATTGACAAAAGGTCAACATCACTCTGATTTATAAAATTGAGAGAAAGGACAAAAACTATATATATATATTATATATATATATATATATATATATATATAATATATATATATATATATATATATATATATATATATATATATACTGAACAAATATTATAAACGCACCAACCTAAATATCTAAGTCAAGATTGCCAATTATGGGAAAAATGGTCAAACCGATGATATGTTGAGCATGGTTTCCTTTGTTTTGCTCAAGACAGATGTTCCCATTGAAATTGACCACTCTGAGTGTGTGGACTCACACGTTGAGTAATCCTTCCATGAGCACCATGGGGCTTGACGAGAGTGATGGTCAGTGAGCGTGACCAGCGACACAAACACTCCCTATAGCTTGCCCTATAAAGGCCTCCCCAAAATGTTGGACTGGTGCCAAATGTCAACATGCCACAGATGTCACAAATCTTGGGAGCGCGCCATTGGCATGCTGAATGCTGGGACGTCAGTACGGCCGTTACAGCACACTTCAATGTCCACCACTCCACCATTAGCCGCCTGAGAACGCGCCTCAGAGAGACTGGGAAGCACCGTGAACCGCCCACATGCCGCGACCGCACAGTGTGACCACCGCCGGTCAGGATCGTCACATGAGCTGCAACATCTCGGGATCGACTCCGACCGCCACGAGGACTGCCGATGAGACTGTCGGGCTGCATAACAGGCGCATTTCAGCCCAGATGGTGCGTAACCGCTTGAGGGAGGCCACCTCCGAGCCCGCCGACCACACCGGGGACTCGACCTCACTGCAGTCCGGCGTCAGACCGACTGAACTGGCCAATGTTCACTTGCGCTGGACCCTCACACGATGAGGAGAGTGCTGTTCACCGATGAGTCGCTGTTCCAGCTGTATCGGGCTGATGCAGACTCCGCGTCTGGCGTCGGCTGGGGAGCGCTACATTGACGCCAATGTCCTTCGTCGGGTGTCACACGGTGGTGCCAGTTTATGTGTGGGCAGGCATATGCCATGGAGAGCGCACTCGGCTTCATTTCATTGAAGGCAACTTGAACGGGCAGCGGTACAGGACGAGATACTCAGACCCATCGTCGTGCGTTTGTGCGCCTTCACCATGTGACGTTTCAGCACGACAATGCTCGCCCCCATGGTTGCCAGGATCTGTATGGACTTCCTCGGTGAGGAGACATTGATGTCCACGACTGGCCTCCATATTTCTCCCGACATGTCGCGGTCAAGGTCAAAGGTCAAGGTCACTTTTTCGCAAATCAGGTAATCGACAAAACCCTCATTTTTTGAGTAATTTGATCGGATCGTCTTCAAACTTCATGGGAATATAGTTCATGGTCTGGCGCTCAGCTGATTAATTTTGTGGCGATTGGCCTTGACCTTCATGTGTTTTTTTTTGTTGTTTTTTTTTTTATCTGTAATCACGTATAAATCACTCTGCAGAGCAGTTTTCATTGGAAATTTTTGTAACTTCGCATATCAGAGGCCTATAGAGGTCCCTTTCAGCGCATAAAATTTGAAGGTCAAGGTCAAAGGTCAAGGTCACTTTGTCGAAATCAGGGGAGTCGACGAAACCCTTATTTTTGGAGTAATTTTGATCGGATCGTCTTCAAACTTCATGGGAATATAGTTCATGTCTGGCATTTAGCTGATTAATTTTTGGTGGCGATTGGCCTTGACCTTCATGGTTAACGCCCAAGGTCAAACATATTGACCCCAAGGTCAAATTTTCAAGTTTTAGGAACCATATCGTTTAGTACCTCAAATTGAACACCTCGATGAGTGCTTTCTAGATATATCAAGCTTGAGACATTATGACGTGATTTGGTGACGTTATTAGGCAAACACATATTTTTCATGGTTACTCTGTAGAACGATTCTCATCGAATCTCTCGTAGGCAGATATTCCTCAAGGAGTCGCTCCTGGTGGATAGCAGCTCTGTTCACCTTCAGTGTGACCTTAAAGAAGTCAACACGTCGGTCACCTTTTGGCAAGATACGGATCACCCTACGGGTGACATTGGTTTATTTTTCTGTCTGTCTGTCCGTACATAATGTACTAATGTATGCCACAATTACCACCTGGTGGTAGCCAGTATTACACGTCTTTTTTCAACCTAGTACCTCTTGTTGTACATAAGGTATGTACAATTAGAATGTGAGTACGTCTATAAAGTACACACTATAAAACCACACAGAACAAATCCTGGTGAGGGTCTGCAATCTCTGATTGCTCTTTCTAGTTGTTCATGTCTTCTCAAACAAAAGCAACTGTTGAGTACTGTGCTCTCCTCATGTTTCATTTATTTTGTCCAGCTACTCTATCATATTTGTTACAGCTAAGTTCAGATGTCCACTGACGTTTTATAAATCATGCATTACTATCTCTTTTGAGACCCCAATTATTTGCACCTTGTGGGATCAGCCAGGGAACATCTTTGGCCATGTCTTTCATGAATTGTCTGACCAGGCCTGATGTTCGATTGAAGGTGGCAGAAATTTGGAATTTGGTCGTGGTGTTTGCAATAACTTGTCTACTCTTTGTGAAAAGCATTGTGGGATCTTGAATGTGCATCACCGATCATTGCTGGCAGACAGATCCTCTTGTTTGACATCCCTCCAATGGATGATGGATACATTAATGCATTTCCCTGTGTGCAAAACACCAGTGACAGTTTATAGCTTGTTCAGATTCGAACACAGGCTAGATAGCTCAAAGTAGAATGAAGAACTAGTCTTGTTTGTGAAGACTAGTGTCAATCTGCATCGGCAGACAGATAGACCAATTGATGGAATCAACAGAACATTGATTGAGGTATGCTAATCGGGAAGCAAGGGGAAACAAGGAGAAGCTGATATTTCGTCTGTTAACCCTTCCTTGGACAAAATGAGGTTATGTCTAAGTACTTGGCGAGTGCACATATCTTTAAAGGAGTTTAAACTATCCTGCCAGCCCCCATTTTTCGTGAAACATATGGAACGTAATATTATTATTATTTCCTTCCATGGAATGAATGTGAAGGTTTAAAATTTGACAAATCCACAGTGTGAAACCTGCCCCAGAATTGACCATCACACCATGGAGGCAGACATTTGTTTCTCTCGAAAAATCCATGGGTTGAGAGGTGCTGCCAGCTGGTGGGTGTTTAATGAACTAGCTTTTGCAGCAAAATTGATTCCATTGTTGTTAATGGAAATGCTAACAGAGAAATCAAAGCAAGGTCCCTTTTCAAACTTGCGCTTATGTATTCTCAGTGAGATATGACAAATAGCTTCCCTTTACAAAAAAAAACTATCAAACAAGAATTTATCTCTGGGATTTACGGCTCATGAAAAAATACACTGAAGCTTTGTTCCGGAACCTGGTACCGGTAACCGATACCGGTCAACAGACTTGTACATCTTCAAGTTAATTGTGACAGCTTTATGTTACTTTGCATTTTTGCAATGTTTGCACTTGCCATTACAGAATCTCTCCACCACTATTTTTTCTCCAAAATTCCAGTAAGTTACACGTACAGTACTTTGCAAGCTGAGTTGTTTGACCAATGAAATTTGTTTGCATGGTGCTGAGTATTCCAAGCAACGTTATTGTCAACGAATATCAGGATCACTGTGTTGCAGTTGATTGAAGCACATGTGAAAAGAAAATATTTATTTAATTTTTTTCTGGAATAACAAGTCCTTATGTGAATAACAATATCAGAATGAAAGAAAATGTGACTGGGGCTTCAGTTTCACTTTCTCCATATACGGTGGAATCAAATGTTAAGCTACACGTTCTTCTTATGATTAGCAACTTTATTTTAATGCTGTATGGGAATTGCTGTGCTATATTTGACAATTGTCCAAGACAAAATGTCATTCCAAGCTTTTTGTTAGGATGACTGAAGCTAACCGGCACTTGAGCTCCTCTATGAGTCTCAACATTTGTATTAAAAAGACCTTCCTCAGCTATTCTTCAGAATTATTCCTCAAAGTATGAGTACACAAATGCCTTTAAAGAGAAACGTTGCATTTGGGAGTCATAAACATGGGTGTTTGTAGAGGGTATGGGGTGGGGAAGAACAAGGAAGAAGCGAAATCCCTTCCCACACCCACTGCACACACTGCCCCCCACCAGATTCACTTTCTCAACAAACATCAGAAAGCTTTTAACCAATATTATATCAAATTGAAATTGGCTGCATTTGTGCAGTTTCTTTTTCAAAAGAATACTTAATTATGAACACTTTGCACCAGTTTATAGAATTAAACAAAGTGAATACCAAGTTAACCACACCAAGGTATGAAGCATGCACACCAAGGTACATAATGCATGGTGGCACTGAAGCATGAGGTTTCATTACATTTTTAAAGAAGAAGGCGCTTCTAACCAAAAGTTAAATAAACAAGATCGACCGCAAATTTGCGCAAAAAAGCAAGAGCAGACCCGGTCTCAGGCAACATTTCACCGGCTTCGCAGCCGGCTTCATCAGGCACAATAGACCCGGCTGCGAAGCCGGCGAAACATTGCCTGAGACCGGGTCTGCTCTCGCTTTTTTTGCTCAAATTGGCGAAGTCGATCTAGTTTTTCTTACTTTTGGTTGGAAGCACCTTCTTCTTCTTCTTTAAAAATGTGTTATCCCAACTGCCCCAACCTTATACAATATATATATATATATATATATATTATATATATATATATATATATAATATATATATATATTATATATATTCTCTGCCAGTCTGTATGGTTGTCCGTTCAAAGAGGGGCTTCAAATCAAATGCCAATTTTTTCGCTCAGCATAGCTTTCCGGCTCCATAGGACTCTTGTATACATTCGAAGACTGAATCAACGCATTTTCTTGCATTAAATAAAGGTACCTTTCGAAAAAACAAAGGTACATTTTGATGACAACTCCTGCAAAGAAAATGTGGTAATGCATGTTTTGGTCATGGCAGTGGTCTATTGCACATTGCCCAAAGAAGGAAAGTTTTCATAATGCAGAGGAAAGACAAAAGTGAAGTCTTTAAGAAAAACATTTTTGGTTTCCGCTCGAGTTTTATACAAACTGTAAACTGGATTTATATAAAACTGTATGTCACATGTGCATGTACATGTAGCTCACATATTATGTGAAGTAAAGAAACATGAGAGCCAGTGAAAAACGGGTTGGTCGTGAAATGTCTGTGTACGTAATCAATTAGTCGGGAGGCCGGGAACATTCCCGAGAGATATTTTTTAGTTCTTATTTTAGAAGTTATGTACACCGACACTTTAAAGAAGTTTATTTGAAGTCTTTAATTTTAAAAATGTCCTTTTGTATGCGATACACTAACGAACAAAGTAATTCTGTTTTCGCCGGACAGAAGGGTGTAATGCCCATATGCACCGCCCACAAGACTTTTTCCCATGGACGTTTCCATTTGAGCTGTATTCTTTTGACAGTCGTCACAATAAAATGTTTCATTCTTCAGACATAGTCACAATAAAAAGTTGCAATTCTTCGGTACTCTGCCCATGGGGAGAGGGGCAGAGCTTCGCTTGCATCTCGCCACTTCCTACCTCATGGTAACTTATGCGTCGCATTTGGAACTGCCATTTCCAAAATGAATTTAAAAATGAGAAAACAGAATGAAACAGCTGATGAACCCCATCGTGGACTTGCACAGGATGCAGCAAGAAAAAGAAGGTAATGCGTGCTTAGCAAACATATACAACAGCAACTGCAATGAATCCAGATGAAGTATCTGATAATATTGTCCAAGATCATAATTGCGGCCCTATGACTTCACCATGCGTGTACTGTTCTGCAAAACATTTCACAAATGAATCAACAGGAAAAGGGGATGGATTAACACTTTGTTGCTCCAAGGGGAAAATTCAATTACCCCCACGATTTGCCTACCTGCTGGACCGCAACAACTTTATCAAGGTAATGGTGGAAAATGTCGCAACTGCCGAGACAATATCCAATGTTACAATTCGGCTTTAGCTTTTGCATCAATGGGAGCTCAGATCTCGTTTCCTACAGGAAATGGACCATACTGTTTCAAAATCCATGGTCACATGTAGATGAGCAACCACAATTTGCCCAGTTATTTATTTTGGAAACAGCTCAAGCTACAAAGTAGTGTATTGATCGACCTGAGAATTAGAGATGGTTGCAAGAATTGATGGCGGAACTGCACGACATATCTGACGTTAATCCTTATGTCACATGTTCCAAGACTATGTTCAAGCGTGAACAGGAATAAATCAAGAAAGCTGTCCTTGAAGATCGCCTACCTTCTACCATAGAAATGAATTTTTGTAGACTATGTGCAGACGATCAAAGACGTTATAACATACCAACTGCTGATGAAATTGCCGCTGTCTTCGTTAGTGGACAAGATGGTGAACCACCTGCAAACAGGTAAATCCAGGTTAATTTGCATGATCATGGCTTACAGAATCTCTCTCCACTTAGCCCTCACATCGATCCCATGACATATCCCATTGTCCTTCCACATGGTGAGAATGGATGGATGATAAACATACCTCACCAGTGACAAACTATGGTTCAAAACAAAGTAACTCATCACAAATTCTATTCCTTCTGACTGGCTTTTCGAAATATATTCAGCACTTTCCATTCTTCGGGGAAATTATTCTAGTGGTCACAGATATTGTAAAGCAGAAGGAAATCAACGAGAATACGTCAAACAAAATCAGGAAACCCTTCAAGCCATGGAATACAGAGCCGTGGAATACGGTAAATGGACGGAGCGGAAGTGGCAAGACCTTTGTCAACAATACACTTCTGCACATCTTGCGAGCCCAGGGCCATTTAATTATTCCAATTGCTTATTCGAGCATTGCTAGCAGGGGGCCGGACATAGGAGCAAATGATAATGAAGAATTCTCAAATTGGTTGCTGTCGATTGGAAATGGGACTATGGAAACAATTCCTGACTGAATTTATTTGACTGCCTGATCGTATCTGTGTAGAAGACAACATTTTTTGGCAGAGGCTGTTTTCAGTAATTTGAATGAAATACCTACATTCTATGATGCGCTGGCACAACGAGCCGTGTTGTATCCGAAGACTGAAACCACATTTATGATCAACGATGAGATACTGGATGCATTTCCTGGGGAAGGAAAGACGTACTTCATTGCTGATTCCATTGTCTGTGATGACCCTGAAGAGGTACTAAATTATACGATGGAATTTCTAAATCAGTTGACCCCTTCTGGAATGCCTTTGCACAAACTTCGTCTCAAAGATGGTGTTGTCATCATGTTACTCCGTAACTTCGATCCGAAACAGGGACTGTGCAATGGTGCAAAATTTGTTGTTAAAAGATTGTTACCGAACATAATAGATACAGAAATAATTTCTGGCAGTCACAAAGGAATATGCACATTTATACCCAGGATTAATATTGCACCTTCTGGTACAACACGACCAATTGTACTCAAACGCCATCAATTTCCAGTGCGTGTGACATTCTCTTTCTCAATAAACAAGAGTCAAGGTCAAACATTACACAAAGTGGGATTTACTTACCAGAGCCCGTCTTCAGCCATGGTCAATTATATGTTGTATTGTCGCGTGCTAAATTATTTGAGGACATCAAGGTAAAGGTAGTCAGTAATGGCCAACAGGGAAAAATTGATGGCTACAGTGGAATCTTCACCCATAATGTTGTTTCCCCAGAGGTCCTGTAGTGACACCATTCAATGCAACCACAGGAGGGCACGACAGGAAATTGTTTATTACTCTGACACATTTGGCTGCAGTGATTGAACGGATTTTTTGCTGCTGTTTCCTTTTTTGCTGCTGTTTGCTGTTTTGAGATCATCTATGGATTCTAGCCTTCCTTGGTAGATGTTGTCCTTTAGCATCTAATCCTGACCTGTATTTGAGTCTTCTTGAAGGATTTCCTTTTCAGGACTGAAAATGATTTTTCTTTAGTTGTCCAGTTTTCCACAGCATGTAAAAGGACATCATTTGGCTGGAGGAAGTTATTAGAAGTAAGGTCGGTACCATGTTTTCTTGGTCACCCAGTACAAAGTCACACACATTTTTCGAAATACCTTTGAAAAAAAAATCTCATGATGACATATAATTCGCTGAAAATGCTTAAACAACTAGATTATATTACAGTGATGTTGAACTCTGAGTGTGAATAATTCAATATTTTTTTAAACTTTCATCTATTCAAACCAAAGTGCCAAACACAGCTGTTTCAGATATCTGGGATTTATAAACAAACTGTATTTCACAAGTGCATGGGCATGTATTCACATATGTGAAGGAAATAAATTGTGTACATTACATCATTTCTGAATTTGATGAATTGCCAGTACCCATTGTGGAAAACTCGACGTGCAGCATCTAACTCAAGATGTCTAAATGGCATACATTTTTTTGCCCGTGGGTTTCCCACGGGTGTACCTGCTCGTATATATATATATATACATATATATATATACATATATATATATATATATATATATATATATATATATATATATATATATATATATTAGTGGGGTGTACTTACACATTGTCTCGGGTCACTCACCTGCATTTTTGTTCATTTATTTTTTTCATTTATTTATATTTTCATTTATGCATGTTGTCTGATGATGCCGTGATTTTTGCCAATATAACAGCTTTGATGTCCATTCCCATGGAAAATTTCAGCTTTCTATGTTACCCAGAAAGTACCAATCTTTAATATCAGTCAGT
>CM068957.1:69247316-69263904 GCA_035128595.1 Eptatretus atami | reverse complement strand
GTGATTACTGACTACAGTACGTATCATATACAACCCAAAAACCTTGAGTAGCTTTCACTGAAAAGCAACGTTGCATTTATATAGATGTTTCAGGGAGATGCTCACAAACAATGGTTATAAATAGTTGCGTGTGATGGGTGAAAAAATATTTGGCTTGGGAATTTAAAAAACATGTTTATATGGCAAACGCTTCAGAGATCAGGTGTTACCAAATATATTTTGCCTTGAAACTCACAAGGAGAAACATATAACCTTTGTAAAGCAAAGCCGATAACCAAATACTTTGGAAACAGGAGCGAGGACATCTCGACTGTACATCCCGATCGGGACATGAACTGGACCGCTATCGACTGGCACGAACTGTACAGCTCAGTAAGTAGATTAAGCACTCAAGCAAACACTCTAATGGAACGCCTGGCTTGGCAAGCGATTACCAATTGCCATCGATAAAACTATGCACCCAGAAACACCCAAGCAATGTCATAATTGGACAAATGAACACTTTTCTTGCGTTGGAACTGCTGCTGAGTTCAAATCTAGAGCTTAAGTTTTGTAATTCGTCTTAGTTTAAGAGATTCTTGAGATTATCGTATGCGCAGAAATGAAATAAAGCCACAAACGCTGGCGTCTCCGGGTGTTTATAACCATTGCAATGCACCCAGCGATTCGTAGCTTTGATGAACAGGCATTCGATAATATGAGTGAGGAAAGTGAAAAAAAAACTTTATCGTGAAGAAATCATTGTGGCCTGTTCCAAGTCAAGGTATGGTTGAGCAGGCCAAAAAACATGGTGGCTGAGGATTGCCTGATAAAGGATATAATTAAATAAGGTCGTTAATTATATTCAAAAGGGGTGTTTCAATTAACCCAAACATCCAATTTTCAGTAATGCACTTCCTTGGAGTTCCCTAAATATGTATGCAAAGTTTCAGGCTGCTAGTTTCCATGGCTTTGGCATTATGGAGGAGACACACACTTGTCCATTTTATTAGTGTATGTATATATATATATATATATATATATATATATATACATATATATATATATTATATATATATATATATAATATACGGGAGACACACTGCCAGAGATGCTATCGACAAACAGGAGAACCTGAACACAAGGTTTTGTTCTGCCAGGTACCTATCCACCTGAGGGACTAAACAATTATGGAACCAGCCCATGAAAATTTGCTGCCATCACCCACGCTCTTCCTGTTGGCCCCCTAAAACATGGGTCAGCTCCTCCAAAGGAAACTTGTTTCCTCCTGCTTGTTCTTGCCCTTGAGAGCACCCTGGTTCAGGGAATGGTACAGCATGGTGGGCTTCGTCATGCAATCCCCTGTTGCGTTTGTGCAGAGGAGAAGAGATAACCGGTCCTTTGCGGCCTTAAATCCTGATGCTGTCCCCTTATGCTTCGAGATAAATGTTCACATTATCATATTTTTCCAAAACAGTCCGGTCTTGTCAGCTTTAAACACCTTCTCTGGCAGGTACCCCTTCTCCTTGATGAGTTGAGCAGGGAAAGTTTCGGCCACCTCGTGGTCTGCAGAGGCACACTCACCTGTCAGTTTGATGTTGTGGATACTGTAGTGCTTCTTGATGCGGTCAAGACATCCCCTGCTTGCTTGGAATGGACTGGGGCCACTTATACCTGCATCGCTCTTATCTGCATCACTCATGCTAGCACCACCCCCGCCAGCCAGATGCACGTAGATACGCATCGCCTTTGCGTGAATGTGAGGTTCACTTAAAAGCATGTTCTTCTGCACGTTGTCCTCAATCCATACACTGAGAGCCTTCTCCATCCTTTCTATGTGGACATCCCAGATGTGGGTGACCATTTTGCTGCTCTGTACAGTGCTCGCCGCAACCCTTTCTCGGATTGCCTTCTCATTCTTCCGTATGTAACGAATGTTGGATTTGTTTACTCCATTGTGTCCACCCACAGAGGCCACACTCTGTCCTCTTGACAACCAGTCCAGCACCTCCACTTTGTGACTTTGGCTCATCACTTTTGTCTGCCTCTTAGCAGTTAACGCATCTCTTGTACTGGTCTCGCACTTGGGAGCTATGTTTGATCAATGAGCAAATGAACAGAACGAGAGGCAAAACACCGGTCAAGGCAGCGGGACGAGAAGAATGATTGAGACCCAGGACACACTGCACGTAAGTAGTCATGCAAGAATTGTGGGTAGCTGCAGGAGGGGTGAGTAGTCTGCCCATTGTTTGCGGGGTTTGTCAGCAGATGCTAACATTTTATGAAGCAGATGATGGGTGCGGTGAAACATTTTAATTGTGTAACTCGCGAGGCGGGGGGGGGTGACATCTTCAGCAGCTTGTAATAAATGCGATGAAGCATTTTAATTGTGTGACTCGTGGGGGACAACGTTTTACACAGCAGCGGGTAGTAGATGTGGTGAAGCGTGTTTATAGCATGAATGATGGAACAAGCCACACAGCTCGGTTTATAGTGTGAATGGTGGGATATGCCATGCCGCTCGCTGAAAGATATGCTATGGCTGGTGGAAGATATGCTGTAGAACTGTATTATGTATGCGGTTCATCGAAGATACGTTTTTTGGCTCGCGAATATGCAAAGCACAGGGCTGCGAATGTTGAACCAGTTCGCATTTTATAAATTGCAAATGTGCGGGGTCCATGAATAGCGAATTTGCGAATAGCTGGCTCCGACAGTTTATCAATGTATTCTGATATTTAAAAAATTGCAGACAGATTATGACGAAACTCAGTGGATGATTTTGGGAGTTGGCAAAAACAAGCTGATTACATTTTGGTTGAGGTCCAGATGCAGATCCGGCCTATCAGTGGGATACAAAACGTAAACTCTTCAGCCTGGCGGAGGTATGCACTCCACTGAGTGCTGTTATAGTATTGGTCCTGATTTTAGTTGAAGAGTGTTTTACATATTGCCATGTGAATGGCAAAAATCCCATCAATTGCCTTTGGTTATCATTTGATTTTTACTTGCTGTTAATAGAGAGTGGGTTTGATTACTTTTTATTGTTGATTGCAGATACATTCAGTGGAAAATGTTTGATGCATCACTGATTTATTTAAGATTGTAATTTAGCATGTTGAAGGTTGAGAATAACTGTTTAATTTAAGGTTTAGGTATGGCTTGAAAAAGAATGATGTTGTAAGCAACAAACTTACTTTGCCGTGACATGGCACAGTCAAAGTAGAGGAAAGACAGAAATTTGCAGATCTTTCTCTTTGTAATTCAACCAAATGAGTGTCCAGAGGGGATTTGCAGCTAACATGTCCTGGTCATTTGGAAATATGACCAGCACCCATTGACCATCATTCATAGTAGTTGCTATCCGATGGTGTCTTGAAAGCACACTTATGATATGTGAGGTCCACACAGCATGCCGGAAGAACAGACCAACAATCCAGCAATGGATCACTCTTTGGCTCACAAGAGCATTCATGAATGGTGAAACTCACGCATTGGTGAAGAGATATGATGTATCTGTGGGTTTGAGATAAAACGTCACTAAGAAGCTCTGGTAGCCAGTGTGGGGTTGCAGCAGCTGAATGTTTGGAGCAGCAGCTGGCCTGGCTTGGCAGGGTTTCATGGAGTGGGAGAGATGATTGGTAGTTATCGTGCTGACAATGGTTGGCTCTTGGTAAAGCTGGACTGCGAAGTTGGCCAACAGAATACTAACCGAATCAGAGAGAGGGAGAGGGAGAGAGAGATAGTTTATCTCATTTAAGAGTAGAGAGCTCCTTAGCCTGAAGGTCACCCCACTCACTTCTCAGCCATTAAATTCCATCCATTTTTAAATCCTCCAAGACACTGATAACTTGAGAGTAGAAATGTTAAAATTATCACTGAGCAATTCTCGGACCTTCTCTGCAGCATCTGCAGGTCTTCATTCATACAATATTCTCGCAGATATCAGTTTAGTAGCACTCAAGCCCATCATCCTGTGTGATGTCACACCTTATTTGCTTCTGTTGTTAATAAAAGTGTAAATACATCCTAGTCAGTGGTATATCTTATCATGGTGGCAGCTTTGATGTTGATGATACAAACTGGTGGTTTGCTGAGATGATAATGAAGATGGCCCAGGCAAGGATTCATCTATCACCTCCATTGGATTTGACTGATGGTTTTCTGGTGGAGAATTTCTGAAAATATAAATACCATTTGGATATATATATTATATTATATATTATATATATTAATATATATATATATATATATATTATATATCAGCTACTATGCGACTCCAAACATGAGTGGTGAAAGCGCCAGCACCGTGTCCCATACAGCCCTTGCTGCACAACGCTGGGAGCGAAAGGCTGTCTGCCACACGGAATATTATCTCCTGCTTTACCAAATCCATTCTGGAGTCATCAATGGTCTGCGTCAAGTGCAATGATAAGTAATGTCTGTGCGCAAGGTCGGAGAACGATATTAATTATTATATACTATATATATATATATATATATATATATATATATATATATATAATATATAATAATATAATATATTATATAATATAATACATGCATGACTGCCAGCAAAACAACATCAAACCCAAGAACTGGATGGCCATGATACTGCACTGCAGTGTTCCTCAGGTAGTTGAAATATAAGATCAATTTGAATTTGTCACTCAGGAAGATATAAATGATCCAGAGGTCATGTTATAGCTTCATGAAGCACATTCCATTCTTCGCCAAAATGAAGTTCTCAAGCTTTTATTTTCAGCAATTTTCCGTTTGATGAATCTTTTGACACTTTTGTTATCAAATGCCAAGTATGAGCTGAGCAATGCAATTTTGCTTAAAAAGATTCAATAATATGCGATAAAAGTATTTTCTGTGTCGGCAAGTTCCAGGAGTCGTTACTGCATAACACTCATCTTTATTCAAAAAAAACAACAGACATGTGTTGTGCTCATGAGCTTACAGCTAAATGCACCAAAGAGATGAGTCTGGGGCAGCAAGTGTGACAAATTGAAACAGTTACCACGAAGTGTCCACTACCAAAACAAAATCGTTCTGCAACTCAGCATGCCAAATAAACTCCTAATTAGACAAGCAGCACTACTAAAGAGAGTGGTGTTTTTGGTGAATTGTTCCGTGCTGGGTTCTGGTTCTGGGTTGGAGTGTTGGCAGGTCTCTTTCAGGCTCTCTGCTGACGATCTCAAAGTTAAGTTTCCGGTCGTTATCTGTCCGTTTTAACTGTTTATTTCTTACCTGCATTTTACTGTGTGTTCCTAGTTCGGTTTTGTTTCAAAAATCGTGCTATTTTGTGAGTTTTCGTCGACCTTGTCTTACAGAGTGCATAAGGCCTACCCATCGTTCCCCGCGGTGTACGATCGTGTTTATTGAATTTTCTCCCCATCACCTTCAATTTCTATCTTCCCCACTTTCCCATCGTCCCCCATCCCTCCCAACTAAACACTATTTCTTGTCTTAAATCAAAAAAAAAAACGACCTTTCTCCTTGCACACTCACAATTCTCGATTCTTCTTCTTCTTCATCCTCTTTATTCTTCTTCTTCCTCCTGTCGGCACACCATCTTTATTCTACTGAGCTGACACACTCTCTCGCCATTACCTTCACGATTTCTTCTGATCTACAACCTTCCATTCCCGAATCTTACATGTTCTTCAAAAATACATCAAAAAATAATAATCTTCCTTTCTTTCGATCTTGTATCCTTTTGATCTCTTACCTCCTGAAACCACTGTCTCTCTCTTCTCTTCCGGTACTTTTCATCACCCAGCAGTTCACACTGCGTTTTCCGTCCAATTCACACACACTTCCACGATTTTACTTCAACCTTCCCTTTTCCAAATGTTACGCAATCCTTATTTAAAATAAATAATTTCACTTTTGACTATACACCTCCCAGAGCCAAGTGCTTCTCCATAACCACGTGATCTGTTTCCACCCCTGCGTTTACGATCCAATTTCACATTCACCTCACGATTTTTTCTGCAACACTTCCATTACCTAATCTGATGAAAACTCTCTCAAAACAAATAATAATAATAATATTAAAAACGATCTCTTACAATGTTTCATCTTCCTCTTTCACAGTCTGGTACTCTTTACTGTATCATAATGCACTACTCTTCTACTATTTAAACAGACTGCTCTCATTCGACCTTTCCTTCATACCTTGCCGAAAAAAATCCAACTGTTACAGCGTTTCTTCTCTCCATTCTCTGAATTCGCCTTTATTGCATCCATCAAGAAAATTTTAATCGCATCTCTGACCTTAAACATTTAAAAACCCAGTTTGCTATGAGTGTTTGCTTTCCATCAACCATTTTTTTTTTCCAATTTCAGTGCCAACTCACCCCTCTCACCCCTCACTTCAAAGCAACCATCCACTCTTCTTCCTCCAAGCCTCCCTCTCACCTCTCTCAAAAACTCCCCCCTCACCTTTCCCCCACTATTCACCCCCCTCACTCATCCTTCTCAAAGTTGCCCCCCCCTCTCATCCACAAAGCTTCCTCCTTCCACTGCCCTCTCACCTCCATCTCTTCACTCCACCTCCTCAAATCCTCAACTCCTTCTCCCCCTCTCTTGTTCCCCTCTCCCCAGCACCACAGAGCCTTTCTCTCCTCATCTGGCCCCCTCCCTAGCTCTTCTGTAATCCCCACACTCTTTCAACAACACTCCTTACCTCCCCCTCTCGTCCACTTATCCTACACTCCACCTCCCCTCCCACCCCCTGCACCCAAAGCCTCCCCCCCTCCCTCTTCATTAACAGTGTGGACCTCAAATATCCAGGGCCTTCGCTCAAACCTTTCAGATATTTCCATACAGGTAGCCACTGACAAACCAGACATAATCTGCCTAACAGAAGCTTTCCTCCCCCAAGACGTGTCTGACTCCCAAGTATCTCTCCCTGGTTACTCCCTCCTCCGGTATGACAGACCTGAGCCTCGTCCTGGTGGAGGAGTTGCTCTCTTCATCAAAGACTCCATTCCTCACTCTCCATGCAATGCCTCACTCCCCCACTCCCCCAGGAATACCTCTGGCTACGGCTTCCCCTCCACTCCCACCTCATGTTTATATGTGTGCTGTACGGTCCACCGAACAGTGATGACTCCATCTACACCTCACTATCGAAAACATGGACCAACTTATATCTTCTCATCCAAACTCTCTCTTCATATGTGGGACTTCAATTGTCATCATGCCAGTTGGCTAGGTGTGGGTACCTCTCTCACCTGTCATGGCACTTCAGCAAAAGCTTCTGCGACTCATTGGGACTGACTCAATCGGTCAACTTCCCGACCTGGATCTCAACCAATGGTCCTCATCTCTTCTGGATCTGATTTGACAAATTTCCCTGACAATATCTCTGTCTTTCCTCCGCTCCAATCAGTTCTTCTGACCACGTCCTTGTCAAAGTGGACATCTCTCTGGCTATTATCAGAGAAGCACATCACGCCGTCGAGTCTGGCATTTCACTCAAGCAACTGGCAGGGTCTCCAAGCAGCCATCAAACTTATAGACTGGTCTCCTATCGCTACTTTCTCCAACATCAACTCATCCTGGGAATTCTTTCAAAGACACTTGCTCTCCTCATGCACAGAATTTATCCCTCTCGTCTTCAGTTGTCCTACCCTTCCTCCCGCCCTTGGTTCACTGAAGCTTGTGGCAAGGCAGCTGTCCTGAAACAACTTGCCTTTGCCTCATGGAAAGCAAACCCAACTGAGGGTAATCTCAGTTCCTTCCATAAAGCTTGGAACAAGTGTGTATCTACCCTCAGGAGAGCCAGAAAACAACATCTTTCTCAGCTCAAGTCTGAACTTTCAAACCTCTCTCCCTCCTCAAAATCCTGGTGGGTCTAATCAAATCTGTTTCTGGTGTATGTCCCCCCTCCAGCCCCTCCCTACCTCAAATGGCCGCACTGCTGATACCGCACGTGAAAAGGCTGAATGCCTAAACTCGGTGTTTGCAGCTAAATCTTGTTGTCCAAAACCATCGCTTTCTCTACCCACCTTACCCAGTCACAGCCAACTGTCCCTGGACTCTGTGTCCTTTTCTCCTGGCAAGGTGGAGAGCTTGCTGTAAACCTCGACTCAGATTCTGCAACCGGTCCAGACGGATCAGCCCACGTGTCCTCAAAGCCTGCTCTTCTGCTCTTGCTCACCCTCTCTCTGTTCTATTCACCCTCTCATTTGCTCAAGGTCATCTGCCATCTGCTTGGAAATCAGCAAACATACTGCCCTGCAGAAAGATGTGCAAAAACAGATCCCTGCAACTACAGACCAATCAGCCTTCTCCCAATCATCAGCAAGGTTATGGAATCCATCATCGCTTTAGACATTAAATTCTTCTCTTCTCCAATGGCTGATTTCCGATCATCAATTTGGTTCCAGACCAGGTCACTCTACCCTGGATATGCTGCTGTCTCTCTCCCAACAATGGATGGAGGTCCTCACTGCCGACATGAAATCTGAGCCATATCACTGGACATATCACGTGGTTTTGACACGATCTGGCACCCTGCCCTGCTCACCAAACTCTCTTCATATGGTATCCAAGGCCATCTCCACTCATGGCTCGCAGACTTCCTCTCCTGTCGCAGTCAACGTATGGCCCTAAATGGAGTTCTTTCATCCCCTCTTCCTGTCCAGGCTGGAGTTCCTCAAGTAGCGTTCTGGGCCCTGTTCTTTTTTCTGGTTTCATCAATGATCTCTCCAACTCTCTGGAAAATCCTCTATATCTCTTTGCTGATGACTCCACCCTCTGCCGTACCATCGGTCATCCCTCAGACCGGCAAGCAGCAGCTTCTTCGCTCACTGCAGATCTGGGTAAAATCACAAACTGGTCCAGCACGTGGAACATGTCTTTCAATCCGGACAAATCTCACACTCTCACTATGTCTCTCCGAAAGGACCGTTTACACCCCCCCCCACCCCATCCACTTTCTCATAATCCTCTTGAAGAAGTCCTTTCTTTCAAGCTTCTGGGTCTCACTATCTGCCATGATCTTTCCTGGAAAGCCACATTTCAAACCTCGCCTCCAAAGCAGTCGCCGACTGGGAATCCTCTGTCGTCAAAGTCCTTCCTCAGCCCACCTGAGCTCCTGACCACTTACAAAGCTTTCGTCCGCAGCCTGATGGAGTACTGCTCTCCCCTCTGGACTGGTGCTCCTGCCTCCCACCTTCTCGGCTTCACGCTGTGGAAACCAAGGCATTTCACAGATCAGCTTGGTTTCGGATCATTGGCATCTCCTGCAATGAGGCTGAGTCTTTGGGCTTCTCACTCTCTCACCGCAGTGGGTCGGTGGTCTTTCTGTCTTCTACCGTCTCATCTCCAGCCTCGCCCCCCTGCTCTCTCTGCGATTTGTCCCCACATTTCCGCAGGGCGCTCAATGTCCGCCAACAACCCCCTTCTGGTAAAACTACCAAAATCACGAATCACTGCTCACCTTCACTCTTTCATTCCTCTTTTTCCCTGCCTTTGGAATAAACTCCCTAACTCTATTCAATCCCATTCTTCCCTCCAGCCCTTCAAAACAGCTGTTCACCACCACCTCTTATCATCCCCCATCCAAATCCTCGCTCTTTTCTACCCCCGATAATCCACCCAAGCCCACCTCCTTCAAATTCCCTCTTTCCTTCTGAAAGTCCCTGTAATGTCCATCTTGTATTCCCCATGTTCCCCACCCCATCCCTCTCCCTTCCACAGATCTCCTAATGTCTCTGTTCCCCACTGTTTTGTCCTTTCCACTCCCGTCCCTTCGTCTCTGCCCCCCTTGCTGTGCGTTGTGTGTTAGCTCTCACACGAGCCTCGACAAGGTATACAAAAAAAAAATCATGAGAGGGTGAAATAAAAATGTCCTTCCAGGTAGGGGTAGAGACTAGAGAGGGGAGGGGAGGGAGAAAGTACAACAACTATGGTGGGAGAAACAATTTTCAGCATAAAATGCAAAAATGAAATTTTCAGTGTAAGTACATCGTCTGATAAGGTCCCTGCCAATTACAAATCTGATGATACACACTGACTGGCTACAGTTAGCACCAACAACACATGTCTAGCTGCATTAATGCATGTCAACAGACAGGAGGTGTATTTCCTATTAGATACCACAACCACTAAAAATACCATAGCATTATGACTTGTGCACAGTTTTCAGATCAGGCTAATCAACATTAAGCTAACCACGTGGAATTGTAGCAGAATAAAAATAGTTGGCAAAGCCCTGTTAAAAATGATGAATATCAAAATCGGGGGCAGCCATCATGTCAAGTTCATCATTGTGAGCAATGATTTGAGTTATCTATTGAGCCGTCAAACTCTTACTGATATGGGCTTGTTTAAACCTATCAGAATTAATTCATTGCACAGGTCGATAGCAGCCACACGTAGAACATTTGTGGAAACTCGAGTGAAACAGTACCGGGTGACCTTGGAGAGTTGCACTTCAAGCTTGACCCAAGTGTACCACCTGAAGTAGTGCCCTGAGGGACCGACCACAAGCACTCAGGGAGAATGTTAAATGGGAGTTGGACTGCCTAGTGGCAAAGGGCATCTTGTTTCCTTTGGAGGAGCTGACCCAGGTGGTTAGCTCAATTGCTGTTTTGGAAAATAAAACAATCCAATTGCATTTTGAGGATCTGCATAAACTACTGACCTGAGATTTCCACAGCAGTGACCCTGAAAAATGGGGAGGCATAAAATATTGGGAGCAGGTCCAACTTTTATTAAATATTTGTTATGTATGAAACAAAGCTATTCAATACAAAATGCAGCGATTTACTGAAATACCTTTCTTTGTTCATGATACATTACATAAACAAAGCAAAGTGCTCATAACTAAATATACAATCTTGATTTAAAATTTTTATTGCACATTTACAAGCCGGTGGGAATACAATTCACGTCATATGAGATCCTGTACTAGGGCCTCGGCCGAGAAGCTTTCCTGGAACTGTGGTGAAGGCCCCTGTATCTTTCTGGCTGTAAATTTGTTTTTGCCAAGAGGCCCATGATAATTAATTGTGTAAATAATTTACACACTTGATTTGAATTAACCTAATTGTGATTTTAATTAATATTATGATTTTAATGTATCTTTTATTCTCTTACTTACTGTCAAGGAGGAGGAGGAGGAGGAGGAGATTGGGACCATACTCTGTACAGAGCGTTGGTGCTGCTTAAGCAGTCTCCTTGGCTATTGGGCACAGTCCTGGACGAGTACGAGTCTGTCTACCAGCATGCTGGCATTCATTTTGCCGACCTCGGAAGGTTGACAGGCCAAGTTAACCCCACCTGGTATTAATTCAACAGCTGAGCGGGATTTGAACTCAGGACCCTAGTGTCCAAAGCCCATCGCCCTAACCATTAAGCCAACACCAGGCATTGGATGAAAAGCTAGGAAAAGATGGAGGTAATGATGAGCTTGGTTACCATTCCGACTCTCAAAGTTAGCAGTGAAACTTTTCAGAGACAGCGAAACCAAGTTCGAGACAGCATTGCAGATCACATGTCTCTGTATGGTAATGACAGAATGAGAGATGAGGTTGAGTGAGTTAGCTGTGGATGAAAAACTTTAAAAGCTGTGGAAACGATACCATGAGAGGCAGATACAGCTGCATGATTAAAATGTGAGTTTTATAACAGACGAGCAGAGGTACTCGGCATTGCCAGGCAACGCGGGGTCGCTTTGCTGATGGGAATATTCAGAGAGGGGTAGGGAGAGAGAGAGAGCGAGGGAGGGGGAGGAAGAAACAGAGAGGGGTGGGGCAGGAACAGAGGGGGTGGGCAGAGACAGATGGGTGGGGCAGAGACAGAGATGGGTGGGAGAGAGGAGAGAGAGAGGAGAGAGAGAGAGAGAGAGAGAGAGAGGAAGAGAGAGAGAGAGAGGAGTGGGGGTGGGGGGAGAGAGTGAAGCCTCACCACATGTCGCTATACTGTTCACTCCGGGAGGGAGGGGTGCTGCAAGGGAAAGAAAGAGGAATGAGGAAGTGGAGGGAGGGTGAGGGAGGAAGGATCTCTGAAAAAGAGGGAAGAAAAGGCTCAAATTATTAGTGCATTCCTGCTATTGCAGCATAATTATCTTCTTAAAAAGACCGCTGCATAATGACGTCATGTGTAGGGATGTCCTTTTTCATACCTCATACGGAAGCAAACATTGAGTTAGAAGCAACACCTCACTGTCTGGCAGACAAAAAGTAACGGTGTTTGACATCCCACAAAGTTTTGTTTTATGAAATATCATTATTTTCTTTCCTCTGCATTTGAGAATTAATGTATCTTCATTGGGCGGTTTATATTAGACCGCTGCTGCGACCGTTGGACAAAACATACTACCTCGTTTGAGTTGTAATTAAAATGTACCTTTGTTTCCTCTAAACGGTATCTTCATTTAATCATAGAAGACGTATTGTTCAGTCTTAAAATGTACATCAGAGGCCTTTAAACAAGCTGAGCTATGTGTAGCGAAAAAGATGGCATCGATTTCTGGATGGCTGGAGGGAAAGGAGCAGGAAGGTATGGCCTGCAGAATGGGAGGTGCTTATGACCCGCCCACAGACCTACACATCCACCCACAGATGCAAACTCAGCTTTATATATTGGATATGCAAGTCTATTTCATGGGTCATCTCACTGCTAAAAAACATCAAGGCTTACAATTCTCAGGAAGATGCTATTCTGAAGATGCTGACGTCAACTGATGTTCCAGGTGTAAAATGTCTGCGGAATGGTGCGGTGTTTAACCACATATCTTCCAAATCCAGCATGTGACCTTGAGCCATTACATCAATTCACCGGAAAGGATATATCCTGGAACTGGTAATTATCATCCTGCGATGGAGCACTCCAGATAACTAAGTAAAATATAACGACTGCTCCAGTCCTCATCAACTTTGATCCCAGTGAGTAACGTTAAAAAGATAGAACTGTAAAGAGATGGAAACCCCATTGTACATGCCTCACATGCACTCTCCTCACCTGAAAGGAACTGGGCCCAGGTAGAAAATGAAATTGTTGCAGTTGTTCATGGAATGTCAAACTTTCATCGCCACACATATGGAAATGAGGTTGAAGTACATCATCATGACCATTAAATCTAGTCTTGCACCAAAAAGAGTGTAAGCACTCATTATTCGGCTCCATTGCCAAAATGTAAAATACAGATATGCTGAAAGACGTGGACTGAACATCACTGACATATTTAACCATACCCACATGTTAACCAGAATACTGTCACAGCTATGAAACGGAAGACCCAGAAGGGACCCAAAGAAGTAAAGAGGAAAGATGGAGTCATCAGGAGGAACCTGGATAGGATTTGGGTTTCAGCTGCTACTCCACTACCCTCAAACCCATCCAGGTGCAGCCAAGTGGGTCTGACAGAAAAAAATTCTGCATGAATTGACTTCTCCTTCGAGAGATAGACAAAGAAAGAGAGGAGTAGAGAGGAAAAGAGGTGAAACACAAAGAAAAAGTCAGAATTAGAATGAATAAAGAGAATTGTGAAAAAAAAAGTCGAAAGAAGTGTGAAAGGAACAACGAACAAAGATGTCGGGATGAATCCGTTCAGTCAGATTTCAGGAGTTACTCGCCAGGCTCAAACACAGCAATGTGTACAAGCTACTATGAATGTTGATGCATTGAAAGACATACCCAACAGCATAATCACTTAAGTGTGTGATGCTACAGTCCATGACGAAAGTGTACAGCAACAACTGATGATGATAAAAATTAGCAGACTGAACAGCATTAAGGATGTCCCAGTTCATGTTGTGACGTGATGCTTGTGATGCCAGTCAAGAAAACAGAGTGTACTAGGGAGTGAGGTGGGGGCAGAATGGGATGGGTTTGTTTGACAAGATTTGGAGGTAAAAATTGGAGTTGAGATATTCTGCCTTCTTTTTCTTCAATGGAGTCTGAGGTGAGTTACTTTTAGGTTAGCGAGTGCATGGAGGGAAGCATTTGCCAGAAATGGACTTTAAAAGGTGCCAAACGTATTTTTTGAAAGGTGATTGGTTAGAGAATTTGACCTTGAGATTTGCAGCAACTCGTTTACCCCAGAATGAACACACACTTCTTCAAAGCCTTAGGCAAGATGTCTGTAACACACCTTAGAGCAAGTTAAGTGTTAACTCTTGGACATCTATGGGAGAAGATATTTGGTCACATTGGATGACTGTGCTTGAGAGAAATAACCACCAGAAGCAGGTGAAATAACAGACGAGCATGCACGCCTGTGATCTGATGCCCACATACGTACATTTCAGTTAACCTGAGAGTGGTTGCTGAGAGCCTGGTCGGATGATGAGCATGATGGTAAAAGCTCTTATGTGGTGCAGGGAATTGAAGATGGATGTTACTTTTGTAAATGGGTATGCATAAGACCAGTTTCCCTGCTTGATCAGGAGTCTTTTCAGATCCACACGTGCAAAATCAATGATATGACCAAACACACAGAAATACCTGAAGCCACAGGTAGCTCACCCAACATACCTGAAAGAGAAATACCAAGAGCTTAAAGGGGAACCCTAATGCAATATTTTTTTTCTTCTGAAAACCATTGAAAATTATTCATGGTCTAATTTGAAGGGAAAAAATTTCAAATTTTTTGCCAATCACAAAATGCCGAAAAAAAGCCCGAGAGTGTCGATTTTCACAAGTGACGTCACATTTTGAACCCACCTTGATCCAAATGGTGGCTTACATAAAGAAACAGTATATTTTGAGCTCAGATTCCGATACTGATTCCACCGTCATAAGCAACTCTGAAAGTTCTCAGTATGTTGAAACTGATCAGTGGGATTTTGAAGCAACTATTGGAGACAAAATCATTTTTGGCAACACTTTTGGGGGAATTATGGAGCCTTATCATGATGAGCCTTGTGCAAGTGATTCAGAAGAAGATGGCGACAATGGAAGTGTTAGTGAAGTGGAAAACGCCGGTCGCATATTCACTACAGATTGGTAGGTTTTGTTTTTCAGTTCAAATTATGATTTATGAAGGAATTTGTATTCATCGATGAATCAGTTATACTATTCCAGCAGAAACATGGCACAACACAGCACAGACACGGCATGACACAGCGTAGACACCGCCCAGGCACACTCGGACACTGCGGACAAATTGGGTGACGAATGCTTTGTCCCATCATCGCAGGCTGACCAGGTGTCTTGTATGTTGTGGGATCGTCCCATTCCATAATTTCCAGGGACGCCATTTGTGTCTGTGGTCGTGCTGTGTCGTGTCCGTGCTGTGGTGCCGTGTCTTTGCTGTGCCGTGTCGCTGTCCGGCCCCAGTGGAAGGGGAGGTGGTGCTAAAGGGGAGGGAGGGTGTGTGATGGTGGGCAGATGGTGGGAGGGGGGGGAGTGGTTGTGGTGGGTATTGTGGGGAAAGGTGGAGGGGGGAGTGGTTGCCCGTGTACATGTGCTGGTAGCTGGGTATAGATGATGTTACAGTTTTGAGCGACGCTGTTTTCTTCTCTTAATCGTGGGGATGGCATCCTCTTATCAATCTTGGTGGATAACCACAAGATCTAGCCATCTCTGTTGTTTCATAACAGTGCTCTGTAAAATGTTCTGAGCACAAAAGCGAACATTTTGTCGGCCCGATCCATACTCGGGTATTACTGACAAACCGCGTCCAATTTCTGGCAAACTTAGGGTGATTCAGCTATCGGTGTAGCATGAAACCATCTCGGATTGTATTACTCCAACTACCAAGGACGCATCGACTCTGCATATTTGCAGAAAATCAAAAATTATTCGCCGTTTGAATTGAATCGTACCACAATGTAATCCAGAGACAATACAAACATGGCAGTTGACTTCCAGGTGCAACATCATGGCTCAGCGTGAATAAGAAGATTTCGACTTTCGATCACAAAATTACTTACTTTAGAAATCACAAATCAGAAAAAGATACATCAAATCTATTTTGTGGGGTATCAAGTGTAGATTAGCGTCGAGGTGGTCTGAGCATTTTGGTTCCGCTTTAATGTACTCGTTGTGTACCCATGTGGCTGAGAGACTATGCTTGCAACTGATGCACCATGGCCGACACAATTTATATATGTCTGTATACATTTACTTCGAAAAAGGGAATGTTGATGATGCGTCCGCCCATGGCTTTAACTCTTACATGGTTTTAATACCATAAGATACAGACTCGGTTAATATGTTTTTGTGTGTTGATTGAACGGAGACAATGACGATATTATGCTTTCTTATTGGTGTGTTTGGCTTGCAAGCCATTTTGAATGGTTTTATAAAGCACACAATTCACTCATTTACTGATTTCACATACACTTAGAAAGAACATGAGAAAAATGCTTGTCACCTCAGCCACTGAAGGTGGGCGGAGATTGTGTTTTCACCCCTGTCTGTCTGTTTGTTTGTTTGTTTGTCTGTGAAGAGGATATCTCAAAAAAGTTGTGCACGGATTTGGATAAAATTTGGGGGACAGGTTGGGTGTGTTAAGGACGAAGTGATTCGATTTTGGTGAAGACCCGAATCCGGATCTGGATAGTAGAATTTTTTGAAGTGATCCTTCACCATTGAGAGATAGGGCTTTAAAACTATACAGAAAAAATATATATATATA
>CM068957.1:69235805-69245970 GCA_035128595.1 Eptatretus atami | reverse complement strand
TGTTTGGAATGATTTTCAATTTTGTTTCACTGCCAGACAGGCAGACAGACTACAAAAATTACCTTACTCCTCTCTGAGCGTGTGCGATCGAGACGAGATTCCACACATTTTTCCAAATTCAGAGCCAAAGTGCTGCTAAACTGTGGGTTTGGGTTCCAATTCATGTTCCGATTAGTGTTCTATGGTGTTTGAAATATAACATTCGTTGAAATTATGTTTTCTCTATCATAAACTGATGTCTGTAGGCAGACAGACAGACAGACAGACAAAGTGAAGCAATTGCTTAACAGTGCTTTTCACTTCGCACGTAGGGTCGATCATAAGATAAACTTGAATGATGAATCAAAGTGTACTTTAACATTATTACATGATGTGAACAGTGAGTTGAAAACTGCAGATGATTCAAGCACCATTGACAGTAATCAGTGTCAAAATATAAATGTTATCAGTTTGTCAGCAATATTGTATCAAAATTATAGTTGGACTCCCAAATGTGAATAAGTAGGTGGGCTTGTACTCCATTTACTGCAGACCCACCACATTTGTGGGGATTGCATTCTTGAAAAACCCCGCGTTGGGCAAAACTGTGATGCGCAAAGTGAAGACCTCCTGGAAAAAATACGGTTAGGGGAACCAACTCTAAAGTTTATCGACTTTTTTGCCGACACTAGTAAAAATGAAAACACTTAAGATTATAGAGAAGGAGGATGATGATGATGATGATGATGATGATGATGATGATGATGATGATGAAGGGACAAATGAGGACAAAATCAGAGGAAGTGTTAGAGCCAGTGCTCCATCGAGTGTCAAAGCAATGCCACAATTAGGATTACACTGAGTGGCTTGCCTTTGCATTCCCTGTGATAGTCAGGGCAAGATATCAGAATTTATACAGGGTTTTTCCCCAGTGGTTATTTAAGTGAGGATGCCAGTGGTTATTTAACACTGTTGGATATTTAATGCTCACCAACTAATGCTGGCAGATGGGACAGCTGGCTTAATTCTCACCTGAGGGATGGATTTCGTTTCGATGCCGCACCCAGACTTCTCCCTCACCACAGCACCACTGAGCGACATGGCTTTCTGTGACTCATCCTCCACCCACACAAACAAAGCTTTTTCCATCTTTTCGAGGATGGGATCACGCTGACTCACAAATGACACTTTGGCACTCAATGAAGCACTCACTGGCCCTCACACTTCCTGTGATTTTGGTTTCATTTTTTTTAGCTCACCTGAAACGTAGTTCTGGGGAGCTTATTGAGATAGCGCGTCGTCCGCCCGACCGTCTGTCCATCTGTCCACAAATACTTGCAACTTCTTCTCTGAAACTACACATGCAATTCTGATGAAACTTGACCACAACCTTCATCACCAGTGATGTTCCAAAGTTTGTTCATGACGTTGGAAAAATCAGGGTCAAAGGGGATGTAAGGGGGAGTTGCCCCACAAAAATATATATTTGCTTTCTTCTCAGAAACGACACATACAATTCCGATGAAACTTGACCACAACTTTCATCACCCATGCTGTACCAAATTTTATTCATAGCATTAGAAAAATCGGGCTCAAAGGGGATGTAAGGGAGGTTGCCCTCTAAAATATATATTTGCTTTCTTCTCCTGAAACTACACACACAATTTTGATGAAACTTGACCACAACTTTCATTACCTGTCATGCACCAAAGTTTGTTCATTGACATGAAAAAAATTGATGACTAAAGGAGTCTATGGGGGGGGGGGGGTTGCCCCCACAAAAAAGGTATTTGCTTTCTTCTCAGAATCTACACACACAGTTCCGATGAAACTTCACCACAATCTTCATCACCTGTGATCTTCCAAAATTTGTTCGTGACATTAGAAAAATCGGCATCTAAGAGGGTGTAAGGGAGGGTTGCCCCCAAAAATATGTATTTGCTTTTTCCCTGAAACTACACACACAATTTTGATGAAACCTGACCACAACCTTCATCACCCGTGATGTACCAAAGTTTATTCATGACATGAAAAAATTGGGCTCTAAGGAAGTATAGGTGGGTGCCCCCCAAAATATGTATTTGCTTTTTTCTCCGAAACTGCACACACAATTTCAATAAATCTTGACAACAACCATCATCACCTGTGATGTACCAAAGTTTGTTCACGCTGTTTTAAAAATGGGGTTCAAAGGGGATTTGTGGGGATATGGGTGTGGCTGCCCCCCAAAATAGGTATTTGGTTTATTGGTAGATACATTTTGCTGATACAGATATGGTATTGCTGATACTACAAATAGGTATTTGATACAGATACTCTGTCTCATGTTGACTTCCTGCTCAGTATCATTATTCTACCAGGTGAGCGCCCAGAGGTATTGCCCCTTTGTTTAATGTAATGAATTGTCGATTAGTGAACGCCATAATGGCGTCCGACTGCAGCAGCACTCACTCCACTGGCCAACTTGTCCAACACATCCACTTTCTCGAAAGTGACATCACTTTCCTTTGCCTTTTTCTCTCAGGAACTTCACCAGCACCTGCATTAGGTTAAATAGACATAATGTAATCGAAAGACGAGCAAAAACGAAATCACGCAAGATCACACAATAACAAACTAAATCATGCGACACCAAACTATATCACGTGATAACAATCCGTGCAGCATGATATCGAAAGAACAATTGAGTTTGTGATGGAGGACAGCGTAGGACTGTGAGGTGAGACGGAGATGCAGAGTTGTGAATTCCTCCGTGCCAGACCACGATAGAGTGAGGGACCCATGCCGGTATCGGCACATTTTACCACAATAATTCATCCACGATTAAGCAAAACCACGATGCAGAAACCCGCGTTCGGGGCAGGCCTGCTGAATAGTATTTTCATTGAATATTGCAAATTGATAGTGCAATTTGATGATGTATAAACCTGTTCATCATCAAATGAACATCAAAAATCAAAAATGTACAGATTGTTCATCAAAAGTGCAGTCTTCTAAAGCATCGTGTCTAGTGTCTGCCACAGGCAGTGGGGCTGAATCTTCATCATTACTTCCAAGTTATAGAAGACCGATTTTATGAGTATAACAATTACATTAAGGAATAAACACCTGGAATGTTTGAAGTAATGTACATAGAACAAACATTTTTCTTCATTGCGAACATTCAACATTTACATCCACGAAAAATAAAAGATGCCTCTAATTACAAGATATGCCTTATGTTCACTTTTGGCTTTTCTTCAAATACATCAGGTGTGACCTTTTGGCTTTCTTTTCAATTTGACTCTCTTTATCACTAAAATATCAAGACTGCATGGCACAAAGGTATACATATACATATACATATCCATATACTTACAAATATATATATATATATATATATATATATATATATATATATATATATATATATATATATATATATATATATATACATACACACACGTATACACCTCAAATTTGTACTGGGCTACAGGGAATGCATATTTTGTGGTCACATGCTTCCTGATTTGTGCTGTGCACTTCCTCTTAAAATTTGACCTCAGTCGTCATTCAAATTATTTGGACTCCAGCTACGTATTCATATTCTGGTGTTCAGTTTGAAGACAGGTTCAGTACTGCCAAAGCAATTTCTTGGCACAGGTTATACTAAGTGGTTTGCCATTGCCTTCCCAGCATTCATTAGGGTGGGAATTTGTATTTTGGTCAAGGTGCTGGAGACAGCTCGCCTTCTCTTCGTGAAGGACGCTGTGGGATCTTTAACGTCCACCAACTAATCCTAGCAGACGGGACTCCCAGTTCAACGTCCATCTGAGGGACAGCACACACATTGATGAATCACCCTCCACAATTTAACATCCCTACCCAGGCTAATGTTGTAACCCAAATTTGGTAGCATTCTGATTGGTGGATAAGGAGAAGATTTTTGAAGGAATTTATGCGACCATCATTTTGACACAATTCCAGTCACATGATCAGCATGGCCTCTGCAATTTTACATCAGGACCCTGCCCTAATGTTATAACCCAAATTTGGTAGCATTCTGACTGGTGGGTCTAGAGAAAATTTTTGAAAGAATTTCCGCCATTTTCCCCAAAATTGACTGAGCTGGCCATTTTAACACACTGCCGTTCATGTGATCGGCATAACCTCAATAAGTTAACATCCCTACGCTGGCCTATTGTTGAAACCCAAATTTGGTAACATTCTGACTGGTGGGTCTGGTGAAGAAGATTTTTGAAGGAATTTATGTGACGGCCATTTTGACACACTTCTGGTCATGCGATCAGCATGGGCCCTGCAATTTAACATCAAGACCCTGTCCTAATGTTGTATCTGAAAATTTGGTAGCATTCTGACTGGTTGGTCTGGAGAAGAAGATTTTTTAAGGAATTTTCATGGTTTTTCAAAAAATTAACCAAGGCGGCCATTTTGACACTTATGGTAATGTGATCAAAATGACCTCCACAATTTAACATCCCTAACCTGGCCTAATGTTGTAATCCAAATTAGGTAGCATTCTGACCGGTGGTTCTGGAGAAGAAGATTTTTGAAGAAATTTACTAAGTCGGGCTATTTTGACCTACTTAAAGTCACGTGACCGGAACGAGCTTTGCAATCTCTGTTACCAATCAAGAGCGGAACATTTCTGCCAAATTTCAGCTGGATCGGCCCAGCGGTTTGGCTGGAGAAGTCAAAATAGGAGATGGACGGAAAGACGGATGGAGGATGATGCGCGATGACAATACCTTATCTGGAATTGAAATTCCAGATAAGCTAAAAATCACCGTTATTAAACAAATTTTAAGGCTACATTGGTGCCTTGTTCAGTATTTAAAATGAAGAAAGATAGTTTGTTCAACCCTTCGATTTCATTCACAATTACTCACTGTTTCTTCCAAAACGTCACCATTGTTAACCCTCATCCTTATTTTACATTATGTATGTCCCTGTGCTTGTATTTTGCTGCCAGTCAAATAAAGTTCTGATTAATATACAAATTAAAAGGAAATTTCTCATTGATGATAGACATGGCACAATAATCTCTAACTACTTGAGCTGACGAGATACTTCTGCTTTGTTAGGTCGAGAACTGGGCAACAACACCACCCTTCCAGGCTACCCTCCACATGTCCCACCTACTGGCCAAGGAAGCTACTCATCCTCTGGTATTGCAAGCATGGTACCAGGTACGTCTTTGTACATGAAGCAATGGCATAACAGTGGCAGCTGCGGGAATGATTTTGTAAGCAGTTTGTGTTTTCTCATTTGCCTTACCATCATTCGTCTTTTGAAGCCAAATATATAAAATAGAGAGACTTTGAATCTTTCTCAACCTTCGTGCCACTCCACCGCAGTGTATTATTTACTATTTCATTGCAATATCTACGACGTTGTAATAAACAATGTTGACTATTTCGTTGCAAACATTTACTGGATAATGTAGCAATAAAACACCAATGAAACCATTTTAACATTAGTCTTATCCATTGGACTGGTTAAAACAATTCCAGGACTTCTGTTTTTCCTACATATTACCTGAGTAGCTGACGTGGGCCTGGTTATGTTTGATACTTCTTCATTGTTGTCCAGAAAGGAAGTTATTCACTAATATCAATCAAAACCCCCCCATGCTTTGACAAAAGTCTGTTTTTTGACCCCACAATGACCCACTTTAATCGAGGTTTTGCACCGATTTTATTGAAAATAATAACATTATATTATTTTGCAACTTCCACCAGTTAGTGTGTTGTGCATATAAAATTCCATTGGTTTTTTTCTATTTGCCTTTCATTGCTTTGTTATTTAATATTGTCCTGAAAAAGTTGAGTGAAAATACATATAATCACATTGCAAGTCTCTGTCTGTCTGTCTGTCTCTCTCTCTGACTCTCTCTCTCTCTCTCTCTCTCTCTCTCTCTCTCTCTCTCTCTCTCTCTCTCTCTCTCTCTCTCTCTCTCTCTCTCTCGTACCATACTCTTTGCAGTGTCGGTGCTGCCAAAGCAGTTTCTTGGCAAAGGTTATACTGGGTTGTTTACCATTGCGTTCCCAGCAGTAGTTATGGCAGGAATTTGCAATTTGGCCATTGTGGTAGCGAGAGCTCGCCTATTCTTCGTGAAGGACGCCATGAATTCCTGAACGTCCACCAACTAATGCTGGCAGACGGGATTCCCATTTAACGTCCATTCCAGGAATGGCACACACATTGATGAATCACCCTGCCTGTGAAATTCCTGTATGGCAGTTTGTAGCTTGGTCAGGATTCAAACCCAGACCAGACAGCTTAGAGGTGAGTGTGCGTACCTCTCGAGTCGAGATCATCTTGCCACCCCCATTGCAAGTCTAAAATGGCGAAAATAGAAATATGAATGCGACGCTTGATATAATGAGAACAGAGGCAATGATGTCATTGCAAAATAAAATCGTAAATTAAAAAAAAGGTTTCAGCAAGGCAAAGGTGATACAAGATTAATAGAATACTGTGTGTGTTTTTTGCAAGTCAGCAATAACAGCAAGGTGCTTAGGTACACTGCATTGTACTGGTTAGTGAGAATCATTCTGAGCCAATAAATGGAAAGGTGAACTGGATTGACAGGTTTCTTCCTCGATGTAAATCTGGCTTGCTGCCAACACCCACACACAACCCTCAGTGGAAATGGAAAGAAACGAGCTATTGTGTACACGAGAGACCTGCTCAGGCAAATCATCTTCAAAATTGATTTCTCATTAAAAATAGCAAAAATAATTGTTGCAGAGAAATTTGTTGCAAATACTGTTTGACTTTTCGAGACGCTACACGACAACATGAAATAAATAAAATTTATTGTCTGTCTGTATGTTTGCGTTTTTTGCAAAGACCGCTGGGCCGATAACCACCACATTTGGCACACAGACCAAGTCTAACCCTGGAATTGTACTAAGGGTATTTTTCATCCACCACTTCAGCCTTTAAAGACCCCAAAGACCACAAGGACATGTAGACCCTGAAAACCCCTAAGACCCTCTAAAACCCTTCATGACCCTTTCGACTCCAAAGACTCCGTAAGACCCTTAATGCCCCTGACACCCTTCAGACAACTTAAACAGCTTGGACCCTTGACCATTTAGAGCTTTAGACCACTTGGACATTTTTACACCTGTTTTACCTGCTTGAGGGATTATATCCTTTTGGCCCCTTAGACAGTAACTGCTATTCAAACGTACCCTTTTGAGTTTAGACCATCTGGAACCTTTTAAGCACACACCATACAAACATCTATAGTCTTCTTGGAAAACACAGACGATGCTTTTTTTCAGCAAGTTATGCACAAACTCTACCCACCCAGAGGGTGGGTACTCTACGATCTATATCTTACCTGTCGCAGAGAAGGGACGAGTGTCTGGAGGGAGGGGGGTTGGTGTGAGGAGGCAGAGGAGGGGTGGGATGAAGGAGGGTAAGTGGAGGCAGGGGGGTGGTGGGATGGTGGAGGGGAAAGGGTGAGATGGGAGGGGGTGGGTGGGAGAAGGGAAGGGAAGGGGAAGGGGTGAAGTGGGAGTCCAGAGGGAGAAGGGTGGGGTGGGAGGAGGAAGGGGTAGGATGAGGGACCCAGCCAGCTACCTTTGCTAGTTATAGAATAAAAGACAGATATGAGAGAATGCAGCGCAGAGCTATTCAGTGGCATTCATAAAAGGATATAGCATGCTTTATCACATAAAATGCTGCAGGTCCTTTGATATACGACTGACTGTGCAGCAACAGAGCAAGAAGGTACCTTGTCACATCAGAGAAGGATTTCTTTAGTAAAGGACTAAGAAACCTGTGCACAGTCAACAAACATCACATACTGGGTGATTGCAAAACATCCCCAAGGCCTGTTGGGACTATTGTGAAAATGGCTAGCTCAACTGAGTTTGTGAAAACTTCATTGTAAGTGCAAGCTCCTTCCAACTTTCTATTTTGTTTTCCTTCCTAAGAGTTTGCTTCATCTTGTCCACCCCGTGCATCCTCCCCTACCCTTCAGTCATCCCCGCATCCCTTATTTGTCCAAGTCTGCCTCTATTTTGTCACGCAACCTTGCTGTTGGTGTTGCCCCTCTCTTTCTGCTGTTCCTTTTGTTCTGTTGCTCCTGATCCGTTCTGTGTTCGAGCTCTTCCATGAGCCTTGATTTTGCAGAATCCCCCAAAAAACGAGTTACATGGAGGCTGAGCAGTTGTAGCCTGTAACCTGATTGCTTACATAACTGAAACTGTACTATCAATGCTTAAAAATAAAAACCTAGTAGAAAATATCATGAATTAAAAAATCCAAACAATTTCTTGTAGTGACTTTAATTCAAATGGTCGTTCATAAAATAATCATAGCACATCGTGCAGAAATAAAAAATGAATTGCATACAGGCCATCGGAATCATTGTATAACATTCGTGAACTTATATCGTGCAACCTTGTTTAAATTTGGCTACTCTCAGCACTCATGAATTATGATGGAACACGCAAAGACGAACACAAAATGAAAGATGACACTGTCCTCAAAACTCCAATTTAAATCACTTGGGAATTGCTTCATTCCTCGCTGTTTCTTTGTGCGTGGGCCCATCTGACAAATTGTGGTCAAGTTATTGACAGCAGCAGAAACCTTGTTCCTCCCACACAGCTTGTTGACAATGTATAGAGTGCCCAAGATAGACTGGGTGATGCTGTAATACATTTGCATTTAAAAGATGATATTTGGATACGATACCTCACGGGACTGCTTGCCGGCTCAACTCTTCGGGGAGAATGCTCTGCACGCTGATGATGGTCAGTGAGCCAGAATTGGGTCCCCAAAAGGGGTGGGGGCAGCGGAGAGAGGTTGGTATTCCCATAAAAGTTTCTAAAGCCTTCAGGCTTACTGAAACTGTGGGTTGTAGTGCAGCAGCTGGCACTGCTTTATATTAGTAGGTGGTTCTGTGTCTCTCACAAACTGCAACTCAGAAGGAAGTGCACTTTCACTTGTATGTATGTTAAGTGAAGGGGAAAATAATTAGGTGCTGGAGAAGGGGTTGGGGGGGAGAGGGGTCAAGTATCTGTGTAGAGAAGAACGATCGCAGTTGTATTTGTACTGCCAGCCCTTCTTGGCGGGAAGGACTTCGTCCATTATACACGTGAGACCAACTGTTATTAATAGGCCACAGGTCAATTCTGCATACTTGTGTGTGCCGTTTTATGGTTATAGCCCCCTCCCGTTTTCTCGACTACTCCTCTCCTTTACCACTGGGCTACATAACCCGGCACCCCTAGTGGAACCCGGCACCCCCAGTGCCATTGGAACTGGTTGTTCTGTCTGACGTGTGGAGGGTGTTGGACCACATAATTTGGTGCCAATTACTCCACTTTGTTTGCTGCTTTCAAAGAGGACAGCCTGTGGGCAGTTGAGTAGTTAGATAATGAGTCAAAGAGTAGTGTGGGAGGGAGAGGACATTGAAAATAAAGCTTTGAGGAAGTGTGAGCAGGTGATGTAGTGGATGTGCATGGAGAATAACAAGAGAGAAGATAGCAGACGCCAATAAAGGATGAAGCACGCATGGATACTGGAGAAGGAAAGAGAAGTGAGAGAGAGAGAGAGAGAAGACTGGATGCCGAGAGAGGAGGATCCACGTGCAGGCACAATTCAGCACCAGCCTGATTGTGAACCTTCATCTGCCTGTACACGTAGATGGCATGCTACATGTCCCACGCTTTCCTTTGTCATACACTGTAAATTACATGACTTCTGGTAGTAAATAGTATACATAGCATAATATTTATGTCCTCTATGTGTGCCTTGTAAGGACCCATTTTTGTTTTTCGTATACAAAGTCAAGGCTCGTGGAAAAGCTAAAAACACTGAACAGATCAGGATGCAACAAAACAAAAGGAACAGGAGAATGAGGGGAGAAACACCAACAGCAGGGTGGAAGACTTGGATAAAATATCCGGAGACTTGGATAAATAAGGGATGTGGGGAGGAATGAGAGGTAGGGGATGATGCATGGGGTGGACAAGATGGAACAGAAGGAAATTCTCAGGAAGGAAAAACTAGAAATATGGAAGGAGGAGCACTTGGAGGTGGGGAGAGTGGTTAACAGGGGTAGCAAAGTTTTGGGGGGTTTTTGGTGGTTTTGGATGGGTGGCTGATCTAAGATGGTGACCAACAGCTGTCTTGAAGACCTGGGGAGACCCTATTAGGA
>CM068957.1:69209995-69225027 GCA_035128595.1 Eptatretus atami | reverse complement strand
TGACCCACCTCCTTCCAACCCCAGTGGAATTAAGTCTATAGCTTGACAGGTTTATTTAACCTGGTGGTATAGATAGCACCAGGCATGATGGACCAAATGTCATCCTCCTGCATCAACATTACTCATTATTCCTTCTTGTTATTGTCAGTGATGTCATAGACCATCAACATTGGGACACCATAGACCTCGTGTCAAACCTTCCATGTTATTGTTAACTAACAGCTATAGTTAAGTAAGTATTGTACTTGGAGCACTAGGTTATGTTCCTGGCACCCTAGTAAATTTGCTATTCATGATCTATTTTTCATTAAGTCTTTTAGGGAAAATAGGTTCAGTTCCAGACACCTTCCCATCACCAAAAATGTAAGCTAAAAATTTTTGTTATTCGTAATTAGCCCACCAAGAAAGTACTAAACATTTCTTTCAGTCGGCCAGTGGTTAGAAAGAGCTTTCTCTGTTTGATGAAGTGGATTGTCCGTGCATTCTGCAAGAAAGCTAAATTAATTAAGTAAATCAACAATACGTGATCAGAATGAGCTCTTTATTTAACAGCTGTGAGTCACGTGGCGTGCAATTGTCTTTGGTGGCGTGCAATTGTCTTTGGTCACGTGACGCTCCATGAACGGGAACGAGGTTCCACTGGCTGACTTTTGTTTACAGATATTTTCGTATATACAATATTATATATATATAAGTAATAATAATATACACATATATATTGGCCATGGGCACAGACATAGAATGTTGCATTGCAGCACTGCAATCACTACACATGTATACAATGACCTAACCATCCTGCCAAATTGATGGACATCTCTGTCCCCAATGCTGGCTTGGTACCTGTCTAATTGCATTTTAAATCTATCTGCTGTTTTTGCTGCTACTGCCTTTCCAGAGGGACCATTTAATGTGTTGTTGTATTAAAAGTGAAAGACCCTTATCTTACTCCTATCCTAACTCTCCTCTTCTTTACTTCGAGACTGTGACCGCTGGTCTAGTTGACTGTAAATGGCCATTCTGCTGAATAACTCTCATGGGTTTATTTTCCAATTACCCTTCACTATTCATTATTAATCATTCAGGCATTTGCCTTTGTGTTCCACTTACCTCTCATTGTCACGTTAGACTATCTTTTGTATCAAATTCTATTCACATGTTCAATGTGAGTGTGGAAAGGGTGGGATGCACACCCCCCCCTTCCCCCCTTCTTTGAATTGAATTGAATTTGAAGTGTATTGAATTGAATGGGCAGTGGAAGGGAAATTTCCTTGTTTTTACGTGGCCAACAATAAGGAATATCCAATATCCAATTATCTGAAATATCTCTATCAGATCCCCTCATAATTGCCTCTTTTCTAATGTATAAAGTCCTGACTCCTCGAGCCACTCCTCATAGATGAATTCTGCTGAGTTTAGTTCCACTCCGCTCCTCTGGCTTGCCAAGGAATTTATCTAGTTGCTCAATGCTGACCCCTCTCTCTCTGGCAGCTACGTCCTTCCTTAGATGTGGCAACATCACTTAATTTCCTTACAGTGTTAACACTCCCTCTTTTAATAAATAATTTATCCTTCTGTGAATACAACCTAATCGTAAACTCCATCTGCCAATCTCAATGGGCTCATGTCTTAAACTGCTCTTCATCAGCGGCAGAGCCGTGTCCTCAGCCAGTGGTGCTACCAGCAGACTTGTGAAGAAGACCTACTTTTACTCCTTACATCCTTAAAAATGCCTCACTATTTGTTGTTTAATAGTATTGGCCATATTCTTCTCATATTCTTTTTTGGCTTACCTATTTCTTTTCCGAACTAGCTTCTGTTTACTCCTATTCTGAGTTGAGTCCAACAACAGTCCTGTTTTATACCCAACAAATTGCTTCTGCTTATCCATAATAGTGCTCCTTAATTCCCTGCTCAACTAGCCTGGTCACATAATTCCTGCCTGTAGATTTACACCTCACTGGAATATACTTACTGAGTGTACTGCACACTTTCTCCTTGAAGGTTTCCCATTTCTTCAATGCTGATTTCCCTCCTGTTGCTTGTCCCAATCTGGAGTACATAACTCTCTCTGACTCTTCCCCTCAAAGTTTGTCTTCCTGAAATCTGATAGCCTTTCCCATCCCAAACTCAAACTCTTAACGGAATCCTTGCACATACTATGTTATGGTCACTTAAATGCTCTCCAACCTCCACCTTCTCAACCATGTTAGGATCATAACTTAAAAAGGGTTCAAAAAATCTCAAACAGTATACTCCTACATGTTGGCTTATCTACAAACTGGTTTAAAAGCAATCCTGAACTAGATCTAGGAAATCCTCATCTGCTTTGCCCTTTCCATCCCTGTTCCTGGACCCAATCTATATACGACTGGTGTTGGTTTAATGGTTATGGTGGTGGGCTTGGGATCCTCGGGTCCTGAGTTCAAATCCTGCTTTGCCATTGAATTAATACCAGGTGGGGTTGACTCAGCCTGTCATCTTTCCGAGGTTGGCAAAATGAGTACCAGCTTGCTGGGATGATTAAGCTATTTGCTTATCCTGTGTCGGAGTGGTGACCCGTCCAGGATTGTGCCCAATAGCCCAGGAGACTGCTTCGGCAGCACCAACGCTCTGTACAGAGTATGGTCCCAATGGATGGATGGACCCAATCTATACCTTGGCAAATTATAATCTCCCATAATCAATACTCTTCCCTGACCACATGCCTTTCTTAACTCTTCATGAACATTTCTATCCCGTCCTTTCCTCACACCGGGAACCCCATCAAAGCACCCTACGAGTATTTACTATTATCACCATCTCTAAAATCTATCCACACAGAATCCTCCCCATTCATTTCCTCCCAAGTGTCAACCCTTTCTTTTATACAATAATGTCTTTTTACACCTCCTCCTATTGTATCTTTCCTTTCACGCGTACACGTCTTGTATCCTTATAGTCCTGTCCTCCAGTTTCTCACCTCGTTAAACCATGTCTTCATGACTGCAACAACATCGTACTCCTTGCTCTCTACTTTGGTTTCAAGCTCCTCCATCTTATAATTTAAACTCCTCACATTGGCATAGAATGTTTTTTTTGATCACCTGGAATGTAGTTCTAGGGAGCTTATGGGATGGCGCGTCGTCCGTCTGTCCATCTGTCATTCGGTCTGTCCACAAACACTTGCGACTTCTTCTCTGAAACTACACACACAATTTTGATAAAACTTGACTACAACCTTCAACACTGGGTATGTTCTAAAGTTTGTTCACGGCATTAAAAAAAATCATTCCCGAAGGGGATCTAAGGGGGTGTTGCCCCCAAAGTATATATTTGCTTTCTTCTCAGAAGCTACACAGGCAATTCCAATGAAACTTGACCACAACCTTCATCACCCGTGATGTACCAAAGTTTGTTCAGAGCATTAAAAAATTTGGCATCTGAGGGGTCTACGGAGGAAGTTGTCTTCTATCCCCAAAAAAGAGGTATTTGCTTTCCTCTCAGAAACCATACACGCATAATTCTGAGATGAAACTTGACCACAACCTTCATCACCTGTGATGTACTGAAATTTGTTCATGACATAAAAAAAAAAATTGGGGTCTAAAAGGGTCTACGGGTGGGTTGCCCTGAACAAGTATGTATTTGCTTTCTTCTCTGAAACCAGACACACGATTTTGATGAAACTTGACCACTAATTTCATTACCCATGATGTACCAAAGTTTGTTCACGGCATTAAAAAAAATCCATCGGTATTTGCTTTCTTCTTCGTTAAATATTTTGTGGGTCATCCATGCTGACCAGTGGTTCCCTGGTTTTGTTATCCAGCTGATACCAGATGGGCACCCAGGGGTAATGCCCCTATTTTTATTAACTTTTCCCTTCCTGGTATTGTTTTTTCCTGCTGGCCCTTACCAATCATGTTATCAGTTGCAGTTCCTCCCTTTGTTGCCTCTCCACACTCCTCTAGTTTATTTTCAGTTTTCAGTTGCAGTCTCTCCTGAATTAGCCAATCGGTCTTCACAAAATCCTTTCACCTCCTCTCCCAAAGAGGATGGAATACAGCAAGGCAGTATCTTGGGTCGATTCTTCTTTTTCATGTGTGTAAATGACATCTTTGATACTCTGGAAAGCTCTCTTTTCTTCTTTTTATATGACTCCCCATTATGCTGTACAATTCTGTGTACGACTGACAAGTCTACAGGAGCTGATTTAATTTCCACTGAGCTGGAAATCAGTCAAAAGGATCAGGTCAATGTCAAAAGGATCAGATGCTAGTCTGACACTTGTAATATGTCCTTCAATCTCGGTCATTTAATCCCACATCGTCCATGTCTCTCCAGAAGGATTGTCGAACAAACCCACTGCTTATTTTCCATAAATTCTATTGTGCTTCTATTGTGCTCCACTGCTTCTATTGTGCCATATCCTTGATAAAATGGAACTTCTGCCAGCCTACCAGTCATTTTACCATGGCTCAGTTGAATATCCTCAATGGGCTGGTGCTTCCCCTTTCATACCTGTATCTCCTGGATTCTGTGGCATCCAAAGCTTTCAACATCATTGGCATTTCTCACAAATATGTAGAAGAAAAAGACTGGTTGCTCTCTCATTGCAGACACATTGGTAACCTCTGTTATTACTGGATCTCTTCTGCTCTTTCTTCATCTGCTCTTTTATCCCTCCTACCCATTCCCTTCAACACACTTATTCTTCCTGTGACCCATTCCTTCTGAAACTCTCTAAATCCAGATTGAATGATCACTTCCACTTATTTGTTCCTCTTTCCTTCCATTTGTAGAACTTCCTTCCTGAATTAGCTAAATACCACTCTTCCCTCCTTTTCCTCAAGTTAGTTGGTCACCACCACCTCAAGTCATCCTCCATTTCTACGCGTGATTAACCGACCCCTCTCACTTGAAGGTCACTGTTTTCTTTCTTCTACTCTTTCTTTGTTCTGTTCATCTATTCCTTTGCTTGTTGCATCTGACTACATCTGACTATTCCTTTGCTTGGTGCCACTACCCCCCTCGGTTAGGCTGTTTCCTTTCTACCCTCTGTCTCCTAGCTTTTCCATGAATCTGGATTTCCCAACAAAATGCCCTCCCAGAAAATTGAAAATAAGAAAAAAATAAGCAGCAGCTCTCAAATCAAAGCGCATCTCTTTCTTAAACAAAGCAAATGAAAACTGAATACAAAAGTTAATCCTCCATGAACGAGCAGACACTTGTGCCTTCAACAAAATGGTCTCAATGCAATTGACTCGCCTTCTTCAATATTTAATTTTCCCTGTGCCACCCACTTAATAGGCCCAAATAAGCCCTTCAACTTCTACAAATAAATAAAAAATAGCATCAGAAAAATAGCAATAAACAAAAATTGGATGAACTAGAAGGGCACTCAGGAGGGTGCGTACCTCCGCCGTGCAATGCCTGATCCACAAGAACATATTGGGCCCATTACATTTTTGAAATATCATGCTATATATCGTTTTTGGCCCTATCTCTCAATGGTATGCCTGGTGTTGGCTTAATGGTGGGCTTTGCATCCAAGGGTTCTGAGTTCAAATCCCGCTCAGCTGTTGAATTAATACCAGGTGGAGTTAACTCGGCCTGTAATCCTTCTGAGATCGACAAAATGAGTGCTAGCTTGCTGATATACTCTGTCGGAGCGGCGACCCATCCAGGATTGTGCCCAATAGCCAAGGAGACTGCTTAGGCAGCACAAACACTCTGAACAGAGTATGGTCCCAATCTCCTCCTCCTCTCAATGGTGAAGAATCACTTAAAAATTTAAATAATTGTCATATCTAGATCCGGATTAAGATCTTCACCAAAATTTAATCAATTCGTCCTTGCCACACACACACAACGTGTCCACCAAGTTTTATCAAAATCCGTCCACAACTTTTTGAGATATCATGCGAAATATCGTTTTTGGCCCTATCTCTCAATGGTGAAGAATCACTTTTTTAAATTATCAGATCCGATTCCGAATTCGGATCTTCACCAAAATTGAATCCATTCTTCCTTTTCACACACCCATCATGTCCACCAAGTTTCATCCGAATCCGTACACAAGTTTTTGAGATATCATGCTGTATATCGTTTTTAGTCCTATCTCTCAATGGTGAAGAATCACTTAGACAATTCTAGAAGTCGGATCCGAATCCGAATCTTCACCAAAATCTAATCAGTTCGTCCTTGTCACACACCCAAAACCTGTCCACAAAATTTCATCCAGATTCGTCCGCAAATTTTTGAGATATCCTGTACACAGACAAACGGACAGAAAGGGGTGAAAACATAACCTCCTTCACCTTCGGTGGTGGAGGTAATGACCAAACCATGATAATCTCTCAAACAACCAAGAAAAAACTTTATTCAGAGCATATGTTCTCACAATACTTTTGCAAGTTGAGGGGTGTTTTACAGCCCTGTTGGTCCTATTGGCCATATTACTGCAATCCTTTCACAAGAAGGGTCACTTATTTAAACACTTACAACGTCTACATTTTCCCCATGCAGTGAATAGTCTTTTTATTTTATTTTTTCTTGTGGATGTGTCCAGAGCAAGATCACAGCCGCATCAGTTCTCCAAATATACACTACTTTATAAAACTACAAACATATTATAATGTCATTAAATACACGGTACCCACTCAAAACATTAAATCAGTTTGCCATTTGCTTGTTATTTCATCGATTGACATTTACATGTGAACTAAATTCAGATTTAGTGAGATCATGTATAAAATCACGAGTGCTCATAATATTACGATTCCATTTGAACAATAAGAAATTGAAGTAAAACGCTGCAATGTACATATTATGTCCATTATGTTCATATATTCATAAATACTATGAGTAGCTCACTGCAGATGTGTACTATGCACAGATAACAAAGACATATCTACTGATACAGTATAGTAACGATACTGACACAAGAGAGGGGTGTATTAGTATTAGCAAATCTCCATTCTTTTTCTACTTTGAGTCACACTAATAACTCAACATGTGTTAACTTGGTGCTGGAGCAGAAGGAATGAGAGGTTGAAAAGTCTCAGGTTTATGTCATCATTCATCCAGTGTAATGCATTGGAATGCCTGGAGCCAGACAGCTCTCAATCTTAAAGGAGCTGCTATCCACAGATCGCTCCACACGGAGGCATGGCCTGTACACACGGGCCGTGCTTTCTTGACAGGAAGGCCACTTTTGGTAACGGCATCGCCCACAGTTCGCCGACTGCCTCTCGATGAACTCAGTCTGTTAGGATGCCAGCCTTCTGACTTGCCCCAGTTCCATCTGTCCCAGCTCATACGATATGCTATTTCTGCAGTGAATCTCCTATTTTTTCCCATTTTGCTATGAGCACCAGCCTTTTATTCCCTGTTGCACTCGTTATATTTCAATATCCTCAATTACCACGCGTCACAGATAATGCATGCCCGTCCCCCTTTCCTCCCTCGGGTGGGGGCCAAATGTATCGTATCCTCCCCCACTGGCATTTTGTAAGGTACGGCTGCACTCACAACTACTAATTGGAAAGCAGGTTCGACCTGAAAAGTTTTAATAACTTATGTTGTTCATCCTCCTGAAGCAGATACCTCTCCAGCTGTTTCTGAACAATGAATTTGTGTGAACAAAATAATAACCAAATCTCTGCTGGAATGTCATGTTACAGAAGGACAACTTTTCTGTACACGTAAAACTTTAATTGTAAGATCATAAAACATGTCATACACCATTATTTCACCCCTTAGTACTCCTAAAAAAAAAAAAACACTATCATGATATCCCAGTCCCACTCCTATAACCCAATCATATACTTCTGATATACAATCCAATTTTGTACTTCTAATAATGGATTTGTGTCAGCAAGGTAATCACCAAGCCTCTACACTGGAATGCCATTGTTACTCATAGAAGGACGACAGCACGAGGACAAAAGCCTAATAAATTACTTTCCGTTTTATAAATGTACAACTCCAATTGTAAAATAATAAAAGATGGTGCACACTATAATCTTGTACCTCCTCCCCCCCTCCCACACTTTTCCCCCCCATGTCATAACAACACTCTTCAAACCATTGTAAGGATACCCCGGTGCCCACTCATAATGTCATGTTAATATTATACTTCTGATATTCAACAAATAAAACAAAGGGGTGAGATTGAAACAGACAAATTAATGTTTTTTTAAATATCCATCAGCTGAAAGGTCATAACGAACTGTACTGGCCCTTGGGCAGTACAGTTGTGTACGTACATTAACCCAACACAAACAGGTCATTGTCAAATTGAACACTTCTGGGCAACTTCTTCCACCCTTGACCTACTCAGCAAGTAAACATTTCCTTACTTATGATGTTTTTTTAACTTAAGAAAAATTTATGTCATAGAACATAACTCGTCTCTGAAAAAATATGAATGAGAAAACACTTCTGACAAGAACTAAAGTTTTTAGGAGAATCCTGATCTTCATTAGGGACGACATAACACACTATGCTGGGGATTGGTAAGAATGATTAAAGTAGGGACTACATCATGCAAGGGGTAGATTTGGAGCATGTAACGCAGGAGAAGGATGTGGGGGTGGTAATATATACGGGGGACGGGGGGGGGGAGCAGGTAAGCAGACAGCACAGGGTATCGGTAAAGCTATCGGCCACATTGAGGGAGATTCGGTAAAGCTATCGGTATCGGTAAAGCTATCGGCCACATTGAGGGAGATTCGGTAAAGCTATCGGTATCGGTAAAGCAACAGGGTTTTAGGTTGTATTTCTAGGGGAATTAATAGCTATATTGTGGAGCCTGTGGCTGCTGGTTGCATCATTTTCTGGGGGCATGGCTATGCCATTGATGCAGCACCCTCTATGACCAGTACACTGGCACTCGTTTTGCTGACCTCAGAAGGATGACAGGCGAAGTCAACCCCATCTGGTGATAATTCAAGAGCCGACAGGGGCTCAAACTCAAGACCCTAGGATCTAAAGCTAGCCACGTTAACCATTAAGCCAACACCAGGCTTCAGGAATTAACTACAGATTAAAAGAGGTTGTGTTAACACTGCACAGGAATTTTGTAAGAGATAATCGAGTATATTGTTCAGTTTTGGTCACCACATCTGAGAAAGGACATAGCTACCATAGAGAGGGTCCAATATAGAGCAACTAGACTCATCTACGAGTAGCAGCTGAAGGAGACAGAACTTTACACATTACAAAGGAGGAAAATACGAGGAGATCTGATGGAGATATTTAAGATAATGAAGGATATAGACTAAATAAATACGGAAAAGTTTTTCAGTGGAATAAAAACTAATAGATCCAGGGGCATAGCTTGGGGGGGGGGGAGAGACAAGGTCTATGATGGCATTAAGGCTCGGATCTTTCATCAGAGAGTAGTTAATGCATTGAATGGTCTCTTTAGAAGGGTAATGGCAGGAGAAATGGTAGATAGTTTTAACTTGAACGAGTTTGGTTCCAAGAAGCATTGGAGATAGACGGCTACATGGATATTGACAGAAATGTGCAGGCATGATGAGCCTGATGGCCTTTTCCTGCATTGAACTTCCTTGTAATTCCATCGGTTAATGACACAAGCATTCCCTTTGCTTGAAAGTTTTCTGGCATCTCTTTTTTAATAACTTTACAAGACTGAGGCTCATGTAAGTCTCTTAAGAATATCGACAAGAGGTTGTACTTTCTCAGTCCAATTCTTCTTTATCCAGAAAACCTCTTCCGAAACCACAAACCAGGTTCAAGTGATCCACCAGCATCCCCCTTCTGGTGAAACTCTTAAAATCCAGAATCACTGCTCACCTCCACTTATTTGTTCCTCTTTTTTCCCCATGCTCCATGGAACCAACTTCTACATTTTCTTCAATCTCATTCTTCCCTCCAGGTCATCAGGAGAGCTGTTCACCACCATCTCAGATCATCCTCCATCCAAAACGTTGATCTTTTCTAGCCCCATTAAACCACCCCAACCCGTCCCCCACAAATTTCCAGTTTTTCCTTCCTGAGAGTTTGCTTCCATTTCTATCTTATCCACCTCCTGCATTCTCCCCTACCTCTCATCCTTACCCACATCCTTTGTTGTCCGTTTCAGTCTATTTTGTCCCTCGGCCTTACTCTTGGTGTTTCCCCCTCTCTTTCTGCTGTTCCTTTTGTTCTGTTGCATCCTGATCCATTCCGTGTTCTAGCTCTTTCATGAGCCTTGACTCTGTGTACAAAAAAAGGTCACTGAACCTGAAAACTTCTCACAGACCTCCATGGCTTTCAATAATTCTTGCTTTAGAACAATGAAACTTCATCCATATACGCCCTTCAAGATAACCTTGTCCCACCAGACCCCGGAATAAACAAACCACCCAACAAACAATTGTGTTTGGCCAAAAGATGTTCCACAGGGAAAACAAAAAGCAAGGGAGGCAAAAAACAACTTTATATTACCGCACAACCAGACTCCAACAACCTGGCATTTACAAACATTCTCGCAAACCCTAATACAGATTTCGACAATGAAACCGGGAAAGGAAGAAGAAGCCCATTATTTGAGGATAGCATAGAAGTAATACTCTCAGAGCAGAATGACAAACAAGATGACTCCACATTTTGTCATACAGTCCCCACATCACACTGGCATGCAGACAGCAGTTGCGTCACTCCCTACTTATAATGGGGTTGGCTGAAGAGCGAGTTGACAACGTAAAACACTAAAAAATAAAAAATAAAAAAAAAATAAACTGGATGGTGGCAGGGGGAGGCAACAGTTGCAAATGATAAACAAGGAATGAACAAAAAGGAAAAGAGGAGGGAAAGAGAGGAAATACACTCACCTGTAAATAAGAGGGTTGGCCCTATGTTAGTTAGGGTTAAAGGGGTAGAAAAGATTGTGTGTAGGGATGGAGAATGACATGACATGAGAGTGCAATACCTGCTTGAAGTCGTGGAGGGAAGAATGGGATTGAACAACCTCAGGAAGGCTGTTCCACAAACAGGAGGGAAAAAAAAAAAGCAACAAAAGAACTGAGATGTACAGTAAGCCTGGATTTTGAGAATTTAATCATTATGGAGGTATTGGAAGAATGCATGCATCCTGGAGTTTCTTTCGAGGGTTGGAGGACTGAGAGAGCAGAAAGAGCCTAGCTCCCTCCACATTGGAGGAGAGGCTGTAAAAAAAAAGAGAGATACCGCTGATCTGTCTGCGATGTGACAGCAGCAGTTCTTACGCTTTGGCCGCATTGAGGGAGATTCCAAAAATGTCAATGGCTTTAGATTCCACAGATTTCAGGAGACAGAGGTATAATGCTGTGGTGCCAGCCGATGGGGGTACTCCATTGAGCTACTGACAGAGGCCTTGTAGACTGAGTGGTTCCGATTTTTCAAGGAATGTCTTCAAACATCAGTGATCTACTCAGTCTGAAGCTGGCTTTGGAGTCCTGCTTTGTGATTTGGCCAGCCAGGTAAGGTCATGGCTGATGGTGATTCTGAAAAGTTCAACAGACTAAACCTCTTCAGGGTGGCTGACCATCGAAATTGATAGGTAGGTTTGTTTGACCATCCTTCCAGAGTGATTGAAAGAGACTGAGATTTGCCAGGATTGAAAGACATGTTGCATTTATCAGACCAGCATCTAATCAATTCACTCTCAGCAGAAAGTGACACAGCTGCTATTTGCCTGTCATTGGGGTGGGAATACTGTATGACATCATGTGGAGCAATCTATGAAAAAGAGTGGGGTTTTTAGAGCTTTGCAGGGATAATTCCGGAAGATGTGAAACCAGACTGGACCCCAAAAAATAAAAGACACTCCAACCTCCATGAGGAGAGGCGAGGACTGGAGAGGAAAGAAGTGGGTTCCATTGATAACAGCACGTTAGAACAAATCTTGAGACTCACGGGTTAGGTCTCTGCGTATATGTGATGATGAGTCTTCCCCTACCCTTGCTCCCTCCCAATCTCCTTGGACAGGTTTGTTTGTTTTTTTACCTCTTTATCCTCCCCGTGGTGTTGAGCAGATAACGCTGCTGAGGTGCTTTCATTGACTTGGGGATACAATCTTGGGCTCACACCTGCAGTTAAAGTACAATATCTGCCCGACCATGTCAAAATATCCTCACCATCCTCCAATTCAACACTTCTGGATTGTGACTTTCAGTATTCAATGATCAACCAACCTCATAAAATAAAATCTCTTTGGTGGCATGCAGTCCTTGTGAGCCTCCAATTTCCCCCAAAAATGAAATAAAGAAGGATCATTATCAAATAGCAGATCAAATGAATTTCCAACTGGCAAAGCTAAAACAAAGTCGAAATGAGAAACTGCAAAACCCAACTTTTCATTAAACCAAGCTGGCAAAACTGATAACAGTCTGTTTTTGAAACCCTCTTCCAAACCACACAACATTTATTTTTTTTGACACAACAATGGGTTGCACTCAGCTTGAAGCAACAACACAATGAGACATCAACCCACGAGGCTTTTCCTGCATACAAGTGGCAGGGAATATGTGATAGACAATCGATCATTGACTAGAGATGCAGCAAAACTTGTTCTTTCTTCAAACCACAAGCTATACTTGAAGGACAACAGCTCAATGCCACTTAAATAATACAATTAACAGCTCCAGCAGAAGAAACAAATCGAACACCAGTTGGTGCCGGTTCAAGAAGGGAACGATGATGGTGCCAGTTCAAGAAGGGAACGATGATGCCTCACATCCCATTCCCTTTGTTTAAGAATCTGATTACTCAAAATCCAGAACATTCTGTGACTTCCCAACTCACTCAGTAATCTAACAAAATCTCAAAGTAACCAGAGTTGGTGGTGTAATGGTTAGAGTGTCCACTCCAACTCTGGGAGGTCGGCGGTTAAAACCCTGGCTGAGTCATGCCAAAGAGTTTAAAAATGGTATGTGCTGCTTCCGCACTTGACGTTCAGCATTTAAAATGATAAAAGCACAGATAATCCCTGGAGGTTTGCAGACATGGGGAGGAGAAAATTCCTCCTGAGGAAATGCCCCATTGAGTGCGGTGAGAAATGTGGTGCCGTTGTTGCGATGTCGCTGGTATCCAGAGCGCCCCAGTAAATAAGGGGATTTCCTCCCAACTCAATGGCTGTGTTTGTCTTGTCTAATTGTCCTGTGTGGTGTCTCGTATGTATGTATATGTGTGTGAGATGTGTGAACGGCAGTTCCATTATGAGTTTTAGATCTTGGATGTACAATATTTTTTTTAAATACTACCTCCAACAGAAGCCTTTGTGATCATAGCCAAAGCAGCAGCCATACTCAACCCAGTGTTATCTGACGCATTGTCACTCACTGTATCCTTCACAAGAAGGACAAAACAATCTGAAAGTGGTGAAAACAAAATCCCTGACTTAAAGACAAAGTACATCAGGAAAGCAGAAGTGCTGAAAATACAAAAATCTTTCCTGGAAACGACAGGAAGAAACAAGGATAAAATTAAAGCAGCTGTAAAAAGAAGTCAAATAACAAGACAGCTAAAAAATAACAATTAAAGAAACATACGAGAAAGGACAAACATGTTTTACAGCCGCTGCATATTGTCACAAGCGGGGTCTCAGCACAGTCCCAGAGGTCCAATTGACTATCCTGAAGGAATTATGTGCCGTAGCCATAAATGTCCAATTGACTTTCTCGATGTGATTCCATCACAAGACTTAGCTCAGTGATGAACCCTTCTAATGTTTGTTCCCCTTTTTTACTTTACTTAAGCTTACCTATTTACCATGGACTTGTGAAAATGAAGCACGGAGCCAGCACATTTACAACTATGTGGAATGGCACTCGGTAGAGCGCATACCTCCGCCAGGCTGAACTAAAATCTAATTGGCTTGTTCTCGTCCCCTACCCAACTCATCCATCAAGTTTTTTTCAAAACCCATCCACAACCTTTTGAAATATTTTGCTATATATTGTTTTTGGCCTGATCTCTCAATTGTGAAGAATCACTTAAAAAGTTCAAGTAACCGGATCTGGATCTTCACCAATATCAAATCAATTTGTCATTGTCACATAACCTATCCTGTCCACTAAGTTTCATCCGAATCTACCCATAACTTTTTGAGGAATCGTGTGATACAGTATATTGTTTTTGGCCCAAACACTCAATGGTGAAGAATCACTTTCATAAATTATAGTATCCGATTCTGCATCTGGATCTTCACTAAAATCTAATAAATTCGTTCTGGTCACACACCCAAGCTTTCCACCAAATTTCGTCCAAATCCGTCCATAACTTTTTGAAATATTCTGCTCATAGACAGACAAACAGACATTGGTGAAAACATAACCTCCATCCACCTTCAGGAGCAGAGGTAAAATGTTGTTGTAGAACACGAGCAATTTGAAGAGCAAACCAAAACTTTGTACAGTACTGTATATGTAAATGAGAGAGAGTCAATTAAATATAGGGAGAGTAGTCATTATGAAAGATGTTATTCTGCAAGGCATAAATTTGGCTGAATTACAGATAAATGGCAAAATCAAGGATTGGTCTTTTCATGGAGTGCAGGATAATTCCATGTGTTGAAGAGCTTACATGTGTTAATGCTGCACTAGTTTGATACTGTATAATGAACTAAGCATGTTAGAAAAATAAATTGTATGTACATACTGTGTGTATATACATATATACATATATATATGTATATATATATATATTATATATATTATATATATATATATGTATTATTAACTAGACGACCTGTGAACCCGTTGAGTTCTTGTAGTGGCAGCGGTTGAAAAAAAAATCATTTCCAAAAAAAAAGAAAGATAGCTCCAGCGAACTATATCGCTGAGGTTGTTTGCATTGATGAACTTCTCCCGAAGAGTACTTGACTGAATCGGGAATTGATTTTTTAATAATTTTTTCATTGCCTGATTTTAACGAAACTAGATACTGCACACCACAGGAGAATGGTGAGTAAGGTGGCCCTAAAATTTTTGCTCTCTCTTGTACCGTTTTGGCTGTATTTTGGGAACATACATACATACATACATACAAGATGAGAGTTTTAG
>CM068957.1:69130708-69149324 GCA_035128595.1 Eptatretus atami | reverse complement strand
AGTATGGTCCCAACGGATGGAATTAATTGATTAATTACTTAATTATTATGGATTATGAATTACTTATTTTTTTTATTTATCATCCTGGCAATATCTCAGGCATATTTTGAGCTAGGAAGCTGATATTTGGACATGATAGTGACCGAGTGATCTGGCTTTAAAGGGTATTTTTGATTTATTGATTAATCAATTAATCGATCAATTATTCATTTTTTGATAAATTACTTAATTTTCAAAGAGTTACAGATTCGGATGAAACAGTGGTTGTTTAGGTACACTATTCGGCAATTGATTGAGAAATTAATTATTTTACGATTATTATTTGTTTATTTTAATTCTACAATTAACCAATCAACTTTTGAACACTGCTCCTTCCTAATTCAGACTCCATGTGCTGCAAGGCGGCATCGCCGGGCAATTAAGGTGCCCCGGTGATGTCGCGTGCTGGAGGATTGTTATAGAAGAGAGATCAAGGTCAGGGAGGGGGCAGGTGGCAGGGGCAGGCAGGGCAGAAGGGAGGTCAAGTTGACATTTCGTAAAGTACCAGTCTATGACTGATTGTTTGTTTGTTTTGTGATGTTGTTGTAAGGCACGAATAACTCGAGAAAGGAAGAAGCACCCAATGTCATTAACAACCAACGTGATCAGGAGGGTGATGGCTAGTGCTGAATTGATTTGGTCAAAATCGTCAAAGGTAAGGTCACAGTGAGGTCAAATATTCCGTTTTTGATTGGTTTGGAAGATAACTCGGAACGGAAGAAGCTACCAAAATGTTAAATACACCAATCGTGATTCAGGAGGGTGATGGCAGACTGCTGAATAAGATTTTTGGTCAATCTCGGTCAACGGTCAAGGTCACGGTGGGTCAAACATTTCGATTTTGATGGTTTGGTACAGAATCATCGTAGAAACTTCTGGTTTGCGTCGCTACCGTCTCTAGAGACAGCTTTTATTAACAAGGTCAGAGGTCAATTTGCGATTTCGTAAGTTACCAGTCTATGAACTGCTTTGTTTTTGTGTTTGTTTTGTTTGTTTTGTTTGTTTGTAGGCACGATAAACTTCGAGACGGAAGAAGCTACCAATGTCAAATTACACCAATGATTCAGGAGGGTATGGCTAGTGCTGATTAGATTTTTGGTCAAAATCGTCAAGGTCAAGGTCACAGGAGGTCAAATAATTCGATTTTTATGGTTGGTAGCAGATAACTCGAGAACAGGAAGAAGCTAACCAAAGTCAAATTACAACCACGTGATTCAGGAGGTGATGGCTAGTGCTGATTAGATTTTGGTCAAATCGTAATGGTCAGGTCACGGTGAGGTCAAACAATTCGATTTTTGATGGTTTGGTACAGAATCATCGTAAACTTCTGTTTGCGTCGCTACCTTCTCTAGAGACAGCTTTTATTAGACAAGGTAAGAAGGTCAAGTTTGACGATTTCGTAAGTACCAGTCTAGACTGCTTGTTTGTTTGTTTGTTTGTTTGTAGGCACGATAACTCGAGAACGAAGAAGCACCAATGTCAAATTACCCACGTATTTCAGGAGGGTGGATGGCTAGTAGCTGATTTAGATTTGGTTTCAACAATCGGTCAAAGGTCAAGTCACAGTGAGTCAAAACATAAATTCCGTAAATTCACGGTGGAGAAAATGGAGATTTTGCTTCGCTCGACGTTAAACGAGTTCGTTTTAACTCGATTTAATTTTGTCTTCAGTTTGCGATCGCTTAGGACGCTTAAAACTCGTTTGTCGAAATTTCTGGTAAAAAATCGTAATGTTTTGGAGGACGTTTTAAGATTGTATAAAATATTTCACTCGCCCGCGCACGCCATCGTCCCATGATGCAGTGCGCTCGAGCAGACGCGTCGTTGAGTTACGTTAAAGGTATAATTGCGTGGAGAAATGGAGATTTTTGGCTCTCGGTCGACATTAAGAAATTTTGAATGGTTGATACAGAATCATCGGTAGAAAAACTTCTGGTTTCCGTCGCTACCTTCTCTAAGAGACAGCTTTTATTAGGCAACGGTCAAGAAGGTCAAGTTGACGAATTTCGTAAGTACCAGTTCATAACTGCTTGTATCTGCCAAATACGAAGTTTTGCAAGATAATTTAGTCAGTCTGTAGTTTTTTTTTTTTTTTTTTATTTTAATTTATTTTTTTTGTTTGTTTGTTTGTTTGTCTGTAATTCAACGAAAAAAAAATTCTGCAGACCACAGTTTTCATTGGAAATTTTTGTAACTCACATATCAGAGGCCATGGAGGCCTTTCAGGCCATAAAATTTTGAAGGTCAAGGTCAAAGTCAAGGTCACTTTTCGCAAATCAGGGTAATCGACAAAACCCTTATTTTTTGAGTAATTTTGATCGGATCGTCCTGCAAACTTTCATGGAATATATTTCATGGTCTGGCGCTCACTGATTAATTTTTTGGTGCGATTGCCTTGACCTTTATGTGTTTTTTTTGTTGTTTTTTTTTTTTTTTTCTGTAATCACGTAATAAATCACTCTGCAGAGTCACATTTTCATTGGAAATTTTTGTAAACTTCCATATCAGAGGCCTATAGAGGTCCCTTCAGCGCATAAAATTTTGAAGGTCAGGTCAAAGGTCAAGGTCACTTTGTTCGGCAAATCAGGGGAGTCGACGAAACCCTTATTTTTGAGTAATTTGATCGATCGCTTCAAAAAACTTCATGGGAATATATTTCATGGTCCTGGCATTCAGATGATTAATTTTTGGTGGCGATTGGCCTTGACCTCATGGTTAACGCAAGTCAAACATAATTTGTATCTCTGCCCAAGGTCAAATTTCAAGTTTAAGAACCATATCGTGTAAGTACCCTCAATTGAACAACCTCGTGATGCTTTCTAGAATAATCAGAAGCCTTGAGACATTATGACGTCATTTGTGACGTTATGAAGGCAAACGCATAATTTTTCATGTTACTTCCTGTAGAACGTTCTCATCGGAATCTCTCGTAGGCAGATATTCGCTCAGGAGTCGCTCACCTGGTGGATAGCAGCTCTGTTCACCTCAGTGTGACCTTAAAGAAGTCACACGTGGTCACCTTTTGGCAAGATACGGATCACCCTAACGGGTGACATTGGTTTAATATTTTGTTTGTTTGTTTGGTTTGTGAACAGTATTACGGAAAAACTTCCCGACGGAATTTTCGACGAAAACTTGGTGGGGGGGGGTTAGGTATGGTCCAAGGATCATTGCCAATTAGATTTTGACTTGTCCCCCCCCCCCCCAAAAAAAAAAATTGTAGAGGAATTTTATTTTTTTTTGCATTTCTACATGTTTTAAAGTGATTTCCAACCCCCTCCCCCCAAAAAAAAAATTAGTAAGAAAAATTTTTTTTTTTCATTTCTACATGTTTTTAAGTGATTTACAACCCTCCCCCCCCCAAAAAAAAAAATTGTTACAGAAAAATAAAAAATTTTGCAAACTTTTTTTTCAACCAAATTTCGATTTCTTTTTTTTGCATTCTACATGTTTTAAAGTGATTTCCAAACCCCCCCCACGCCCAAAAAAAAAAATGTTGAGAAAAAACTATAACTTGTCAGCACTGTTGACATCATTTTAATGAATAAGATATAAGGTTCACTTTGAGTGACCCAGCAGTATGGCGTCGGAGTTTTTGCACTCTCCCGAGTGCTCCCCCTCTAGTTAACCTCCGCCATCGAAGATGGATAGGAGGTTACTGTTTTCCACCCGTCTGTCTTTGTTTGTTTGTTTGTGAACAGTATTCGGAAAAACCCTCGACGGATTCGACGAAACTTGTGGGGGATTAGGTATGGTCCAAGGATCATGCCATTCGATTTGGACTTGGTCCAGAAGGTCCAATATGGCCGCTATGGCGGCCATTTTGAAAAAAAAATAATTTGAATTTTTTGTTTTTTGCAATTTTAACATGTTTTAATGATTTCCACCCCCCCCCCCCGCAACAAAAAAAAAATTGTTAGAGAAAAAAAACTTAGAAACTGGCAACTTTTTTCAACAAAATTCGATTTTTTTTTTTTTGCATTTCTACATGTTATAATAAATGATTTCCAACAAAAAACATGCCAACATTAGTAATTACGGCTTGATTTTGACTTCAGGGTGGATATACCCACGTAAAAATCAATTTCTGTCTCAAGGAATCTAGTTATGACGAATAATTGAGGTATGTAAAAGGGAAAAGTTGCAAAACTATAACTCTGTGAGCACTGTTGAATGTCAATTGAATGATAGGATATCAGGTTCACTTGAGTGACCTACAGTATTGGCGGCGGAGGTTTTGCACTCTACCGCGGGGTTGTTAGTGCTCCCCTCTAGTTCCATCTGTATTTAACAGTCGTACCCACAACTTCCAAGTGAAAAACAAATTATAACAAATTTCAGAAAATTTATTAAAATACAAAGCTAGAATATTTTGGTGGGATAAGTGTCCACCCCCCTGAAGTTAATACTTGGTGGAAAGCACCTTGACAGCAATTTGCGAGTCTGTTTGGGATAGGTCCTCTACCAACTTATACACACTTGATTGGGTAATGAATTTCCCATCTTCTGTGCAGAACTGTTCAATGCTCAGTCAAGGTTGTGGTGGGGAGTGGTTGATGAACAGCAACTTCAAGTCATGACACAGATTTTTGAATTGGATTAGGTCGGGGCTCTGACTGGGCCACTCAAGGACATTTATCTTTTTGTTCCTTAGCCACTCCAGGTGGTTTTGGGTGGTATATTTTTGGTCATTGTTCATTCTGGAAAGGTGAACTTCTGTCCCAATTTAAGGTTTCCCATCAAGGAGTTTTCTGTTTTTTGTTCATTCATTTCCCTTCTGCCCTGACAAAGGCCACAGCCCTGCTGAATGGGAAACATCCCCATACATGATGCTGCCCCACCTATGCTTTTCACAAGTAGGTTTGGTGTTCTTTGGGTGATGTGCGTGTTGGATTGCGCATGAGAAAAAAAATCAATAAACAAAAAAAAATAAAAAAAAAATTTAAATTTGTATAAAATTTAAATAGTAAATAAAAAACAACGTAACGTTTTTCCATTCCGGCCAAAAAGTTCCGTCGGTTTCGTCAGACTCACAAAACGTTTTAACCAAATGGCTTCAGAATCTCCAGATTTTTTTTGCATTCTCAAACGAGGATTCCGGGTGGTTTTTTTTTTTCGAGGTTGATTGGCCCTTCCTTCTTGCCACCTTCTACTACCGTAACAGGCCAGATGTGTGGAGTGTTGGGATAATTGTTCCTCTCCAAATGTACACAGTGACCCAGTCTTTGCCATAAAGATATGTAACTCTTTCAAAGTTTTGCTATTGCCTCTTTGGTGAACTCTCTGTTCAGATCTCCTCCTTGCTTGGTCATATCAGTTTGAGGACTGCTTGATCTAAGGGCAGGGTCTGGAGTACCATACGTCTTCCATTTCTTATGAAGTTGCTTGACTGTGCTCCAATAGGGATATTCATGTCTTTGAAATATTTTTATACATCTCTGATCTGTGCCTTCCCAAACTTTATCCGGAGGTTTTTTGAAAGCTCCTTGATGTCCATGGTTGATCTTTTGCTCTGAAATGCACTACCAGCAGTAGGAAACCGACAGGAAACAGCTGATTTTATTCTGAAATAATGCAAAATCACTTCAGTTTTAACACAGGTGAGGTGTTTGAACTGACGCCAGAACAATTTTTTTGCAGCACTACGCACTTCAGCACTCCGGTGTACCTGTTCTGTGAGCTTGTGTGGCCTACCACTTTGTTGGCTGAGCTGTTGTTGCCTCTACAGTTTTCCACTTCACAATAACGCACTTACAGTAATCGGGGCAGCTTTAGCAAGGAGAAATTTGACAAACTGACTTGTTGGAAAAGATGTGCATCCGAGACGGGGCCACGTTGAAAGTCATGAAGCTCTTCAGTACTACTGCCATTCCCTGCCAATAATGTTTTCCTATGGAGATTGCAATGCTGTGGCTGTTGATTTATACACCTGTCAGCAAATGGGAGGGGCAGAATAAACCGGAATCCACTAATATTGAAAGGGTGGTCCGCATACTTTTGGCCATGTGGTTATTTTGGCCAAACAAAGTGTCCGACCTCACTATGCTCTTGTGGCTGAATGGAAGCAAATCTCCACAGCAATGTTCCAACATTCTAGTGGAAAGCCTTCCAGAAAAGAGTGGATGGCTGTTATACAACAGCAAGGGGGACCAACTCCATATTTATGCCCAATGATTTGTGCAATGAGATGTTGGACGAGCAGGTGTCCACATACTTTGGCCATGCAGTGTATATATATATATATATATATTATATATTATTTAATATATATATATAGTATATTGTTACGAATTCCGCCGCCGGCGGTGCGATCGGCGCGTACCTCTAATCGCAACCGCAGTCGCCCACCGGACGGACAATTCAGTCGTGACCCTCCTGGAACTATCGCCAGAAAACCAGTCCAGTAGGTGGGGGTTTAACTCAACCACAAGCCCAGTCGCATTCTCTACCGGCGCGAAAACGGGTCACTCGCCGAATATCGAAATACCTAAGTAACTCACGCGGAACCTACCGAGGGGACCGTACCTCGCCGCAGTCGGCTTGGGACACAACCGCTAAGCAGTCCGTTCCGTTCTATCAGAGATAACCGAGCGGTATTATCGCCGACCTCGACGGATTCGATTCTCTTACGGGTGTTTAAAAACCCAACTAATTAATTCCGCGATGCAAGATGGCAATATTCAAATGGGGAAATAGAGGAACGCACGAAACGGATACCATTTCACAGCAAAGGACATTTATTACAACGAAGCACTAATGTACAGCCAGGCAGTCATGCAACGTATGTACAAGCAAATAGAATCAATACCACCGACCTACAATGAAAATGTATCATGCACAGTCCTTATACAGGGTCTACTTAACAGACGGCGCCGAACGACAACATTCATGTCAAAACCCAAAAAGAAAACACAAAGAAAAGGAAACCCCCCCCCCCACAGACAAGGGGTCAAGGCCTGGAGGACCACTTGGTCCTTTAAGGCACGGGAACCTGGGAGACCGAACGGGTCCTGCGAGACCGTATTTGTTACCTGCACCCTCGAGGTGCCTCGATGGTCGGCGAGCTTCTCTCTGCAGCTCTCCTCCAGCGAGCACAGGTTCGCGCCCCACACCGGCTAAGAGCTGCGCTCCCGTCGCGTCTCCGGGAACGTCGCCCGACTCTCACCGACCCACCCTCTGGTGTACGGGTCGCTAGCACAGACCCAGAGACCAAGAGACCCAATGACAAGACAACAAAGAGAGGAGAACCAGACACAGGAGAAGAGCGCAAAGCGAAGAGAGGAAGACCAGACCAGCGAGAAAGAGCGCCAATCGAAGAGAGGAGGAGCTCCGGCTTGCCGCCTTATATATAGGCCTGGGGCTCTGCCCTTCGCCCCTCCCCATTTTGCAGGCTCCGTCCCCTTCGAGAAGCTTCTTCGCAGAAGGCGGTTTCTCCACTCCGACCGCCTCACTCCCTCACCACCAATGCGGAGCGACCGCCTTGCCCTTTCTCGTCACACCAAGCCTCGGAGAAAAAAGCGGAGAAAAAACCCACAAACTCACCATTGAGGTTGCTTTTCCCTTCCCTTTTACGCCCGCGTTCTCGAACCCCTTTGACGCGGAAAGGTCTAGCGTGTCTGAGGATCTGTTTGCAAGCTGCATAGTGGCGAGAATGGTAAATGGTGTTGTGGTTTGTGGCGATCGTAGCATGGTGCGTTTGTGGCGTAAGTTGGGGTGGTGTGGTATGCTGGCAGTCGTGTTTGGCATTGCGCTGGGCGGGATTATTGTCGGTTCAAAAATAACGATAGAGAAAGAAAACACTATCTTCAAAGCAATTCACAGCCCGGTGAACAACGAATAATTCCCCATTTAAACAACGTGGGGAAATCTAACTGAACACAGACTTATCGATCTAACTTGAACTAAGGACCCTATGATGGGTGTTCTGCGAATTTCCACAGCCCGTAACAATTTATATAACAAATAAATATTATGATTTTTGTCCATGGGCAGGAAAGAGGGGAAGGATATTGAAGATGTGATTTTAATTTTATTTTATTTTTGTGTACACTGTTAAGGCTCATATGAGAGCGAACACACATAACATACAACAAGGGGAGCAGGAGACGAGTGGCAGGAGAGGGAAGGAAAAAACAGTCTGGAACAGAGACATGAGGGATCTGTGGAATGGAGCGGGATCAGGGTAAACAAGATGGACACCACAGGGACTTTCAGGTCCTTACATGACAGGACTTTCAGGAAGGAAAAGCAGGGAATTTGAAAGGGGTGGGTTTGGGGGGATTAGTGGTGGTAGATCGTGGTTTTTGAATGGGGAAGATAGAGATGGTGAGGAACAGCTGTTTTGAGACTGGAGAGAAGAGTGGGATTGAAAAGAGTGTGGAGTTTGTTCCAAGGTGGGGAAAAAGAAGAATGAAAGAGTGAAGGTGAGCAGTGATCTTGATTTTGGTAGTTTTCCGAGGGGTTGAGCAACCTTGAGCGCCCTGCGGAATATGTTGGGGAGACATATCTCAGACAGAGCAGGGAGGACAGGCCGGAGAGGAGATGGTAAGAAACAACAGAAAGACCACCGACTGCTTGCGGTGAGAGAGTGAGAGACCCCAAAGACTCAGCCTCATCGCGGAAGATACCAATAATCCTAAATGCCTTGGTTTCCAACAGCAGTGAATCCGAGAAAGTGAGAGGTGGAGACAGATACTCCATCAAGACTGGGGATGAAAGCTTTGTATGTGGTTAGGAGCTCAGGTGGCTGAGGAAGACTGTGCACGATGGAAGGATCGCAGTCAGCAACGGCTTTGGAGGCCACTTGAATTTTGGCTTTCCCAGGAAAATCATGGCAGATATGAGACCCAGAAGCTTAGAATGAAAGGATTCTTCAAGAGGATTGTTGAGAAAGTAGATGGGTTGGGGGTGGGGGGGGTTCCAAACTGTCCTTTCGGAGAGACATAGTGAGAGTATGAGATTACTCTGTGATAAGAGTGAGCAGGTTTCTGTGGAAGAAATTCCCAAGCTGAAGTTACATCAGGGCAGTAGATATTAGAGACCAGTCCTAAGAGAATATGACTGCAGAAGAAGAAGAAGAAGAAGAGAGAAGATAAAATAAACATTGCGATGGAGAAGGTAACGTGCAGCATTTTGAAGGAAAACAAGGGCTGAAAATGCATTTTGAATCGGATTTTAAAATGCTTTAATTAATATAGATTTAATATAGAAGCAAATTTTATATTGTCCACCGCTTCTCCATTGCCGGCGAGCATATAACTATTGCCGGGTGCCAAAGGAAGTTGTCCTCAATTTATTACCTCGTTTTCTTTCTTGTTACTTGCAAAAATCGATATTTTCAAGTATATTGGTCAGTCGATTTTGTTATTCTGTCTGTCTGTTTGTCAATAACTGACAGGTCACAATTTAAAACCAATCTTCATAAAACTTCACCAAGTTGTAGAGGTAGTCCAACTGGGAAGCCGATTGATTTTGAGGTCAAAGGTCATCTTGAGGTCAAATTTCTAAAATCGTCATTTTTCATCTGATTGACTTGAAATTTGAAGAGATTTGCATATTGCGTAACTGAATTGGGAAACCAACTATTTTTGAGATCAAAAGGTCAAAGGTCACTCAGGTCAAACTTTTTAAAATCATCATTTTTCAACTGAAAATTTGTCAATTTACATCCTATTAACCTGGAAGTTAAGCACAAATTGCATCGTGCATCACTGAATTTGGAATCCAACTATTTTTGAGGTTAAAAGGATAAGATAAACTCAAGGTCAAACTTATAAAATCAATTCCAATTGAAAAATAATCAATTTCATCTGATTGACCTGAGCTTTGATTAAGATTGTCAATTTTAGTCTTAATGAAATGGACAATTTGATGTATCCCATGGCAACCTTTGGAGAGGGGGGATGGATTTGCAAGTATGCATGATGCCTTTTCTTGTTTGACGTTTTGCTTGTTGTTTGTTTGTTTGTTTGTCCGGCGATATCTCAGCCATCCCTTGATCGAGGAAGCTGAAATTTGGGAACAAAAGTGAATATGCGCTTTGGCAAAAAGGTTATTTTTATTTTTGATGAATCAATGAATTGGATGCATCTGTGTCGAGTGGCGACCCGTCTAGGATTGTGCCCAAATAGCCAAGGAGACTGCTTAGGCAGCACCAATGCTCTGCACGAGTATGGTCCCAACGGATGGAATTAATTGATTAATTACTTAATTATATGGATTATGATTACTTATTTTTTTATTTTATCAATCCTGGCAATATCTCAGGCATATTTTGAGCTAGGAAGCTGATATTTGGACATGATAGTGACGGAGTGATCTGGCTTTAAAGGGTATTTTTTGATTTATGATTAATCAATTATCGATCATTATTCATTTTTTGATAAATTACTTAATTTTCAAAGAGTTACAGATTCGGATGAAACAGTGGTTGTTTAGGTACACTATTCGGCAATTGATTGAGAAATTAATTATTTTATGATTATTATTTGTTTATTTTAATTCTACAATTAACCAATCAATCTTTTGAACACTGCTCCTTCCTAATTCAGACTCCATGTGCTGCAAGGCGGATCGCCGGCAATTAAGGTGCCCCGGTGATGTCGCGTGCTGGAGGATTGTTATTATCTTGCCAAAACGAAGTTTTGTGCAAGATATGCTTAGTCAAGCTTGTATGTTTTTATTTTTTTTTTTTTTTTTTTTTTTTGTCTTTATATCACGATAAAAAATTCTGCAGAGCACAGTTATCGATTGGCAAATTTTTGTAACTTCGCATTATCAGAGGCCTATAAGGTCCTTTCAGCCAATAAAATTTTTTTGAAGGTCAACGGTCAACTTTTCCAAAAATCAGGGAGTCGACGAAACCCTTATTTTTTGAGTAATTGATCGGATATCGTCTTCAAAACTTCATGGAAATAGTTCATGTGTCTGGCGTCAGTAGATTAATTTTTGGTGGCATTGGCCCTTTACCTTTCATGGTTTAGCGCCTAAGGTCAAAACAAATATTTGACCCAAGGACAAATTTCAAGTTTAGAGAACCATCGTGTAAGTACCCAATCAAATTGAAACACCTCTGATGAGTGCTTTCCTAGATATGTCAAAGCTTTAGACATTATGGACGAGTCATTGGTGACTAATGAGGCAAACGCATTTATTTCATGGGTTACTCTGTTAGAAAATTTCTCATCGGAATCTTGCTCCCGTAGGCAAGATATCGTCCTCAAGGAGCCGCTCCTGTGATAGCAGCTCTTTCACCTCAGTGTCCTTAAAAGAAGTCACACGGTGCACTTATGGCAAGATAACGGATCACCCTAGGGTGACCATTGGTTATTTAATTTTATTTCTGCATGTCTTGAATGTACCATGACGTGTTACAGCACCGCGCTCGTATACACAATTCCCACGTGATTTTGGAAATGTCCCCAGGTGTCCCTCCGGCTCCCAACCCCACCTCCCCCAACCCCCCCCCCCCCCCACGTGCCTCAAGTTGACCAAGACGGCCGTCCGTAAGATGCCATGCGTAATCCTAGACGGAAAATGGCGACCAAATTGACAGGAACAATACCTGAGTATTTCAATGAGAAATTGTTGAAACTAATGTGTTATATATGTGAAAACTTGAATTTATTAATTGACGAAAAACCCCGCCAAAACGGCTCCCCGCTCATGTACGAACGAACGAAAGAACGTCATTTTTTGAAATTATTATCGCCATTTTTTTTTCCTCTGAAAATTAAATAAATAAACAAATGGCGTACGGGTGTATCTACTATATAAATGGCAGTCCTTTTCTGTCTGTCTCTTTGTTTGTTAACCAAGAAGAAGTCCTAACCAGTGAACACAATTCTTGAGAAACGTAACACCACATATAGACTTAAACATTCAGCTCCAGGATGCGCTAAGTGGCTTTCCCATAATAAATGAATTATATATATATATATATATAAAAAAAATGCCATTTAAAAAAAAAATGGCTTTCAATAGTGCGCCGGGCATATTAATCGGTAACAAAAGCTTCATGTTTAAAAACGCTAGGTTTTTTGAAATACAAATTGTTCGTATTTCGTTGACATTTTTAAAAACATACACATTTCTCCTCCTGTTATTTGAATCCCGAACTGCCGTTGCACCGCAACAGCTAACTGGCTTATAGATCGCTCATGAAACGAGCCAGGCAAGCTGATCAAGCTGCAGAGAAGAGAAGAGAGAGAAGAGGAGTCGTCTTACTGCTGATTAGATCTTGCTCAGAAAAGAAAAGCCCCAAAGGGCCAAAAAGCAAGAGTCGGTGGGCAGAGAGAAGAGGCATGCGCCTAACTCAATAGAGCGTCACACCGACGGGCGAGAAGATAGCATAAAACTCAACGTCCAATTTCTAGGTCCGGTTTGGCAGGAACAAATCAAGAGACAGTTGCCCAACTGGCTTGCTAGGAAACTATTGAAGGGCTTCAAGCCCACTTCAACTAATGACCTCTGAATGATTACAGCAGCAAAAAAGCCTTCCTTGAATAAAAGGAAGCCTTCCTAATTTTCTCCATACAATAATGCTCAGTCTAACTAGCGTGAGGAAAAAAGGGCAAATTTCCCGGGTATTAACCGAGGCTTCAGCTAGTAAAAAAATAAATAAATAAAAACAAGATTCGGTGACGAAATAGTTCGTACGTCGATGTAGCTGGGAAGTTTGGGGTTTGAAATCCCAACCAAAATCAATAGGAAACACTTTTTAACCATGGTCCGTGCGCTTCCTTGCTTTGACAACATTTGAAAATAGAGTATAGAACAAATACGTGGAGAAACAACCATAGGTTGGGCAGGCATTGCGAAACCTTGCTCAGCCCAATTGGCCTCCTCCGTCGAAGTTCTTCACATTGATTCCGTATAACGGTAATTATTTATTATCATAATATATTATTCCGCTTTCGAAGAAAAGTGGGATATTGTGATTGTCTCTGCCGTCCGTACGTCCGTCCGTGACGGTCCGTCTGTCTTACTCTGTAACTCCTCCTACACCGTTTGAAATAGGAACTTGAAACTTTGGGACATAGTAGAATATATGTATGGGAAGTGCACAAACACTTTCGATTTTTATTTTTAAGTGTATTTTACCATTGTACAATGTACATGGTAAATTATTTTATAAGAACTTACTTATGTGGTCCCCATGAGTGACAAAGTCACAGGTTTCACTGTATTTATCTAATTGATATGAATAATTATTAATAAATATTTAACACAACAGTCATTCTATGATTCAATTGATGCACAGTTCTATATTGCGGACAGTGTTAAATTAATGTTTCATGAAATGTTGACAATGCTGCAATGATTTCTGATTTCGTAAACATAGTAAGTCTGGTCATAAAGCCACACAAATAGAAAAGATAGTCAATCCATTTTAAAAGATTAAAATTTCACCTAGCGTTAATGGACAAAGCAGTGCGTGCGGGAATATGCGATGGTGTGCCATCGACAACCGTAGTTTCTAGTTTAATAATGGTGTCCATCGACAACGTAGTTCTAAGTTTTTAATTAATGGTGTGCCATCGAGCAACGTATTCTAGTTTAATAATGGTGTGCCATCGTGACAACGTAGTTCTAGTTTAATAATGGTGGCCATCGACAACTAGTTCTAGTAAGTTCGAGACAAGGCCTCATTAAATTCCTGTACAGTACGTTATCGATCACGTAAATGCTACACTATTTTCATGCATGTATATGTACATTATTTATGATTTTGCTTATTTATCATATCGGGCAACCAACTTTCTAAATTCTAGCTTCGTCTTCTTCTTCTTCTTCAAAAATTGAGTGTTCCTGTCTCAACATCATCTCGCTACTCACGTCCATTTTAAACATGCAAATTCTTGACCATATCTGGCCTAAGTGCTAACGGTTCACAAATTTTCTGATGAAAAAAAAAAATTCATCACTTTCAACCGTACATTGCTGTGTTCATTTAGCGAGTCTTTTTTGCTGTTTCCTTTGACGAATCATTTTTTTGTGTTGTTTATCCTTTCAAAAGGCCCAGTCAAACCTTGACGTTTTTAAGCCATGCTTAATGCTGATTTTTTTTAAAAATTGTCTAAAACGCTGGGCAACCGTCGAATTACAGTTATGGGTAAGTTTTGGGAACATTGAGAAGCACGCTAAAAAACCACTGCCAAATATCGTAGTACGCTGGGCTTTCATCGTTGTACTTTTGGTTGTCCTCATTTTAGCATGCTTGAAATTTTACACTATCCAGCTAGGACTCCACACGTTCCGCTACGCTGGCCATTAAGTTGTAGGCACGTATGCGATCGTTGGACTACACGTCGACCGCATACTTGTAGTTAATCAAATAAGTCGAAATCACGTCAAGTAATTTCGTTTAGCGTACCCGAAAACTTATTTCTAACCTATGAGAAACTTGTGTTGAGGCACGTTACTCGATCGTTGACACACGTCCCACACACGTACTTGTAAGTTACTCATAAGTCGAAACACTGCAAGAATGGTTAGCGTCAGTGTCCAGATCACTCTTTTTTTTTTGTTTTTTTTCCGTAGTGACGGTGATGTTGACACTCTCGATTTTCCTAGTGCGTTATTGATTTTAAATCGTTGAGCCGGCAGCCATATTAATATTAGTATCTCTTCGAGCCATGACCTAATAATATGGGATGTCCGTCCGTCCGCACGTTTCAACCATAAATTAGAAGCGGGAATTCTGGTCATTATGATCCTGATAGAGGTCGATGAGACGAACACCGATGGTATTGACTTTCAAAGGCAAACCGAAGCAGGTCAAGGTCACAAGGCCTTTGAAGTTGCAAAAAATGACGATTTTCAAATCTATCTCCTCGCCATTCTCAAGCGATCTTGAATTTGAATTAGATAAGAATCTATGGGACCAATATCTAAATTTGTTCGGCCGCGATTTCGATATTCGTTCGTTTCCAGTGTTCACGGTGGATTCAAATTGGCAAAAAATGCGAATGCGTTTTTTCAAAAATCTGTCTCCTCCACATTTTCAAGTGAATCTGAATATTGATTGTGGCATATGAATGTATGGGAACAATATTCTATAAATTTTGATACAGACGGATTTTCAATTAACGCTTCTGTTTCGCGTCACGTGACTTCAAAGTTGCAAAAACTGCCCTTCCTTACAGGAGGGCTAAATTATTCTCTACTGGGCATGGTAAAATTAGTGAAGGGTGTCAATGCATTAAGCAGTTGACACTTGTATATTTATATCATTTTCCAGCCAAGCGTGCAAAAGTTTTCCAAAAAACCCGAAATGTAAACGTCGCCATTTATTTCAAAATATAATTTCGATGCACGCGCGCGCCAAAATGCCGAGTCATCTTTAAACAAACCTGGCGCAGTTCGAAGCTGCGCAGTAAACTGCCCTAGTTCTTCTGGTCATAACTAAACATGTGGAGAACTTGGTATTATAGAGATGACCGTCACCCCACACGGGGTAAAATGTTTATATATTATTTACTGCACTAGAAATCGAAGTTGTTCAACATCACCAGTCATACCGAAGAAGAAAAAAAACCAGGGAGTCTGGAACACTGACGCTAACCTACCTCGACGTGTTTCGACTATGAGTAACTTACAAGTAACTTTTGTCGACGTGGTGCCAACGATCGCATATCGTGCGTACAACTTATTCCATCGCATGCGGAACATGTGACGCTACGCAAGTACGTTGTAAAAATTTTTAACACGTTTAAAATTACAAGACGTACTCCACTTACTACGACGTATGATAGCGTACTTTAAGGGCTGTCACACCTTGACGATTTAGCGAACGTATGCCGTTTTTTTACAAATTTGCCGAATACGCTTGGCACACGTCGATACGTATAGTAAGTTTTGTATACGTTAGGAATACCCTGAAAAACCACTGCCATAAGTCGTTGTACGCTGGCTTTAATCGCTGACTTTTGTGCTTGTTCTCTCTTTTTCGAATGCTTAAAATTTTACGACGTACTCGGCGTTTGGCTCACACGTTCCTACGCCGGCCATAAGGTTTAGGCACGTTATGCGATCGTTGACACACGTTAATTGTATGTACTCATAAGTCGAAACACGTAGAGTAACATTCGCGTACCCGAAACTTATTCTAAACCTATGAGTAACGTTTGTAAGCACGCTACACAAACGTTGTTCACACTTCGCAACACGTTACTTGAAAGTTCCTCATACGTCGAAACCATCAAAGTAATGTTTAGGTACCCGTGACTTATTTATAACCTATGAATAACGTGCTTGGGAATTATTACGCTAGCATACGCTAGACTATCGTTGGGCATAGTTGTAACGCCTAAAACACGATAAACAATCGTTGGTATAACTTATGTATAAGTATCGAAAGTCGTTCTGTGTTCATTACTAGTAACATTATGCATTGTCAAAGTCGTTTATATACTTTAAAAAAGTAAACAAAGAAATATTTCATCGTGGAATGAGGAAAAAAAAATTAGCCGAAAAAGAAACATCGAACAATGGTGCAAAGTAGTCTCCTATTCGTGGACGATAAGAGGATCCATCATCACCCACACCCTCCCATCACCTCACATACTATACTGACATGGACCTACTACACTACAATACTACTACTACTACTAACTGACATAGACATACTACTACTACTACTGTACTACTGGACATAGACATACCACTACTACTTACTGATGTAGACATTCTACTCTACCAAATACTACTACTACAAAACTACTATACTACTACTACTGACATAACATACTACTACTACTACTACTGACATAGACATACCACTATACTACTAGATGTAACATACTACTACTACCAATGCTACTACTACAACTACTACTACTATTACTACTGTCACGCACACCAAACTACTGCTAATAGTATTACTACTACTGAACTACTGGCATTGACATCTACTCAACATGGAGTCTGGAAACAATGATGGTTCCTCTTGTGAAGCCCATTTGTATGTACCAATTCCCCTAAACGCTGCCAATACGTCAGTAACGGTAGATGTAAGTAGAAACACTTTCAGTAAGTTCTGTGGTTTGTCCGGAAACGTCAATTTAAATTCGTCTACCAATACGACAATGTGCGTATATCATACATTACAAATAGGTTCATAGCATGTTATTCAATTGTAGATGCACTACGTTTACTTAGGTTCAAAACATGCTACACATAGGTTAAACGCACGTTACTCTTACGTTCATAGCACGTAGCCATTGGTTCAAGGCCAGTGTATACATATTTCAATGCACGTTACTCATACTTTCCCAAGCACGTTAAACATAGGCTAAGCTACGTTACTCATTTGTTCAAAAGCACTTACTCAACGTTATAAATTGGGTTTCAATATGGTTGCCATTAACTTGACGTGCTTCGACTTATGAGTAACCCACAAGTAACGTGTGTTCGCCGTGTTTAAACGATCGCGGAACGTGCAAGAACAGATGGCCAACGCATGAAGAAACGTGTGAGCCTTACGTCGATACGTTCTTAAAATTTTCAGCATGCTTGAAATTTCACGACGTATCGAACGGACTAGTAATATGCCAGCGTACTTCAATGATTCGAGCATAATCTTAAACGTATACTCAACTTCCTATAGCGTATTTGACGTGTGCCTAGCGTTGTAAACAACATTTTTCATAGAATGGCATACCTGGCAAAATCGTCAAGGTGTGACTGCAATGTGACAATTCAAAAATCTCGGGCAGTTTTGATTTCAATCGGCGTCCGGCAATTCTCACAGGCTAACGCCACGAGTTCGCCGGCGATACGTTATAGCGCGCAAAGGTAAGTTGAACTATCGCTTGTCTTAGTTTTGAACCCGATCACAGTAAGCATTCGTTGGTAAAAGTTATGTAAACACAACGAAACGTTCTGTGCCCTTACTAATATGTTATGCAAACGACCAAACGTTTTGAATACGCCAAAAACTCAAAAAAAACCATCAAAATTTCAGCGTACGTCAACGTTTTAGATCAATTTTTATACGTCCATTGCTGCTTAAACGTCAAGTGTGACAGGGCCTTAGCGTTCTATTCACGTATACCAAACTTACCCATACCGTATCGACGTGCGCCAGCGTTTTAACACATTTTCAAGTCGGCATACGCTGCAAGATCGCCAAGTGTGACTTGCGATGTTGACACTTCCATTTCCTCCGGCGGTTATGATTTGAATCATTGTGCGGCAGCCTTTTAAATGCTACGCCACGTGATCGTCGGCGATACGTGCAGCGCGCTATGCATAAGTAGACTTCGTTGGGCATAGGTTGTGAACGCCGAAAACAAACCAGGCTAAGCATTCGTTGGTATAAGTTATCTAATAAGACAACGAAACTTCTGTGTCCATTACTAATATGTTATGCATATGACCAACTCGTTATGAATACGTCCGAATCTTCAAAAAAAACATCAAAAGTTAGCGTAGCCAGCGTTTACAATACATTTTGATACGTTGCCATTGGCTGGTAAAACGTCAAGTGTGACTGGGCCTTAAGCTGTTTCCAAAAATTACAACTACGAGCAAGAGTACCCTCCCTCCGGGCGGATGCTTTGTCTCAAAGCATGCC
>CM068957.1:69098230-69115045 GCA_035128595.1 Eptatretus atami | reverse complement strand
TGAGTTCCAAGACATCCACCGGCAACATCAAGGAGGGTGATCTTGAAGGCATTCCACAACTCTTTGGGATCCCCAAAGCACCCAGACCCCCCAAATCCCCACCTAGCCTGTTCGCAAACTCCTCTGCTACACTCTCATCCTTGAGCTTGCCAACATCCAGCCTTGCTGGGATGGTACCATTCTCCTGGATTTAAGGTGGAACTTCAGAGTTGCTACAACAAGCCTGTGATCAGTATTGAACAACTGAGCACTCTGGTAAACCCTGCAATTCTGGATCATCCTCCAGCGACCATGAATGAGCACATGGTAAATCTCCTTTGCCACACCGCCAGCGTTGGAATACCAAGTCCAGCGATGAGCCTGTGGGCATTGAAACCATGAACCAGCCACCCTAAATCCATGACTTCTTGCAAAGTCAAGGAACTTTTTGCTATTTAGGTTCATAGTTCCAGATCCATGGGGACCAACACATGTCTCATAAGCATCCCTATCAGTTCTAGTCGATGCATTAACATCCCCCAAGACAAGAAGAGTATCTCACCTGGGGCACTGATGAACCACAGACTCGAGCACGTCATAGAATGCGTCCTTCATGGTGAGATCACTCGCCTCAATCAGAGCATATCCAGAGACCAGGGAAACGACACCCTCGGAGTGATGAATCCTTTGTCTCATAATACGCTGGTTGAACGGTGTTACCTCAATTATCATTGGAGTCAGCTTATTGGACACAGCTACAGCAACTCCTTGGGCATTGTATCCATCAGAGCAACCAGACCAATAGTAGGTGTAATCACTCGCCATGATCTCGCCACTATCCAGTCTCGGAACCTCAGAGAGTGCTGCAATACCAATGTTCAAATGCTTGAGCTCAGGTGATAACAGAGACAGGTGATTATCCTCTCTTCGAGATAGGACATTCCAGGCACCCACCCGAAGGGATCACTGCAGGTTAACCGAAGGAGACTGCCGTCTGTGGACGACACCTCAGCACCACTCCACCACACACCACCGCAATCTCACCCTGGAGGTTTACCCTGTGGTTTTCCTCCTCATCAAGGAATGGGGGTCCCAAAGGCTTTGCCCCAATCCTGTCACCAGTGAGCTGCCCTGCGGAGGGCAGCAGCACAGGAGGTACTCCCACGGAGTGAGTTTTCAGGTTTCCTTACATTTGTGGGTTTTGCTGAATGAAGTGTTTTATGGTGGCCGGAGTGCAAATCCTTCCACCAACCTCCTAAAAAAAAGTGCAGACACAGTTGGGAGGACGTCTGCAGACACAGTTGGGCACTAGATATGGATGGCCATTGGCTCACAAGGAGCTCCTCATCCCTTTGACAGGTTTTGTTTTTAATCCTGCTGGGTGTCCATATCTATACACCCTCTTCACTAAGAAACTTTGTGGGGGAGACAGTTTAGTCACCGACAACCCGACCATGAAATGGGTTAGTACACGTTTACATGGTTCCTGTAGCAAGTCACAGATCTAATCTGGCTTGACCTGACAATATAGCGGATGTCCAAAGGTGGGTGGGAGGTTTCATAAATACCTTAATAATTATGGTTTTGACTTTGGATCCACACGAAACTGCTCCCTATCTGGATGTGACGTCAGAATGGCATTTCTCTTCGTTTCCCTCACGAGTGATTGTAACATTGTATTTTGTTAAATTAATGGTATGGTATTAATTTGTGTCTGGAATGATGCTGTTTGGAATGAAAATATAGAGATTGAGTTTGAAGGAGAATGAGGAAATAATGCGATCGGGTTTCCACCGGTGACACTTGCAGATTCACCATATCATTGAAATACTTCGTTTACCTCAGAAGTGTTTGTAATATTGTATTTTGTCATACTAGTACGTGCCCGTACGTGCGTGGCCGTACGTGAAAAAAAAACAAAAAAAAACTTTCAAACCGCGAGCCAGAAACAACAACCATACAGGCCGTTCCTTCGCTCTCGCGTGCCCGTACGTGCGTGGCCCGGAAGTTCGCATATTGCATTTACGATTATTCGCAATTTAGTTTTAATGGCCAATTATTCAATTAGCGCCAACGTATTTTGCCTTTTCGCAATGTCGTCGCAAGGAAAAACACAAAGAGAAGAGAAGAGAGAGAGAAAAAAAAAATTATTAAAAAAAAACGTACGTGCAAAAAAAACTTAAAAAAAAACAACTTTCAAACAACCACACAGGCCGTTCCTTCGTTCTCGTAAATGACGACTGGATTGGGGCATTGTGTTTATCTATAAATGCGCATAAGAAATCGAGAAATTATTAGAATACACGGTCATCACTTTCCGGAAGTCCGTACATTGTAACCCGTAATGGGGAACGCGTCTGAGTTTCTCTTCCCCATCGGCCACGCCCACGCAGCAACGTGTCTTGTCATTACCAGCAACGGTGTCTTGTCATTGTTTAGTTTTTTTTTTTTTGTATACCTTGTCGAGGCTCGTATGAGAGCTAACACACAACGCACAGCAAGGGGCATGAGACAAGAGGGGCAGGAGTGGAAGGGACAAAACGGTGGGGAACAGACACATTAGGTGAACTGTGGAAGGGAGTGGGATGGGATGGGACGGGAACATGGGGAAGAGAAGATGGACATTACAGGGACTTTCAGGAAGGAAAGCAGGGGAATTGAAGGAAGTGGGCTTGGGTGGATTATCGGGGGTAGAAAAGATCGAGGATTTGGATGGGTGATGATAAGAGGTGGTGGTGAACAGCTGTTTTGAAAGCCTGGAGGAAGAATGGGAAAGAATAGAGTGAGGGAGTTTATTCCAAAGGCGGGAAAAAAGAGGAATGAAAGAGTGAAGGTGAGCAGTGATTCGTGATTTTGCTAGTTTTACCAGAAGGGGGTTGTTGGCGGACCTTGAGCACCCTGTGGAAATGTGGTGGGGACAAATCGCAGAGAGAACAGGGGGGGCAAGGCTGGAGAGGAGTCGGTAGAAGACAGAAAGACCACCGACCAACCTGCGGTGATTGAGTGAGAGGCCCAAAGACTCAGCTTCATTGCGGGAGATGCCGATGATCCTAAATGCCTGGTTTCGACAGCGTGAAGCCGAGAAAGGTGGGAGGCAGGAGCACCAGCCCAGAGGGGAGAGCAGTACTCCATCAGGCTACGGACAAAAGCTTTGTATGTGGTCAGGAGCTCAAGAGGGCGAGGAAGGACTTGCACGACGGAGGATTCCCAGTCGGCGACTGGCTTTTGAGGCGAGGTTGGAAATGTGACTTTCCCAGGAAAGGTCATGGCAGATAGTGAGACCCAGAAGCTTGAAAGAAAAGACTTCTTCCAGAGGATTGTTGAGAAAGTGGATGGGGGGTTTTCTAAACGGTCCTTTCGAAGAGACATAGTGAGAGTGTGAGATTTGTCTGGATTGAAAGACATGTTCCACGTGTTGGACCAGTTTGTGATTTTATCCAGATCTGCAGTGAGCGAAGAAGCTGCTGCTTGCCGGTCTGAGGGATGACAGATGGTACGGCAGAGGGTGGAGTCATCGCAAAGAGATATAGAGGATTTTCCAGAGAGTCGGAGAGATCATTGATGAAAACCAGAAAAAGAACAGGGCCAGAAACGCTACCTTGAGGAACTCCAGCCTGGACAGGAAGAGGGATGAAAGAACTCCATTTAGGGCCACACGTTGACTGCGACAGGAGAGCAAGTCTGCGAGCCATGAGTGGAGATGGCCTTTGATACCATGGGAAGAGAGTTTGGTGAGAGGGCAGGGTGCCAGACTGTGTCAAAAGCACGTGATATGTCCAGGGATACGGCTCGGATTTCCTGTCTGGCATTGAGGACCTCCATCCATTGATGGAGAGCAGAAGCAGCATATCCAGGGTAGAGTGACCTGGTCTGAAACCAAATTGATGATCGGAAATCAAGCCATTGGAGAAGAGGAAGGATTTCATGTCTGAAGCGATGATGGATTCCATAACCTTGCTGATGATTGGGAGAAGGCTGATTGGTCTGTAGTTACAGGGATCTGTTTTTGCACCTTTTTTATGCAGGGCAGTGATGTTTGCAGATTTCCAAGCAGATGGCAGATGACCTTGAGCAAATGAGAGGGTGAATAGAACCGAGAGAAGGTGAGCAAGAGCAGAAGAGCAGGCTTTGAGACACGTGGGCTGATGCCGTCTGGACCGGTTGCAGAATCTGAGTCGAGGTTTGACAGCAAGCTCTCCACCTTGTTAGGAGAAAAGGACACAGAGTCCAGGGACAGTTGGGTGCGACTGGGTAAGGTGGGTAGAGAAAGTGATGGTTAGGACACAAGATTTAGCTGCAAACACCGAGTTTAGACATTCAGCTTTATCACGTGCGGTATCAGCGTGCGGCCATTTGAGGTAAGGGAGGGATGAAGGGGGAACATACACCAGAAACAGATTTGATTAAACGCCACCAGGATTTTTAGGAGAGAGAGGTTGAGAGTTCAGACTTGAGATGAGAAAGATGTTGTTTTCTGGCTCTCCTGAGGGAGATACATACTTGTTCCAAGCTTTGTGGAAGGAACTGAGATTGCCTCAGTTGGGTTTGCTTTCCATGAGCAAATTTACCATGGTTGGTAATAAATGGCTATAACTTGGGAAGCTCTTGTCCGATTAATATCAAACCTTGAAAAGGCACATCCACAGGGCCCCCAGCAATATACCTGGCAAGTTTCAATTAGATGGACCAGTGGTTGTCGAAAAACAGCGGTCACAGGCAGACACACACACACACACACAGATTGCTGTAATTATAGACAGACTCGTGCATGCCCGGTGCATGCCCGTACGTGCGTGGCCGTAGTGCAAACAAACAAACAAAAAAAAACTTCAAACGGCGGCCAGAAACAACCACACAGGCCATTCCTTCGCTCTCACGTGCCCGTACGTGCCTGGCCGTACGTGCAAAAAAAAAAAACCTTTCAAAGCGCGAGCCAGAAACGACAACCACACAGGCCGTTCCTTTGCTCTCGCGTTCTCGCGACAACCACACTTCCACACACAGAGTTAATTAAAATCAAGTTTACCTCCCTGTCTTTGCTTGCCATTACATTCGCTGCCAGGTAACCGGCAGGCCTGTGACGTCATCGTCGGGCTGGCGCGCACCGGCCGACGTAGCCACGCCTACGCAGCAACATGTCATGTCATTGGTTGGTAAATAAATGGCCATAACTTGGAAGCACTTGTCCAATTATTATCAAACCTTGAAAAGGCACGTACTCAGGCCCCAGCAATATAGCTGGCAAGTTTCAATGAGATCGGACCAGTGGTTGTCGAGAAACAGCGGTCATGCGGTCACACACACACACACACACACACACACACACACACACACACACACACACACACACGATTGCTGGAATTATAGATAGATTAGGGATAAGAGTTTCTGGTAACCCGCCCGACCCCAATATTTTTAATTTTTTGCGAGGGTCGACTTCTGGGCGGCCATTTTATATCCGCGATGCATGGCATGGCTCTGTGACATTATTGACTGCTGTGGTCTCGACAGAGAAAATCAGCGTACGGCTGTTTATTTCAGTTCAGGGGTCAGAAAGTTTTGTCGAAGTGGAAGAAGAAAGAAGCTGTCTCCAGTTTATAGGCTTTAATTCACTCGATTGAGGCAGCCACGCAAATACAATCAAGACATTAATAATGAATCGGACATGACAAAGCAAAAGTAAAGTACTACATGACTCCAATGATTCAGTGAAGTCCTCCCGTATCGCATTACAAACAAGGACATGTGCTCCAATCAGGGCCCCCAACTTCATCCTGTTTACTACTTCCTCCGGAAGCCGAGCTCGCCTCGCGAAAGTCAGCATCTTCTCTTCAGTTTCCTCACACAGCCATGATCCTCAACGAGGTTCGGCCATGGAAAGGCTGTGACAGGAGTTTGTGTATTGATCGGTGATTAATTGCCTTGCCTTGAAGGGACGAGCCTTTGAATGATACATTAAAGAATGCAGGTGTGAGGAGGGAGAAGAAGAGGCAGTCATCGGTTACCTTGCTGTGTACATTGTGGCAGAGTTCTGTGTTTATCATTGGTGCTTTACCTGTGGAACAAACGCAGGTTTGGACGACACAACAGCCAACTGGTTTGAACATCAATTGATTTATAACGCTGAAGGTTTTGTGACGGCCATCTTTTGGGAATTATATGTACATGTTATGCTATTTAGATATTACCTCCGCCACCGAGTGAAGGAGGTTATAATGTTTTCACCCCTCTCTGTCTGTCTGTCTGTCTGTTTATCGCCTACAGGTCACAATTTTAAACCGATCTTGGCGAAACTTCACATTGTAGAGTTTGTCATCAGGAAGAAGCTATTGTCTGTAAGGTCAAAAAGGCCAAAGGTCAACACCCAGGTGAGATTTCTAAAATTCTCAATTTTCATCCGATTAACTTGAAATTTGAAGAGGATTTATATTTCAGGTCAATTAATTCAACCACCAATTATTTTTGAGGTCAAATTTGTTTTATGAATTTTTGCAGGTTTCGTGCTCTGCACGACGTCTTCTTCGTGTTTGTTTGTTTGTCTTGTTTGGTCTGTCTGTCTGTCTGTGCAGGATATCTCAAAAAGTTGGGACGGATCTGGATGAAATTTGGTGGCAGGTTTGGTGTGTGACAAGGATGAACTGATTAGATTTTGGTGAAGATCCAGATCTGATCCGACTACTAGAATTTTTGAGTGATTCTTCACCAATGAGAACCATTGAGCGATTGCGCCAAAATTGATATATAGCACGATATCTCAAAAAGTTAGGACGGGTTTGGACGAAACTTGGTGGACAGGTTGGGTGTGCGACGTGGAACAATGATTCAATTTTGGTGAAGATCCAAAACCGGATCTGGATAAAGAATTATTATTTTTTCAAGTGATTCTTCACCATTGAGAGATGGGCCAAAACAGCATAAACCTACAGCATGATATTTCAAAAATGTATTGAGCCCGATATGTTCTCGTGGATCAGGCATTATGTGGTGGAGGTTGTGCTCTACCGAGTGCCCTTCTAAGTTTGAGATGTTCTAATTATCCTAGTGGAGGGTTGGTGAAGTCTGAAGTGTTGCTTACCTTATCTAACTGCACTCTTCCCCTCCCAACTCCTCAAAAAACCCGTCTCCACATGGTCTGAAAGGTGGGCAGGTGGTGGCTTATCTGTTATTTACCTCATCCTCTTTCCTTTCCATTTCCTGTCTCATAACCTTTTTCCTTCAAATTATCACCCCCCCCCTCCTTGCTCCCCCACATTAAGAGTTCAGTTTGGTGCCAGTGAGATTGGCCGATTGGCTTTTTCCTTTGCTTAACTGATACCATAAGCAGACTGGTTTTTCTGAAATAAATATTGAAGAAAAGTCATGGATATCAATTGTTCTGAAACTTGACACATGAATACAACACAGCAGCCCCACAATTGCTCTGGCTTCAATTTTTATATTTCATTTCATGGGGCTCCCAAGGGGTGAGTTATCCCCTGAAACTTCAGATCCCTATTTTTGCTCCTCCCTTATCATCCAGCTGATTGTTCTGAACGATGCAGAGTACAAGACAGTACCTGCCCATCACCCAGGCTTCAAATTTTTTTGATATTGGATCATGGGGCTCCCAGGACGGGGTACCCCTGAAACTTCGGATCCCTACTCGTCCCTTATTCACCAAACTATTGCTCTGAATCCTGATACAGCCCTTCTCCTCTCTGGCCCACAGGATACTCGGTCTTCGAGTTTTCGATTTTGGATTAGGTGTTCCCAGGGAGGTTCCCCCAAATCTCACCCTGTAACTTTTGTACCAGGAGATCGAGTCGGCGTGGGTTTCAAGAGATGACCATCAGCCACTTGGGGCTATTTATTCTTTGCCCAATTCTGTGTAATTTTGTCAATCTCGAATAATTTGGTTAAATAACATCAACTGATCATTCAAAATTTATCCTTCCTTTGAAGAACTCAAAGTGGATTGTCAGGACTTCATTTGTGCACTGATGACCTGTGAGTTGCATCAATAGGATTGCCATGCCTCATATCTCATCACATTTGTGAAATGGTTTACTGTTTGTTGCAGCAGCTGCCTCTCATTTAGCTTGCAAATACAATTTATATCGCCATTAGTGGGGTTTTCCCCCCAGATAGTCTCTTTATTACCTCCGCCACTGAAGGTGAAGGAGGTTATGTTTTCACCCCTTTCTGTTAGGTCGCCGAAATAGGTGACCCTTATTATCAGTAATTCTGTCTGTTTGTTTGGATGTGTTTGATGTTGTTCGTTGTCATCAGCATAATTGGTAGTAAACGTGGGCGGATTTTTGACCAAACTCGGTGGTAGGTACATCTTATGACCAAGTGCTTAGAAATTGTGATGGTTGCTAGGGACGCTTTGGTTCCCTAGCAACAACCGAAAAACCTTCAAAATCGGTACCTTCACGCGAAATCAATTCCGAAACCATTATCCCACGTAGGGTTATGAAATTTGGCACAAATGATCTACAGGTGATGCTCTTCAAATTTTTCCGGTTTTTGTGATATATGGAATACTTTACCCGCAGCGCCCCCTACAATTAGGGTATGCGCGAAAATTGGTGAAAATTGAAGGCCCCCTAGCGACCAGGTGAGTGCATCGATACAATGAAACTTTGCAGGTTCATGGTACTCAATGAGTACTACAACTTTGCCTCAGGACATATTGACCGATTTCACTTAGGTCAGGGTCAAAGGTCAATTAGTGCAAAAATCGATATATGCGAGAGCTGGAGGTGCCTTCGGCCAAATGCTACTCCTCCTAGGGTTATGGTCGGATGGTCATGAAATTCACACTAATCGTCTGGAATACATTGTGCACAAAACGAACGACCGGATTTTCGATTTAGGTCTTTGTTCACCACAGCACCCCCTCGAACTTTGGGGATTTCCGATTGCAAACCGCATTTTCGGTACTTTTCATTCAAATGGATACCGAGTAGTTATCAGGAGATGGAACTGGATGAGATTTGATATGCATAACCTTAAGTGATTCCCTATCCGCTATATGACATTCATTTTGCTCTATATCTTATAGTTTCCATGCTCGGCGACCCATCGCCGCGCTACCGGCTTGTTGTCTGTTTGTTTGTTTGTGTGCAGGATATCTTAAAAAGTTGCAGAAGGATCCAGATGAAATCTTGTGGACAGGTTCGGTGTGTGACAAGGACGAATGGATTAGGTTTGGGGAATCCGGATCTGGATCCGACTACGAGAATTTTTTAAGTGATTCTTCGCCATTGAGAGATAGGCTGAAAACGATTGTAGCACGGTATCTCAAAAAAGTTGTACATGGATTCGGACAAAACTTAATGGACATGTTTGGTGTGTTGACAAGGAAGAAATGATTATTTTTGTGAAGATCCGAATCCGGATCCAGATCTGATAATTTTTTTAAGTGATTCTCACCATTGAGAGATTGGGCCCAAAACGATATATAGCATGATATTTCAAAAACGTATTGGACCAGATATGTTCTCGTGGATCGAGCATTGCGTGGCGGAGGTACGCGCCCTACCGAGTGCCCTTCTAGTTTTTGCTGTGATTGATTTAGTGCCCAACCCAACGTTATCAATTGACGCAAGTGAAGAAGGTATAGTCCTTCGGTAGTAACCCTTTGGGGGCAGGATATCATGCGGATAAAGAAATACTGAAATTGTGAATGGACATCTCCTTGAAATGTTTCAATCTAAAATTGCCTTTATGTTTTGCTCTTTCAATTTTGTATCTGAAAAGACTGTAAAGTCGAGAAGAAGAATGCTCTTGCTCATTGTGAAACGACATTTGGTGAAGATCGTTCCTGCTGACATTACACTTTTGGGGACAATTTTTTTTTTTAAATCGCCAGTCTGTTTGCATGGAAGCAATTTTGAGAAACAGCTTAATTTGCTCTAAGCCCACTGGACATGGTTAATGTGCTTTTTTTTAATGAACCTAATGATGATGGTGGATTGCTTGCAGATACAAAATACTGTAGTTTGTTTCAGAAAAAGGGTAAAACTTTGTACCTGATCCTATTTATAAATGTATAAACGAGGCATTTGTACCCAGATCTTTGCTGACGGATTTAATCATAAGACGGCATGTTGTACTTCACAAACATCTTGCTCTCTGCACTTTATCATTGCCCGAGGTCTTCTTCCATCTTCTTGTAAGTCAACTCACATCACCAAGCCTGGTGTTTGCTAACGGTTAGGGTGTGGCTTGGGATCCTAACGTCCTGAGTTCAAGGCCTATGGTTGCTGAATTAACACCACAGGGTTGATTCAGCCTGCATCCTTCCGAGGTCGGTGAATGAGTACCAGTGTGTACTGGTAACACTGCATCGGCAGCATAGCTGTGCCCCACAATGATGCAACCAGCAGCCAAAAAAGCCTGCACACGATGGGAACTAACATCACCATCCTTGCTGCTTATAAATGGTGTGAACAAAAATCGCTTTCACTTCTCTGCGAAGCTTGATGTTGGATGCTTTGGTTTGAAGCTTCATTTACAATGAGTGAAATGAACCATTTTTAATTATCTCTCAGGTTTCAACATCAACATAATGCATATAATTAAGTTCTTTAAACTTCTTTGTTTTAAAAAGAAGATATATTATAATAACGGCTACCACCGCGGTGGTGCTATACAATACATACACATTTACGTAGAGAGAATTGGGGTCTTCCCCCCACCCTGAACTCCTCCGCCAGATATGCTACTCAGACAGAAACCATACTTGGGGTACCTTTTAAATATCATGCAAAATTTAGTTGTGGTTTGGTTCAGTCGTTTTTTTTTTTTAAGTTTTTTAAGCATATCTTCTCATCGACATTAAAAGGCAGTGTGGTGTGTGTGTGTGTGTGTGTGTGTGTGTGTGTGTGTGTGTGTGTGTGTGTGTGTGTGTGTGTGTGTGTGTGTCCTCCATAACTACAAAACCATAAAACCAGCAGCCTGAAACTTGCATGGATACTAAGAAATCTCCAAGGAAGTGCAAGAGTGAAAATTGGGTGTTTGGGTTAATTAAACTCCCCATTTGAAGATAATTAACGGTCTTATTAATTATATCCTTCATCAGGTGATCCTTGGCCACCTCACTGTCTGGGGTCTCAAGGTGTTTCCTGGGTGACCCCGCTGGGTCTCAAGCCGCCATTTTTTTTTGGCCTGCTCAACCTACCTTGACGTGGAACAGGCCGCAATGATTTCTCAACGATAAAGTTTCTTTTCAATTTCCTCACTCGTATTGAATGCCTGTTCATCAAAGCTATGGATTGCTGTACACATCACTTTTGTAAGTACTATAAGTTTCAATAGGAGCTTTGGAGCGATTTCATGCATTTTCTGAGACAATTTCCACGATCTACTCTCACGGACTAATTAAAGTATACATCAAAATATTATTTCGCTTTTTAGGATCGGATATCGTCCGGACTAAATAAGGTTCGAAATATATTGTGAAATCTGATAATTAAATAAATAACGAGTCTTATAAACTAAGCTGATTTTAGCTATTTACTTGAAGCAACCAAGGGCTATTTCCCTCCTCCGTACATACACAAGAAAAATGTGTAATTTCCAAAGCATTAAACTGAACTTTTCTACTGTTTGGAGAATTGAATGAGTAAACAAAAAATTTAGGAATGTAACAGAATTAACCACCTTCATTGAGCTATATGATGTTAATGCATTCACTGATAGACCTCACACCCTGTCCCAAGAGGGACTGCCTTTCCATAGCATCTGCCAAATCTGTTTCTAATTTTCAGAGATTGTGTGAGGTGCTCTGCAGGAAATTTAAAACAAATCTGGTGAAAAACGGACATTTCACAAAAAGTTAAAACGTTTGCGTGGACGCGAACTGATGTACCACACGACACATGCACAGACGTGCAGGCAAAATGGCGGATTTTTTGCAGTTTATTTCACGGGCGATTGAATTTGCAATATTTCCAGGGTTGTTCTGCATTAAGCAGCAATTATTTTATGGAAAATGTCATTTTTTGAAAGAATTCATTAAATTCCAATCAACTGCTGTGTGCGTGGTGAAGATGGATGTTAAAGTTAAAGGTATCCTCTATGGTATGCAGTGACAGCCTGGCCAATTGTTCCTATCAACAATTTAATGGAGTGCTCATGAGTGGCTTAACCACTTGGCCGCACCCATTGTCGATGCCGTACCGCCACAGCATCCTTCTGAGTGAACCGTTCACTCGTCGGCAGACGCTTTTGCCACGCCACGTCATTCAGAGCAAGTGGTTTATGATCCGTCACCTGAGCGAGTGTTCATACTCATCACCCTGAGAGAGTGGTTCGTTGCTCCGTCATCCTGACCAGTGCTTCGTGCTCCGTCATCCTGAGCGAATGGTTCGTGTTCCGTCACCAGCGCGAGTGATTCCTGCTCCGTCACCGAGCGATTGGTTTATTGCTCCGTCACACCTGAGAGAGTGGTTCGGTTCGTCACCTGAGCGAGTGGTTCGTGGTTCCGTCACCATTGACGGAGTGATTCCTGCTCCGTCACCTGAGCGATGGTTTATGCTACCGTCACCCTGAGCGAGTGGTTCGTGTTCCGTCACCCTGAGCGAGTGGTTCGTGTTCCGTCACCCTGAGCGAGTGGTTCGTGTTCCGTCACCCTGAGCGAGTGGTTCATGGAATCCGTCCACCCTGAGGCGGGGGGAAGTGGTTCATACTCCATCACCCTGAGCGAGTGGTTCGTGCTCCGTCATCCGACCAATGCTTTGCTCCGTCATCCTGAAGCGAATGGTTTCGTGTTCCGTCACATGAGCGAGTGATTCCTGCTCCGTCAATGAGCGAGTGTTCATCTCCGTCACCTGAGCGAGTGGTTCGTGACCTCATCACCCTGCAGCAAGGGTCGTGCTCCGTCCACCCTGAGCGAGTGGTTCGTGTCCGTCACCCGAGTGGTGGTTCGTGCTCCATCACCCTGAGGAGTGCTTTGTGCCTCCGTCACCCTGAGCGAGTGCTTTGTGCTCCGTTTCACCTGAGCGAGTGGTTCGTGCTCCGTCACCCTGAGCGCATGTGGTCATGCTCCTCACCTGAGCGAGTGGTTCGTGCTCCCTCACCCTGAGCGAGTGGTTCGTGCTCCGTCACCCTGAGGCAAGGTGGTTCATGCTCTGTCACCCTGAGCGAGTGGTTCATTGCTCCGTCAACCTTGATGCGAGTGGTTCATTGCTCCGTCAAACCTGAGCGAGTGGTTTGTGCTCCGTCACCCTGAGCAGTGGTCGGCTTCCGTCACCTTGAGCGAGTGCGTTCATGCTCCGTCACCTGAGCGAGTGGTGTCGTTTCCGTCACCCTGATGGAGTTGGTTACCGTGCTCATCACCTGAGCAAGTGCGTTCGTGCTCGTCACCCTGAGCGATTGGTTCGTGTTCCGTCACCCTGGTGAGTGGTTTCGTGGCTCCTCACCCTGAGCGATGCTTTGTGCTCCGTCACCCTGAGCGAGTGCTTTATGCTCCGTCACCTGAGCGAGTGGTTCGTGCTCCGTCACCCTGAAGCGAGTGGTTGTTGCTCCGTCACCCTGAGCGGTGGTCGTGCTCCGTCACCCTGAGGAGTGGTTCGTGCTCCGTCACCTGAGCGAGGTGGTTCGTGCTTCCGTCACCCTGAGCCAAGTGGTTCATGCTCTGTCACCCTGAGCGAGTGGTTCATGCTCCGTCAACCTGAGCGCTGTTCATGCTCGTCAACCTGAGCGAGTGGTTTTGTGCTCCGTCACCCTGAGCGAGTGCGTTCGGCTTCCGTCACCTTGAGTGAGTGTTCATGCCGTCAACTGAGCGAGTGTTCGTGTTCCGTCACCTTGAGCGAGTGGTTCGTGTTCCGTCACTTGACGAGTGTTCGTCGGCTCCACCCTGGCGAGTGGTTCGTGCTCCGTCACCCTGAGCGAGTGGTTCTGCTCCGTTTACCGGAGCGAGTGGTTGTGTGCTCTTCACCCGAGCGAGTGGTTAGTGTTCCGTCACCCTGAGCGAGTGGTTCATGCTCCGTCATCCTGAGCGAGTGTTCATGCTCGTCACCTGAGCGAGTGCTTGTGAAATAAAACACCGGATTTCTGAAGCCATTTGCAGAATTAACATGTTTCTTAAATACCAGAGCCAAATTTTTTCCACCTGTCAGCAACTGTACATAAAGATTCATGTTTATGAACATATCCCTGAAAACTTCTATATAAATGCAAACGTTTTTCAGTGAAAGCTACTCAAGGTTTCTGGGTGTATACAGTACATACTCTAGGTAGGTAATCACACTGACTCCAACCTACAGATTCCGAAAAATTGCTGGGATGGTCGGCCAAGCGTGGTGGTGTGTGTGTTTGTGTGTGTGTGTGTGTGTGTGTGTGTGTGTGTGTGTGTGTTTTTGTTCATAAAGCATAACATATTATTTCTGCAAACTCCCCTACCCCCACCCGTCTCCGTCTCCGTCCCGTCTCCGTCTCCGTCTCTCCTCTCTCTCCTCTCTCTCTCCCTCTCTCTCTCTCTCCTCTCTCTCCTCTCTCTCTCCTCTCTCTCTCCTCTCTCCCTCTCTCTCTCCTCTCCTCTTCTCTCCTCTCTCTCTCTCTCCTCTCTCTCTCCTCTCTCCTCTCTCTCCTCTCTCTCTCCTCTCTCTCTCTCCTCTTCTCTCTCTCTCTCTCTCTCTCTCTCTTCTCTCTCTCTCTCCTCTCTCTCTCTCCTCTCTCTCTCTCTCCTCTCTCTCTCATTATTCCCATCCTTACTCTATCCTTCTGGAGCTCTACATACACCTTGACAGGAGTTTGTCTCCAGACCGTGTTTATTGTATGACCGTAGAAAATGGATTTCAGACATTATTTTGTTTCAATCTTCCACTGTTATTCCTGCAGAATCATTTTGATGAGGCGTATGGAATCGTAATTTTATGCTCCACCGCACGTCTGCCTTCCCTTCCTCTCACCTCACACTGTCTTTCCTTCCCCCACCCCTCCTCTCTCCCCTCCCTCCTCTCTCCTTTTCTCTCCCCTCACTCTCCCCACGCTCTCTCCCCATCCATCTCTCTCTCTTCCCCACTCTTTTTTCTCCCTCCCTCCTTTAGTATTACGCGTCAGCGAAGCAACACGTGGTATTTGCTGTGTACTAATAAATGGCTCTGTGTGTGTGTGTGTGTGTGGTGTGTGTGTGTGTGTGTGTGTGTGCGTGTGTGTTGTGTGTGTGTGTGTGTGTGTGTGTGAGTCCTCCATAACTAACCTTAAAACCTCGCAGGCAGAAACGTGCTTGCACACTAAGCGGACTCTAAGGAAGTGCATGAGTTAAAATTGTGTGTTTAGGTTAATTTAACACCCCTTTTGAGACAATTCACGGCCTTTATTTATTATTCAACTCACTCAATCTGTCAACTTCCCGACCCGGATCACAGACAATGGGACTCCATCTCTTCTGGATTTGATTTTGATCAATTTCCCAAAAAGTTTGTGCTGTTCTTCTTCTGATCCAATCAGTTCATCTGACCATATGCTTGTTAAAGTGGTCATCTCTCTGGCTGTTATTAGAGAAACCACCTCAGCGCCGATGAGTCTGGCACTTCACCCAGGCCGACTGACACAGTCTTCATGCAGCCATCAAACTTCTAGACTCGTCTCCCATTTTACTTTCTCCGACATTCAACTCATCCTGGAATTCCTTCAAAGAAATCTCATGCACAGTGTTTATCCCATTTCATCTTCAGTTGTCCTACCCTTCTTCCCACCCATGGTACACTGAAGCTTGTGGTGAGGCGGTTGTCCTGAATACAACTTGCCTTTGCCTCATGGAAGGCAAATCGTACTAAAGGCAATCTCAGTTCCTTCCACCAAAGCCTCAGAACAAGTGTGTGTCTACCCTGAAGAGAGCCAGAAACAACATTTTTTTCATCTCAAGTCTAAACCTCTCAAACCTGTCTCCCTCCTCCAAATCCAAGCAGCACTAGTTAAGTCACTCCACCCTGGATTTATTGCTGCTTCTGCTCTCCCAACAATGGATGGAGGTCCACAATCCCAGACATGAAATCAGAGCCATATCCCAATTTTCCATATCGTGTGCTTTTGACATGGTCTGGCACCTGCCCTGCTCACCAAACTCACTTCCCTGGTATCCAAGGAACATCTCCATCCATGGCTTGTCAGACTTCCTCTTCCTGTCGTCGCCAACGTGTGGCCCGAAATGGAGTTCTCTCACACCTCTTCTGTCCAGACTGAATCCTCAACGGCAGCCGTTCTGGGCCCTGTTTTTTCTGTTTCATCAATGATCTCTCTAACTCTCTGGAAAATCCTCTTTATCTCTTTGCGATGAATCCCACTCTCGTCAGTACCATCTGTCATCCCTCAAACTGGCAAGAGCAGCTTCCGTGCTCTCTGCAGATCTGGATAAAATTACAGCTGTTCAACACGTTGGAACATGTCTTCCATTCCGACAAACCTCACACTCTTCACTACGTCTGCTCCGAAAGGACCGTTAAGAACGCTGCCCCCCCCCATCCCCCATCTACTTTCTCAACAATTTTCGAAGAAGTTCCTTTATTTAAATTCTGTCCACTATCTGCCATTATCTTTCTTGGGAAACCACAGTTTCCAACCTGGCCTCCAAAGCCAGTCACCGACTGGGCATCCTGCGTTCGTGCAAATTCCTTCCTCGGCCCACCTGGAGCTCCTGAACACATACCCAAGCTTTCTCCACAGCCTGATGGAGTACTGCCTCTCCCCTCTGGGCTGGTGCTCCTGCCTCTCATATTCTCGGCTTCACGCTGTGTTAACCAAGGCATTTAGGATCATTGGTATCTCCTGCGGTGAGGTGAGTCTTTTGGGCCTTCCACTCTATTTCTGCAGGCAGGTTGGTGGTCTTTCTGTCTTTGTATCATC
>CM068957.1:69075924-69091619 GCA_035128595.1 Eptatretus atami | reverse complement strand
GTTCAGGTTTCAAACACACATATGATATAATTAAGTTCTTTAACTATTTTGTTTAAAAAGAAGATATTTATATAATGGCTACCACCGGGTTTGCTATACAATACATACACATTTACGTAGAGAGAATTGGGGTCTTCCCCCACCCTGAACTCTCTCCGCCAGATATGCTACTAGACAGAAACCATACTTGGGTACCTTTTAAATATCATGCAAAATTTAGTTGGTTTGGTTCAGTCGTTTTTTTTTTTTTTAAGTTTTTTAAGCAATTTCTTCTCATCGACATTAAAAAAGGCAGTGTGTGTGTGTGTTGGGTGTGTGTGTGTGTGTGTGTGTGTGTGTGTGCTCCATAACTACAAACACATAAAACCGAGCGCCTGAAATTTTGCCATGGATACTAAGAAATCTCCAGGAAGTGCAAGAGTGAAAATTGGGTGTTTGGGTTAATTAAAACTCCCCGTTTGAAGATATCAATGGTCTTATTTAATTATTCCTTCATCAGGTGATCCTTGGCCACCTCGCTGTCTGGGGTCTAAAGGGGTTTCCTGGTAACCCCGCTGGGGTCTCAAGCCGCCATGTTTTTTTTGGCCTGCTCAACCTTACCTTGAGCGTGGAACAGGCTGCAACGATTTCTCAATGATAAAGTTTCTTTTTCAATTTCCTCACTCGTATTGAATGCCTGTTTCATCAAGCTATGGATTGCTGTACACATACATTTTGTAAGTACTATAAGTTTTCAATTAGGAGCTTGGAGCGATTTCATGCATTATCTGAGACACATTTCTCCACGACTCTACTCTCACGGCCAACCGAGCACTAATTAAACAGTATTATCGATCCAAAATATTCATTTCGCTTTGTTAAGATCGGTACTCGTCCCTCCCCCGTGGCGAAATACAGGTTCGACAAATATTGTGTTCGGGCTGTGTGGAAATTCGCGAAACCACCATTCAGGTTCCCGTTAGTGAGATATCTTTTAAGTGATGTTAGTTAGCCCCAAACCCATCCTGTATTACGAGGGATAATTGCATTGACTCAATTGCATACAACCGCACGCGATCCACTTTCGAAAGTTACGGCGCTTTCCTCTCCCCTGTCTCTACCCATCTTATTTTCTGCACTCACCAACACGCCCCAAACCGTTCAACAACAATCCATCATACGCCCCGCGCCATTATCTCCCAACCGTACAACTGCTGCACCACTCGGCTCTCGGCGGAACTCCCATACCATCTAGTCGGCCATTCCAATACCGGCATCATTCACACTGAGACGCCATCTAGTGTGCCTATCTGCCGAAAACCAGACCCTCCCCCCATCTGAGTACTTCAAGCCCCCTCTCTCTACCCTGTGACAGCCAACTCTCACCGCCAACGTCATCTGTTGCCGCCATTTACATAGCGAGACGTTTTCGGGCATAGCGTAGGTGACTCGACCGTTTCCAGCCAGTTTATCACAGCGTAGCCAGGCTCGTTATACTGCAAATAGCTGTGCTCTCTTTCCAGGGTTGCGCATTCGGCACTACGTGACGCTTACGACGCCCACATAACATGATCCAATACCACTCTTATGCTGCACGCGCGGTGGTCAGGTCTTGGTCCTACTGCGCTCCAGGACACATCTGAGAGATAAGATTCGGTTATTAGCATTTGATGTCTTGAGGATACAAGAGCCAGGATGTGCACGCCCCTCTCTCTTACCTCATCGGGGTGCTCTCATGATTTGCGAGCAGTACGCTCCGAGCCCACCTCGTGCTCGGTCGTGTAGTTGATGCCCGATAGCACCACGTCTGCCCACACTCTGGTGGGAGTCTTTCCTCTGACAAGCCATCACTCCGAACGGCTGCAGGTATCGGTAGACGAAGGAACCTACTTAACGTCCAGCTCGCCGTCGCGGACCATATCTCCTTGCGTCAGCTACGGTCGCAGTATGGATCGATGGTAAGATTACTGAGAGCGCTCGTCGTTCAGTGCGGCGAACAGCCTACGGAGGGGCTAGAGGCCGTGCGGGAGCGAGTACTCGATGATACCTACAGTGCCCGAACGGCTGAGCTCGGGTCCGGGCGAGGAAAAGGCGGTCGGCGACGACCGTCTCGGTGAACGCTCGTGCGCGGACCTCAAGCGAGTGCCAAGCCCATATCCCTCCCACTTAGGACAGCAGGTCACGTTCCCCCTCTTCCCTTCCCGCTCCTTGGAGGTCATGTAGCGACACATGGGGCCAACCACGTCTCTCCCATCTCCCAGCTTACCGTCAAGCAGGTTGCACACCGAGAACTGGCGATAGACGCCAGCCGTTGCGCTCAAGAGCACATTGCGACCCTGGTCCCCCACGGCCGAACCAGCGCTCAATAAGACCGACTTTCTGTCTTTCGTGACCTGGGTTTCCGCTAATCGTCAGGTGTGTCACGCGATTAGTGCCATCCGGACCCAGTGCTAGCTCACCCTAGCTCCGTCTTCGAAGGGGGTCTTTCCTTAGCCTTTTGTGATATGCTTGTTGTGGTCGTCGTGGTCTTGATGAACCGAATGCCTACTAACATTCGTCTTTATATGCAGTGTAAAATAAACCTTTGCTTGTATTCCGGTAGTAATTCTTTCTTTGGCATGTCTTCGCCTAGTAGGATCTGACATAGAGTTGCTATCGCTCAGTGTTCGCTCGGTATTACAGTTTAAATTGCTTGTACCTGGGTGTTATGACGACATGTTGACCCTTGTCTCTGTTCGTTCTTTCCTGCTTTTGATTGACGACCTCCGATCTTGTTCACGTTAAAGGTTGTACGATGAGGCACTGCATTCTCTCACGCCCGATAAATTAATCAGGATGAACCTTGCGAGTATGGAGCCAGCCTCGGCTCATGAGCACAACCGGGTCTGCTTAATACATCACCCTGCTGATAGCACTGAAACGGTGCCGTTCAGCGCGTTCGTGTCGGTTTGGAGTCGACCTGCAGGCGAAACGCGTGTCCTGACTCGCCGTGGCTCTTCATCCCGCGTGAATTAGGTAGGGTCGAGTCCGGTTCCACTTTCAGACTAAAGAGCCTCATCTCACGCGCTATAAAGTTTCTTTTTCAATTTCCTCACTCGTATTGAATGCCTGTTCATCAAAGCTATGGATTGCTGTACACATCACTTTTGTAAGTACTATAAGTTTTCAAATTAGGAGCTTGGAGCGATTTCATGCATTATCTGAGACAATTTTCCACGATCTACTCTCACGGACTAATTAAAGTATATCATCAAAATATTATTTCGCTTTTTAGGATCGGATATCGTCCGGACTAAATAAGGTTCGAAATATATTGTGAAATCTGATAATTTAAATAAATAACGAGTCTTATAACTAAGCTGATTTTAGCTATTTACTTGAAGCAACCAAGGCTATGTTCCCTCCTCCGTACATACACAAGAAAATGTGTAATTTCCAAAGCATTAAACTGAACTTTTTCTACTGTTTGGAGAATTGAATTGAGTAAACAAAAAATTTAGGAATGTAACAGAATTAACCACCTTCATTGAGCTATATGATTTAATGCATTCACTGATAGACCTCACACCCTGTCCCCAAGAGGGACTGCCTTTCCATAGCATCTGCCAAATCTGTTTCTATATTTTCAGAGATTGTGTGAGGTGCTCTGCAGGAAATTAAAACAAATCTGGTGAAAAACGGACATTTCACAAAAAAGTTAAAACGTTTGCGTGGACCGCGAACTGATGTACCACACGACACATGCACAGACGTGCAGGCAAAATGGCGGATTTTTTGCAGTTTATTTCACGGGCGATTGAACTTTGCAATATTTCCAGGGTTGTTCTGCATTAAGCAGCAATTATTTTATGGATAAAGTCATTTTTTGAAAGAATTCATTAAATTCCATCAACTGCTGTGTGCGTGGTGAAGATGGATGTTAAAGTTAAAGGTATCCTCTATGGTATGCAGTGACAGCCTGGCCAATTGTTCCTCATCAACAATTTAATTGGAGTGCTTGCATGAGTGCTTAACCACTTGCCGAGCACCCATTGTCGATAGCCGTACCGCACAGCATCCTTCTGAGTGAACCGTTCACTCTCGGCAGACGCTTTTGCCACGCCACGTCATTCAGAGCAAGTGGTTTATGATCCGTCACCCTGAGCGAGTGGTTCATACTCCATCACCCTGAGAGAGTGGTTCGTGCTCCGTCATCCTGACCAAGTGCTTCGTGCTCCGTCATCCTGAGCGAATGGTTCGTGTTCCGTCACCATTGCGCGAAGTGATTCCTGCTCCGTCACCCCTGTAGCGAGTGGTTTATGCTCCGTCACCCTGAGAGAGTGGTTCGTGTTCCGTCGACCCTGAGCGAGTGGTTCGTGTTCCGTGCACCATGAGCGAGTGTATTTCCTGGCTCCGTCACCCTGAGCGAGTGGTTTATGGCTCCGTCACCCTGAGCGAGTGTTCGTAGTTCGCGTCACCCTGAGGCGAGTGGTTCGTGTTCCGTACCTGAGGCGAGTGGTATCGTGTTCCGTCCACCCTGAGCAGAGTGGTTTATTTGATCCGTCACTGCAGGAGTGGTTATACTCCATCACCGGCTGAAGGATTGGTTCGTGCTCCGTCATCCTGACAAGTCTATCGTGCTCCGTCATCCTGAAGCGAATGGTTCGTGTTCCGTCACCCTGAGCGAGTGATTCGGCTGTCCGTCACTGAGCGAGTGGATTCGTGCTCCGTCTTACCTACTGAGCGAGTGGTATCGCTTTGCTCCAGGTCACCCTGAAGACGAAGTCTGTTGTATCTGTTGGCTCCACGTCACACCCTGAAGCATTCTGTGTCAACCTGTAAGTGAGTGGCTTCTTGCGACATCACTCCTGTAAGGTGTCTTTGTGCCTCACGATTCACTCTAGTACGAGTGGCAACATTTGTGCTCGGTCACCTGAGGCGAGTGGTGGAATTTGTGACTCCGTCACCCTGAGCGAGTGGTTCATGCTCCGTTTCAACCGGGCCTGAAGTCGTTAGTGTCGTCCCCCGCTCTAGCAAACAGCGTCACCTGAAGCGAGTGCGTCAAGTGCTCCGTCACCCTGAGCAAGTGGTTCATGGCTGCTGTCACCCTGAGTCGATGTGTTATGCTCGCGATCAACCTGCAGCGAGTGGTTCATGCTCGTCCAAACGCTGAGCGAGTGGTTTTGGTGCTCACGTCACCCTGAGCGAGTGGTTCGGCTGCCGTCACCCTTGAGGCGAGAGTGGTTCATGCTTCCGTCACCCTGAGCGAGTGGTTCGTGTTCCGTCACCCTGAGTGAGTGGTTCGTGCTCTCCATCAACCCTGAAAGCAAGTGGTTTCGTGATCCGTCACCGCTAGAGCGAGTGGTTCGTGTTCCGTCACGCCTGAGTGAGTGGTTCGTGCTCCATGCACCCCTGAGCGAGTGCTTTGTGGCTCCGTCCCCATGAGGCGAGTGCTTTGTGCTCCGTCACCGCTGAGGCGAGTGGTTCGTGCTCGCGTCACCCTGAGCGAGTGTTCGTGCTCCGTCACCCTGAGCGAGTGTTCGTGCTACCCAGTCACCCTGAGGGCGAGTGGTTCGTGCCCGTCAACCCTGACGAGTGGTTCGTGCTCCGTCACCCTGAGGCCAAGTGGTTGCGCTCTGTCACCCTGGAGCGAGTGGTTCATGCTCCGTAGCAACCCTGAGCGACGTCGGTTTCATGTCTCCGTCAACCTGAGGCTGAGTGGTTGTGCTTCGACGGGGGGGCGGGTCACGGAGGGCCCCCGGTCGAAGGCGAGTCGGTTCGGCTGTCCGTCTACCTTTGGTGTCCAGAGGTGAGTGTAGGGTCCTTTCCATTTTCTTGAAGGCACTATCGCGTTTTCTAATCGCGGTCGGAGGAGAGTAGTGGTGCTCGCTTGTCTCTTGCGCACTCCACCTTGGGACGCCGCATCTGACGTATTAGCTGTTCCACCAGGTCGAGCGCACTTATAATGAAGGTGCCCTGATGGCTGGTTCCCCGACTGGCTTCACACCACACGCTTCGCACAACACCTGATGGCTCAAAGAGTGGGTTTTCGATAATTGCCCACTCGCTCGACCCACATTGAGTCTGCCCGTGAATTCTCGATCCAAGCAATCAAGGGTAAAGGATGAGCTGGGCACTCTGTTATTACATCGACAGGGAGCGAGAGTGGTTTGTGTAGGCTCTTGGTCACACTGAGTAGCACGAAAGTGGACCTTGGAGAGGAGAGAATTCGAGACGTATCACACCAGCCCCTTAGAGCACTAAGGAAGCGAGTGTGCTCATTCTAGTATAGGGCTCCGTCATAGCACAGGCAGACAGGAATAAGTGGAGGTTCTATGTACTGTCCGTGAGCGCTGCTTGGAGGTCAGAGTTGCTGATAGGAATACTCAGCCCTGCAATTCTCCGAAGTTTAAAATAGAAGAAGCCAAGGTCGATCTGATCATATATATGATCTGATGCTCAGACACATAGTAAGCAGCCATTGCTATGGAGTATACTTCTCGACACACAGATGTCTATTAACTATTAATAACTTGATTTGAGGTGTAGCCCCAAAATGTCATTTTCTCTCGCATTCTTCGAAGTTTATGAAAGGAGGGAGTTACTGGAAGATCATGGGTATCTTGAAAGTGCTGAGACTCGCGCACAGTGTGTACCAGAATACTATTGTTAGTATTCGCGCACTGAGGTACACGAACGAGCAGACAAGAGAAAAGAGAGTGTAACAGATATTAGAGAGGCCAATGATTGTTAATGATGAGAAATTAATATTACAAAACCAAGAGGAGAACACTGAAAGCTGCATGGAGCATAAATTGTTGCAAGAAAAGGCTAACATGTTGTATCAGCTGAAAGGCTTACTCAAGGGTGCCTTGCGAGACCTCTGTATCATCAAAGCATGGGCTAAGATTTGGCCTCAATAGAGTATGCTATCAAGCTGACTTCGAATAATATCTCATTACACCGACCTCTCACAGAAAGAAAAATGGACGTAGAGCTAGAGATTCGAGGCCACGCGTGTGATGAGTGTGGTCGGCAGTGCCTAGTAGTAGGATGAATGGCAGTACGTCTCCGAGCTCAGTGTGTGTAGGCCTTCCGTGTGTGAGAAATGCCTGGGGAGTGATCTTGGTCGATTGGGCTTTTGTGATTCATTTTCAAAAAGCATAACGCAACTCTTGGTATCTAATGGTATTGCACTGTTGTCTCATCTAGACGCTGGCTCTCTAGCGTCAGCTTGCCTATGTGGTGGGTCAGGAAAGGTCATAGGCCGATGGTGAGGGCTAGATTCAACAGAGATGCCGTAACTTCATGCGTCTCGATGAGAAAGGTGAATATAAGGTGGGTTTGTCCGACGATCCTTCCGGAGATAGGATGAGACTGTGGGATTTCCAGGATTTAACGACATGTTCAATTTATCAGACCAGAGTCCAATCATTTTCAGATCTGCAGAGAGAAATGCAGCTGCTCTCTACCTAGCAGAGGATAGGGTACTGTTTGACACAATGTGGAGTCATTTGCAAAGAGGAGAGGGTTTTCCAGAGCAATTGAGAGGTCTTCAATATAGATGAGGAACAAGACTGGATCCAAACACTGACTTTGGGAACTCCAGCCTCCACAGAAAAGGGGAGGAGAGAATTCAACTGATGGCAACATGTTGACGCTTTGAGTGGAGGAAGTCAGAAACCCCGAGAATGAAGACAGTCCTTATGCCACAGGCAGAGAGCTTGGCAAGCAAAGTAGACGTGTCGAATACCTGAGAAATGTCCAGGGAGATGGTTCTAACCTCTAATTAAGATTGAGGGCCTCCAACTATTCCAGAGAGAGGAGCAGAAGCAAGTCCAGAGTTGAATAACCAGGAAGGTTGTTTGAAAACAGGAAAAATTGACATCACAATTCACAAGGATTGATGGATTCCATGACTTTGCTTATTATTTGAAGCAAGCTCACTGGCCTATCATTGTTGGGGTCTGTTTTTTGTACCTTCTTGTGGATGGCAGTAATGTTTGCTGGCTTCCATGCAGAAGTGAGGTGGCCAATGGAAAAGGACAGACTGAATAGAGCAGATAGATGGGAAGAAAGAATTGCAGATTCTGATTTGAGTACATGGGCAGTGATGCCATCTGGGTCCATTGCCAAAGCAGGGTCAAGGCTGCATGGAACTTTTCTACTCTTCTTGGGTGAGAAAGACATGGACTCCACAGACACTGGCTACGTCAGAGTAAGATGGGACAGAACGAGGTGGGTTGGGTACACCAGATCTGGAGATAGACAGAATTTAGACTCTGCCTTATCTCTGGCAGAATCTGCAGTCAAGCACTTGAGTTGAGGGATGGTTGGAGTGGGAGCATACGCCAGTGAGACTTCACAAAGTGCTACCATGACATGGAGGAAGAAGCCTGGAAAGTTAGGCCTTGAAATTGTAAGAAGATGTTCTCTGGCTTTCCTCAGGATGGACACAGTTGTTGCGAGCCATACAGAATGAATGAAAGTTACCCTCAGTAGGATTGACTTTCAAAACTGAGAAAGCAAGCTGCTTGACTGCAACCACCTCCCTTCAGGATTCAGTCTATCAGTGTCGAGAGGATGGATAGGAAAGCCACAGATGGATGAGATTAACTGGTGTGTGAGAAAAAGTTGGCTTTCGTGAAAGAATTCCCAAGCGAATCAATATCAGGTGCTGTGGAGTTGGGTTCCAATCCTTTTTTTTAGAGAGTTGTCCCTGCCTGTTGATCTGTGTGAACATCCATTTTATACATCATTGAGGTTGATACATCACTTACCATAACCAGCTTTGTTTCGATGGAGAGATCTTCTGTGTGTTCTAGGTGTTAAATCTTTCATTCCTCAAAGGCCTGAGATTCATAGACTCATCCAAGATGATGACGGCTCGGTGGTAATCCCTCCATAGAGGTAAAATAGTCATGTGGGTGGGGGGGGGCTCATGCCCATTGCTAAGTGTTCTGGGGACTTTTTGTATACAATGTCAAGGTTGGTGGGGGAGCTAGAACATAGAATGGATCAGGACATAATAGTAGAAAGAGAAGGGGGAACACACCAACAGCAGGGATGAAGGACAAAATAGAGGGAGACTTGAAGAAACAAGCAATGTGAGGAAGAAAAGACTAAGGGAGAACATGAGGGTGGTAAGATGGATAGAGCCACAAGTTCCAGAAGGAAACTGGAAACTTGGAAGAAGGTGGGCTCAGGGAGGGTTAATGGGGATAGAATTATGTTGATTTTGGATGGGGAATGATCTGAGATGGTGGTGAACAGCTGTCTCTTAAAGCCCTGGAGGGAAGAATGAGATTGAAGAGAATGCGTAAGTTGGTTCCACAGGTGGGGAAAAAGATGAAAGAAAGAGTGGTGAGCAGCAATTCTGGGTTTTGGGGGGTTTTGCCAGAAGGGGGTTGATGGTGGACCATGTGTGCCCAGCAAAAACCTTGGGGAAGAGAGGGGCAAAGCAGAGAAAGAGCAGAGGGTGCAAAGACCAAGAAAAGAGGTGGTAGAACACAGAGCCCGAGGATGTCTGTGATTATGGAAGTGATAGGCCCATCAACTCAGCTTAATCATAGGAGATTCCAATGATCTTGAAGACCTTGGTTTTCACAGCATCAAGCTGAATGAGGTGTGAGGCAGGGGAGCCAGCCAAGAGGGGAAAGTAGTACTCCGTCAAGCTGTGGATGAAGTCCTAGCAGGTGGATAGGAGTTCAGGTGTGCCAAGGAAGGCCTTTGCACGATGGAGGATGCCAAGTCGGCGACTGGCTTTGGAGGCCAGCTTGGAAATGTGGCTTCCCAGGAAAGATCATGGCAGATAGTGCGATGCAGAAGCTTGAATGAAAGGACTTCTTCAAGAGGATTGTTGAGAAAGTTGATGGGTGAGGAGGGGGGGGGCGGGGGGGGGGGTTCCAGACAGTCCTTTCAGAGAGACACAGTGAGAGTGTGTGATTTGTCAGGATTGAAAGACACTGTTCCACATGTTGGACCAGCTTGTAATTTTATCCAGATCTGCAGGGAGTGACGAGGCTGCTGCTTGCCAATCTGAGGGATGACAAATGGAACGGCAGAGGGTGGAGTCATCAGCAAAGAGAAAAGAGGATTTTCCAGAGAGATCATTGATGAAAACCAGAAAAAGAACAGGGAGAATTGGGAGAAGGCTGATTGGTCTGTCGTTTCAGGGATCTGCTTTTGCACCTTTTTATGCAGAATGGTCATGTTTGCTGATTTCCAAGCACATGGCAGATGACCTTGAGCAAATGAGAGGGTGAATAGAACAGAGAGAGGGTGAGCAAGAGCAGAGGAGCAGGTTTTTAGGACACATGGGCTGATGCCATCTGGACCGGTTTCAGAATCTGAGTCAAGGTTTGACAGCAAGCTCTTCACTTTATCCGGAGAAAAGGAGAGTCCAGGAACAGCTGGGTGCGACTGGGTAAGGTGGGTACAGAAAGAGATGGGTTTGGGACACAACATTTCGAAGCAAACACAGTTTAAGCGTTCAGCCTTTTCACGTACAGTGTCAGCTGTAAAGCCATTTGAGGTAAGGGAGGGGTTGAGGGGAACATACACCAGAAGCAGACTTGTGTCTTTTTTTGTATCCATTGTCGAGGCTCGTATGAGAGCTAACGCACAATGCACAACAGCGGGGGCAGGAACAAGAGGGGTGGGAGAGGGAGGAACAAAACAGTGGGAAACAGAGACATTAGGAGATCTGTGGAAGGGAGAGTTGGGGCAGGGAACACGGTGGCACAAGATGGACACCACAGGGACTTTCAGAACCTTACACGACAGGGAACTTATGGAAGGAAGGAAGGGAATTTTAAGAGGTGGGTTTGGGGTGGATTAACGGGGGTAAAAAAGATCGTGTGTTTTGTATGTGGGAAGATAAATGGTGGTGGTGAACAGCTGTTTTGAAGACCTGGAGGGAAGAATGGAATTGAAGTGAGTGTGGGAGTTTATTCCAAAGACAGGGAAAAAAGGGAATGAAAGCTTGAAGGTGAGCAGTGATTCGTGATTTTGGTAGTTTTACCAGAAGGGGGTTGCTGGAGGACCTTGAGCACCCTGCGGAAATATGGGGGGGGGAGCGGGGGCTATCACAGACAGATCGGGGGGGGGGGCGAGACCGGAGAGGAGATGATACAAGACAGAAAGACCACCAACCTGCCTGCAGAAATAGAGTGAGAGGCCCAAAGACTCAGCCTCACCGCAGGAGATACCAATGATCCTAAATGCCTTGGTTTACACAGCGTGAAGCCGAGAATAATGAGAGGCAGGAGCACCAGCCCAGAGGGGAGAGCAGTATCCATCAGGCTGTGGACGAAAGCTTTGTATGTGTTCAGGAGCTCAGGTGGGCCGAGGAAGGAATTTGCACGACGCAGATGCCCAGTCGGTGACTGGCTTTGGAGGCCAGGTTGGAACTGTGGCTTTCCCAAGAAAGATAATGGCAGATAGTGAGACCCGAAGTTTAAATGAAAGGACTTCTTCCAGAAGATTGTTGAGAAAGTAGATGGGGGGATGGGGGGGGGGGCAGCGTTTCTAAACGGTCCTTTCGGAGAGACGTAGTGAGAGTGTGAGGTTTGTCAGGATTGAAAGACATGTTCCACGTGTTGAACCAGCTTGTAATTTTATCCAGATCTGCAGAGAGCAACGAAGCTGCTGCTTGCCAGTTTGAGGGATGACAGATGGTACTGCAGAGAGTGGATTCATCGGCAAAGAGATAAAGAGGATTTTCCAGAGAGTTAGAGAGATCATTGATGAAAACCAGAAAAAGAACAGGGCCCAGAACGCTGCCTTGAGGGACTTCAGTCTGGACAGGAAGAGGGTGTGAGAGAACTCCATTTCGGGCCACACGTTGGCGACGACAGGAGAGGAAGTCTGCAAGCCATGAGTGGAGATGTCCTTGGATACCATGGGAAGTGAGTTTGGTGAGCAGGGCAGGTGCCAGACCATGTCAAAAGCACACGATATGGAAATTGGGATATGGCTCTGATTTCATGTCTGGGATTGTGGACCTCCATCCATTGTTGGGAGAGCAGAAGCAGCATATCAGGGTGGAGTGACTTAACTAGATGCTGCTTGGATTTGGAGGAGGGAGACAGGTTTGAGAGTTTAGACTTGAGATGAAAAAAATGTTGTTTCCTGGCTCTCTTCAGGGTAGACACACACTTGTTCTGAGCTTTGTGGAAGGAACTGAGATTGCCTTTAGTACGATTTGCCTTCCATGAGGCAAAGGCAAGTTGTTTCAGGACAACCGCCTCACCACAAGCTTCAGTGTACCATGGGTGGGAAGAAGGGTAGACAACTGAAGATGAAATGGGATAAACACTGTGCATGAGATTTCTTTGAAGGAATTCCCAGGATGAGTTGATGTCGGAGAAAGTAGAAATGGGAGACGAGTCTAGAAGTTTGATGGCTGCATGAAGACGTGTCAGTCGGCCTGGGTGAAGTGCCAGACTCATCGGCGCTGAGGTGGTTCTCTAATAACAGCCAGAGAGATGACCACTTTAACAAGCATATGGTCAGATGAACTGATTGGATCAGAAGAAGAACAGCACAAACTTTTTGGGAAATTGATCAAAATCAAATCCAGAAGAGATGGAGTCCCATTGTCTGTGATCCGGGTCGGGAAGTTGACAGATTGAGTGAGTGATATAATTAAATAAGGCCGTGAATTGTCTTCAAAAGGGGTGTTTAAATTAACCTAAACACACAATTTTAACTCATGCACTTCCTTAGAGTCCGCTTAGTGTGCAAGCAACGTTTCTGCCTGCGAGGTTTTAAGGTTGAGTTATGGAGGACTCACACACACACACACACACACACACACACACACGCACACGCAACACACACACACACACACACACACACACACACAACACACACAGAGCCATTTATTAGTACACGAGCAAATACCACGTGTTGCTTCGCTGACCGTAATACTAAAGGAGGAGGGAGAAAAAGAGTGGGGAAGAGAGAGAGATGGATGGGGAGAGAGCGTGGGGAGAGTGAAGAGGTGAGAGGAAGGAAGAGGAGGGAGGGGAAGAGGAGGGGTGGGGAAGGAAAGACAGTGTGAGGTGAGAGGAAGGGAAGGCAGACGTGCGGTGGAGCATAAATTACGATTCATACGCCTCATCAAAATGATTCTGCAGAGAATAACAGTGAAGATTGAAACAAAATAATGTCTGAAATCCATTTTTACCGGTCATACCATAAACACGGTCTGGAGACAAACTCCTGTCAAGGTGTATGTAGAGCTCCAGAAGGGATAGAGTAAGGATGGGATAATGAGAGAGAGAGGAGAGAGAGAGGAGAGAGAGAGAGAGAGAGGAGAGAGAGAGAGAGAGAGAGAGAGGAGAGAGAGAGAGGAGAGAGAGAGAGAGAGAGAGGAGAGAGAGAGGAGAGAGAGAGAGGAGAGAGAGAGAGAGAGAGAGAGAGAGAGAGAGGAGAGAGAGAGAGAGAGAGGAGAGAAGAGAGAGAGAGGAGAGAGAGAGGAGAGAGAGGAGAGAGAGGAGAGAGAGGGAGAGAGAGGGAGAGAGAGGAGGAGACGGAGAGAGACGGAGACGGAGACGGAGACGGGTGGGGTAGGGGAGTTTGCAGAAATAATATGTTATGCTTTATGAACAAAACACACACACACACACACACACACACACACACACACACACACACACGCACACACACACCGCTTGGCCGACATCAGCAATTTTTCGGGAATCTGTAGGTTGGAGTCAGTGTGATTACCACCTAGAGTATGTACTGTATACAACCCAGAAACCTTGAGTAGCTTTCACTGAAAAACAACGTTGCATTTAATAGAAGTTTCAGGGATATGTTCATAAACATGAATCTTATGTACAGTTGCTGACAGGTGGAAAAAAATTTGGCTCGGTATTTAAGAAACATGTTAATTCTGCAAATGGCTCAGAAATCAGGTGTTATTTCACAAGCACTCGCTCAGGGTGACGGAGCATGAACCACTCGCTCAGATGACGGAGCATGAACCACTCGCTCAGGGTGACGGAACCTAACCACTCGCTCAGGGTGACAGAGGCACAAACACTCGCTCCGGTAAACGGAGCATGAACCACTCGCTCAGGGTGACGGAGCACGAACCACTCGCTCAGGGTGACGGAGCACGAACCACTCGCTCAAGGTGACGGAACACGAACCACTCGCTCAAGGTGAGGAACACGAACCACTCGCTCAGGTTGACGGAGCATGAACCACTCACTCAGGTGACGGAAGCCGAACCACTCGCTCAGGGTGACGGAGCACAAACCACTCGCTCAGGTTGACGAGCATGAACCACTCGCTCAGGTTGACGGAGCATGAACCACTCGCTCAGGGTGACAGAGCATGAACCACTTGCTCAGGGTGACGGAGCACGAACCACTCGCTCAGGGTGACGGAGCACGAACCACTCGCTCAGGGTGACGGAGCACGAACCACTCGCTCAGGGTGACGGAGCACGAACCACTCGCTCAGGGTGACGGAGCACGAACCACTCGCTCAGGGTGACGGAGCACAAAGCACTCGCTCAGGGTGACGGAGCACAAAGACATCGCTCAGGGTGATGGAGCACGAACCACTCACTCAGGGTGACGGAACACGAACCACTCGCTCAGGGTGACGGAGCACGAACCACTTGCTCAGGGTGATGGAGCACGAACCACTCACTCAGGGTGACGGAACACGAACCACTCGCTCAGGGTGACGGAGCATGAACCACTCGCTCAAGGTGACGGAAGCCGAACCATCGCTCAGGGTGACGGAGCACAAACCACTCGCTCAGGTTGACGGAGCATGAACCACTCCGCTCAGGTTGACGGAGCATGAACCACTCGCTCAGGGTGACAGAGCATGAACCACTTGCTCAGGGTGACGGAGCACGAACCACTCGCTCAGGGTGAGGGAGCACGAACCACTCGCTCAGGGTGACGGAGCATGAACCATCGCTCAGGGTGACGGAGCACGACCACTCGCTCAGGGTGACGGAGCACAAAGCACTCGCTCAGGGTGACGGAGCACAAAGCACTCGCTCAGGGTGATGGAGCACGAACCACTCACTCAGGGTGACGGAACACGAACCACTCGCTCAGGGTGACGGAGCACGAACCACTTGCTCAGGTGATGGAGCACGAACCACTCGCTCAGGTGACGGAGCATGAACCACTCGCTCAGTGTGACGGAGCAGGAATCACTCGCTCATGGTGACGGAACACGAACCATTCGCTCAGGATGACGGAGCACGAAGCACTTGGTCAGGATGACGGAGCACGAACCACTCCGTCAGGGGGATGGAGTATGAACCACTCGCTCAGGGTGACGGATCATGAACCACTCGCTCAGGGTGACGGAACACGAACCACTCGCTCAGGGTGACGGAACACGAACCCTCCAGGGTGACGGAACACGAACCACTCGCTCAGGGTGACGGAGCATAACCACTCGCTCAGGGTGACGGAGCAGGAATCACTGCGTCTCATGGTGACGGAACACGAACACACTCGCTCAGGGTGACGGAACACGAACCACTCTCTCAGGGTGACGGAGCACAAAACTGCACTCCGCTCGAGTGGTGACGGAGCAGAGAGATCACTCAGGCTGCATATGGTCCGACGCGGGAATACACATACAGGCGGCTCTTGAACCATATACGCAACGTGCCGAGATGACGGAGTGGCAATTCGAAGATATGAGCACAGCACTTTTTTAGTTATTGAGGGTCAGGATGTGAAGACGGA
>CM068957.1:69050985-69062210 GCA_035128595.1 Eptatretus atami | reverse complement strand
TTTGGTCATCTAGGTCTATTGGGTCTTAAAGGTCATTAGGTCTTAAGGGTCTTCAAGAGTCACGAGTGTTCCTCTTCTTCCCCCCCCCCCCCCCCCCCCCCCATGATCCCTGGCCTGGTTGGGAGTCCACATTTATATTTGATTTCTTTCATAATTAAACAATTATGTTTATATATATTTTTAATTTTGGGTTGTGCGCACTAGCCCAGAGACAAAGTAACTCCTGGCGTTGGAATCACCATAATGGCTTCAGCAGTTAAACATTGTTTTGAGAGAGAGAGGAGAGGAGGAGGGAGGAGAGAGGAGAAGGAGGAGAAGAGGAGAAGAGGAAAGGAGAGAAGGAAGGAGAAGGAGAGAAGGAGAAGGAGAAGAGAATACAAATTGGTGATTAGCGATCTCTCGTTAATGGTACTTTAGGGATTTCTTTTGGTGTTTAAAGTCTTTGTAGTTCAAAAAACTCTCGACAATAAAAGTTATGGCTTTTAAATGCTTATATTCACTCTACAGTAGTTAGCATATCATTGTGTACACATTTGAATGGTGGCCATTTTTTCCCATATTACCATTACCAACAAGAACATAAGGGAGAGAGAGGAGGAGAAGCGAGAGAGAGGGAGGGAGAAGAGGGAGGGAAGGAGAGGAGGGAGGGGAGGAGGGAGAGGGAGAGAGGAGACGAGGAGAGGGCGAGAGGATTTTTATTTTAAAATGTACAGGGTGAGTCATAAGTCCCAGGACACGGTTTAGCTGCCTATACAAAATTTGTATACATACCATCTAACAGGGTGAACCATTCTCGGGTCGACATCCGGAACTCGCCGACCATAATGCAATGTCCGCATAGCAACGCTGGCGAAGGGAAAACAAAGACCTCGTCCGCTCCGGATCGCCCTGCAATGCGTTGCACGGTGTATGTAGCGCTAGCGCTATCGCACGGCATCGACTCGTACCTGTTACAAGTTTGTTTGTCTCGTAGCCTTTATTACATTATTAATTGCAACAATGCCGAAAAGTGGCTGTATTTTCAGTTGTACTAATAACAAGGCAAAAAATTCAGAACTCTCCTTTATACTCGTACCAAGTCGGGCTACTGAACCAGAGAGGAGACTTCTGTGGCTGAGAGCCATGAAACAAAAAATTTGTGGCTTCCAGTGATCGGTAGTTTATCATTGCCTCATGTGTAAACACTCCTGAGATTAAAAAGAAAAATATATTTCTGTGGTTAGTTATTAAAATAGTACCAGGGCAATTATGCGATGGTACATCACGCAAAAACATGAATGCCTTGGCCCTTGATTGCCATTAATAGGTTAGAACTTGCAAACTAAATGCAATGACAATGTTGTCAGCCTTTTCCGTTAAGTTCACTGCAGTCTTGTCTCAGCCCAGGTGCTTCAACTCAGCAGCCACAAGAAATAGCCACGCACTGCTACATCATTACAAAACGTAGAGACACCAGGCACACATGCTCACTCACATACGCAACGCTCATACACAATAGTCATACACACAGTCATACACACAGTCAAACACACAGTCATACACACAGTCATACACACAGTCATACACACAGTCATACACACAGTCATACACACAGTCATAGACATAGTCATAGACATGGTCGTACACATGTCGTACACATGGTCGTACACATGGTCGTACACATGGTCATACACATGGTCATAACATAACATGGTCATACACATAGTCATACACATAGTCATACACATAGTCATAACAAATAGTCATACACATAGTCATACACATAGTCATAGACATAGTCATACACATAGTCATACACATAAGTCATACACATAGTCATACACATAGTCATACACATAGTCATACACATAGTCATACACATAGTCATACACATAGTCATACACATAGTCATACACAGTCATAGACATAGTCATAGACATAGTCATACACACAGTCATACACACAGTCATACACACAGTCATACACATAGTCATACACATGGTCATACACACAGTCAACACATGTCATACAACAGTAGTCATAGACATAGTCATACACATAGTCATACACAGTCATACACATAGTCATAGACAATCATAGACATATTCATACACATAGTCATACACATAGTCATACACATAGTCATAGTCATCTACATAGTCATACAGACCATAGTCATAGACATAGTCATACACACAGTCATACACATAGTCAAACACATAGTCATACACATAGTCATACGACATAGTCATAAACATAGTTCAAGAAACATAGTCATACACAATCATACCACATAGTCATACACATGATTAAAATCAGGATAACACAGAATTTATACAACATGAATGTGAGCAATATTTTAATCATCTCATTGAAATTCTGCCGGGTCAGTGAGTGACCCACAACTAGCACAGACGACTCACCGTCACACAGTACAGACAAGGCAGGTCAATTAAAACTATTACTAACTAGCCACGTCAGTCGGGAGTTCATAAATAGTTGAAATAATATATTAACACTCCCAGTACAGTAACATTTGATAATACACAGTTAAAACCTGGTTTTAAAAATTGAATTACATACCTGGTGTCTTGACTAGATACGTGTATCCGTCCAGGTATTGCACGTTCGGCCATTCCTTCGGGTTGTCGATCCACGAATCACCGGGGTGCTGGTAGGACAAGAATCAAGGCCAATACTGTATTTTGGCTCGATATCCTGGCGATGCATCACCTCACAAATGTTCTATATGTTGATATGACATGCAAACACTTGGAGTGAACACAATGTATCAACAATTATCTGAAATACATCGCAAAAAAAAAAAAATACACTCGGCTTTGCGAGCAAGTAAAACCACGATGTCGTGATCCTGCGACCGGTGCTGCGTTTGTTTTCCCCTTGCCAACATGGCGGGTCGGCGTGACCGAGCGAAGTCACGTGACTGTGACGTATGTCCGACCTCAAGAATAAGCCCCCAGGAGTAATAACATATTACACTAACTAGTAGATTACCTGTCCCATGGATAAGTTGCAGAGATGGTGGTGGTCATGCGATGTTGTTGTCCTTCGCGGTTCGGAGATGTGCAGTCATGATTTAGTTCCCTTTTTTCACCCCAGAGGTTGCAAAAGACCCAAAACATCCAGAGGACCCAAAAGACCAAAAAGGCACAGATGACTCAAAGGACCCAGAGGACTCAAAGGACTCAAAGCACTCAAAGGATCTCAAGAACTCAAAGGACCCAAAGGACCCAAAAGACCCCAAAGGGTTATTTCGTATTTCCAAAGTTACAATTCATCATTTCATATTTTCTGCCAACATTTTTAGATGCTTCAAGCATATCATGCTGTTAAACAAAAGTTAAGTCTCCCCATTAGGATTCTTTATGATTCTTTTATAGTTTACATTGCATCATATGTAAAGTACTTTTGATTTCTAGAATTATTGGTTTGTTTTGCTTGGGAAACAGTGGTTAGTTAAATTGATGTTTGTGCTCTTCTGGGCCTGACTGCTAGGGAGCTGCAAGGCGTTGCAAGGCTGCCATCTAGTCCCAAAGAGCTGTATACCAACAAGCTTTTCCTTTACAATTACAAAATAATTATTCGCAGCTGGGGTGAATGATATGTTAAAGCTCCTGCCAATTGTGGGTAAGACACAATTGGGTTTTTAAGATGCATCATATCATGTGTGAAGTTATACTACTCCTGCTGTTACAAATAGTATGGTGTTTGCAGCTTTGAAAATTAATGCTTTAAATATGAGCTCCTTTACATGGAACTTCAACACAGGAGGAGACCATGAAGCCCGTCAAGTCTGTGCAATGGTTGCTAACATATGCTTGTTTATTGTCCATGCTCTATCCTTTTTAAATGCTCACCGTTAAGCAAGAAAGCACGTATCAATTCTCAAGTCATCGGTATGATTCGGCCAGGGTTGGGTAATTAAACCGCCGACCTCCCAGACTTGGAGTGGACACTCTAACTGCTGTGACACTGAGTCTGCATGCTTAACTATTTGTTCTATCCTCTTGCTGATAATTTGCCAACAGGAAATGAAACCAATATGGTGGCTGAATGGTTGTGGAGTTTAGATATTTCTCACATTTATGCCAATAACACAAATACTTAATTATTGAGGCACTCGGGCAAAGCGAAAATGAGTATACAAGTTTATTTGGTTACAACCCCTTGGGACTGAACCCTCCTAACAAATTACATCTAAATACTGCGTATTCTTTACAATAGGTTCTATGGCAACTAAAAAATAAGTTCTGTAGAATTTCTATACAAATTGAGGCCCAAATTCTAAGAAAAATGTACTTTAGATTTTCTGAAAACACATTTTATTTAAAAATATATATTGAAAGAACATGTTCTGCATAATGCATTCTTTAGATTTTCTCCCTTTACATTTCCTGCAAAACACATTTAAATATATAATTGAAATAACCCGTTCTATATAATTTGCTTCTCAAGTTGTATATAATTGTAAAAGTTCCATGGAACACGTTTAATATTTTATCTGCAGGGGCAAATATGATTGAAAAAGGGGTCGTGCCATATCAGCACCATAGATCGGAAGAGAGGAGTGACCTAAACGTGAACATTTTACATATGTTTCTGCCTCTCCTCCCCTACCAGCTTCATCAGCATGTTCTGACCACTCCTCCCCTCCAGTCCCCCAACCCCTACCTCCCATTCCACCCCCATGCCATTGGCCTGACAAAGTATCTCATCAAAGACTTTATTATAATAACCATCAAAAGGCTTATTTTCTCGGAGATGAGGCAAATCGAGATAAATAGACAGGAAGCCATGGCTTCCCCAGTGTTTCAACAAGGTAACAACTCATGGAGGCTGTGAGCAGTGGTATCAGGGGAGTTTAACAAAGTCGTACCATTCCCTTGGTAGAGGAAAATCAAATAGTTTCTTAAAATATGCAGTTATTACCTCTGCCACTGAAGGTGGACGCAGGTTATATTTTCACCCCTGTCTGTCCGTTTGTCTGTTTGTCTGTGAACAGGATATCTCAAAAAGTTGTGGACAAATTCGGTCGAAACTTGGTGGATAGGTTGGGTGTGTGACGAGGAATAGTTGATTCAACTTTGGTGAAGGTCCGGATCCGGATGCGAGAATTAAAAATTATTTTTAGTGATTCTTCACCATTGAGAGATGGGGCCAAAAATTATATATACAGGGTGTCCCAAAAGTCTGGATCTATGAGCAAAATTTTATTTTAAAGTTTTATTACAGTAAATGCTCAAATTGACGGCCTTGCGACTTCACGACACATTGCTTTATACGCTGAATACAAGAACGTTGAACATTTCTGAACCTAAAACGTTTAAACACTTTTGGATGTGTTATTGGATGCTTATCAGGATGCTTTCTATTGAATTTGGCAGCAACTCCTCTATGTGAAGAATCCTGTGTTGTATACATGAGAATGAGTTCAATTCGATCTTCTATTGTGAGTTTCGAAGCCATCTTGGATCTGAAATAAAAATAAAAATATCAAATTGTACATAGGAAAATGCCGATGGATCCAGACTTTAGGGACACCCTGTATATGTGTATGGACATATATATATATATATTATATATATATATATATACACACACACACACACACACACACACACACACACACACACACACACACACACCACACGTGAAAAATTTACAACCCCCCATCTTTCCAGTTTTTACTGAAATTTAAGCAGTGCAAGTCCAGTAAATGACCTGAAATGTACAAGCTAAGCGGTAAACTGCCAAGGTTAAAAAAAACTTAGGTTACCAAAAACTGAAAAATAATGTATATTTCAGAGTTGTTAAAAAAGGCCCTTTTCAGGGAACAAGTAATGGGTTAGCAACTGCAGCTGTTCTGCAGCAATGGAAGTAAATTAAGCCTTGAAAGTTTGATGCAAACAATTCCTACAGGTGTCCCAACTTTTGTTGATTAGTTACAAACCTCTGTCTGTATAAAGTAGTGTTGGAACAGACTGTGTTGCTACACCCTCTGAAGCATTATTTGGACAATATTGCACTGCAGGAAGTAGTATATTGCTCTCTAATGGCGGAAAAAGACAATTAACAAAGGAAGACAGACAGACCATTATCTATATCTTATATTACTAAATCTCATCTTGTGGTATTATTATTATTATATATATATATATATATATATATGGATATATATGTATGTTCCCAACATACAGCCCAAACGGTACATGATAGCGCAAAAATTTTAGGGCCACCTTACTCATCATTCACCTGCAGTGTGCAGTATCAAGTTTCGTTCAAATTGGGCAACGAAAAAAATTATTAAAAAATCAATTCCGATTCAGTCAAGTTTTGGTATGACAATCCATAAAGCCCAGACAAACCATGGAGAATGTGTTGATATACCTCGAGAAACCGGTTGGCCTGAACAATGACTCCGGAGCGTAATGCTTAAATTTTCTTCAAGTTAAAGTTTGACCACTAAGTAATATTAAAATTTTGTGTCCTTTTTTTTTCATCAACTGCTGTCACAACGGGAACCCAACGAGTTCACAGGTCATCTAGTAAACCTTAAAAGTGTAGGTCTTTCCTTTAGAGAAATTGCAAAGAGGCCAAGGTGTCAGTGAGTACAGTTTGCTACACCATCAAAAAGGCACTTAGAAACTGGAGGAAACTCTGATAAGAAGAGGTCTGGCAGACCCAAAGCTACAACACAATCAGAAGACATATTTCTGAGAGTCAATAGCTTGCGTGATGGGCATCTCACAGGACAGCAGCTTCAAGCACAGCTTAACCACTGTCGAAGTAAGGAAGTCTCAGTTTCAACTGTGAAGAGAAGACTTTGAGCGCAGTTTGACAGGTCGAGTGCAGTAGAAAGCCATTGCTAAGATGCAAAATAAGAAAAAGAGCCTTGTCTGGGCCATGAGCAGGCAGTGTGACTTGAAAACTGGAAGAAGGTCTTGTGACCGATGAATCAAAATTTGAAATATTCGGTTCATCACCAGGGTTTTTGTACCCGTCGAGTAGGCAAAAGGATGGTTCATCAGTGTGTGACACGAACTGTCAAACATGGAGGAGGAAGCGTAATGATCTGGGGCTCTTTTGCTGGATCCAGAGTCAGCGACTTGCACAGAGTGACTGGTACCCTGAACCAAAAGGTCTACCACAGCATTTAGCAGCACCATGCAATACCCTCTGGTCTCTGCCTAGTTGGTCAGGGGTTCATCCTACAGCAAGATAACAACCCAAAAACAACCTCCAGGCTATTCAGAACTACCTTGGAAAAAGAACAAGACAGTAGGCTTCAAATCATGGAATGGCCAGCACAGTCTCCAGACTTAAACCCCATCGAGCTGGTTTGGGATGAACTGGACAGAAGGGTGAAAGCAAAACAACTTACAAGTAGCAAACATTGTGGGAACTTCTGCAATAGTGTTGGGAAGAACTTTCCGAACAATATTTGATTTCCATTGTAGAACGACTGCCACAAGTATCTTCGGCTGTTATATCTACAAAAGGTGGCTTCTTTGATGAGTGAGTCAAAAATTTAGATTAAATTTTGTTCAACAAAATGATTCCATGATTTCTTTTTGATCTGCAATTGTTTATTTGTTCTATGGTTTAATTTCAGAGTACATTGAAACATTAAACTGCTTAAATTTTGTAAAAACTGGAAAAATGGGGGTGTTCTAAAACTTTTGACCGGTAGTGTATATATATATATATATATATCGTGATATCTCAAAATGTTGTGGATGAGTTATGACAAAACTCGGTGGATGAGTTAGTTAGATGACAATAACAAGCCAATTCGATTTTGGTTAAGGTCCGGATTCAGATCTGGCCTATCGATGGGAAACAAAACGTAAACTGTTCAGCCTGGCAGAGGTATCCACTCCACTGAGTGCCGTTCTAGTTGAGAATTAATTTTGAAAGTGAATTGATTTTAACAAATGCTCATTAGTAAGGAATGGCCCTCACAACATGATCGTATGTTTCTTCCTTACTGGAAAAGTTTACATTAAAAGGATTCAAAAAGGTCATCTTAACTGAAGGTCAGGTGGCTTCCTTCAAATTATAACTAAACTCGTGGAATCCCTAATCGTAGCTAACATCGTCTTTCTTTTTCTCAAACAGACTGATGTGTGAACATCAGTTTAGATTCCATTCTGGCCACTCCACTTTTGACATGATGCTTCCTCTCCTCAACAATGGTTGGACAAACGAGACTCATGCAAGGTATCATGTCAGGGTTGTCTGTCTTGAAATATCTTGGCAGTTTGACACAATCTCGTACCCTGTTTTGGTTGGCAATCTTTCTGTCTGGAATACAAGGCCACTTTCTTTCCAATATTGTTGATTTCCTCCACTTATACAGTCAGTGTTTCGCTCTCAAAGGAATCCTCCCATCTCATGTTCTCGTTGAGGCTAAAATACCCTCATGCAGTGTCTTAAGCCCGGACCTGTTCTCTAAAACACCCTCTTTTCTTCCTTACAGATGACTTCACATTATACCTTTCAATTCCAGATCCCACTTCCATGTCAGCAGCAGTGGCTTCCTTCTCTGCTGACATGGGAAAGCATCAGATACTGCTCTAACCAGGACAATCTGACATTGTCACCCTGTGTAACAGAGTTACGTGTTGCCTCTCTACTTAAAGAGAAACAGACAAAGACGAATGAGATTGACCGCATTTTATTACACTTAGAACTGCTTGTTCACTAGACTCAGTGCTATTCCGGTTACGGTCACAAAACAACACAGTTTCGACTTAACCAGCACAATCTAGTGTTTAAGAACAAGTTTACCTAGCCAATGCAGTGTCAAAAAGTTTAGTAATGTACAGAGGATAGTGGTTCACCCAGATGTTACAACAGGTTGTAAACTATCATATAAAATGAAACATAAACTTCCATTAAGTGATATGCATAGAATAGCCAGTGTTGCAATGAGACGGTTACGATGCAACGACACCTGATACATAAAGTCATTACATACACCAACAATGTCTGGGACACTGTTTACCAGTACATGTGGGCCTACCATTAAAATAATCAACAAGCTATATCACATATCTCAGAAACCCCTATTTCCATATATGTTAAACAATACATGCATGTGGTCATATGGTTGCTGTACTACACACACACACACACACACACACACACACCGGTCAACTAAGAACTGTTATTTACCTTAGCATGGAGGAATGATGTCTGAACCATGGCAATCAAGCATAACAGCAAAACTGGATTCCTGGTACATACACTGGTCACGACCAGGTACCACTGGTCACGATAGTGATCATCACCTGACAAATGCCTTGTAAAGCAATGTTCCACATGATTGTACTTATTATTATGTAAGAAACAAACTGTGTCCATTACTATAAACTAGATATCAGCATGGCCAGCCTTGGTTACATATAACAGAGCCATAACACTTTACTATGAGGCAATGCACACTGCAGCAACACACACAGAACTTGGTGACACTGGTGACGTCGGTCAACCTCTGATATGTCTCAACTCTTGTATCTAACATGGTTTGGCACATAACGATAAAGACCGATTTCACCATTCAGTTTACAATGACATTCAATCACTGAGATGACATGGCTTTGGATCGTATTTTGCAAACTGATACAATCTATTAACTATGCGATAGGATTAAGTGGAGCCCAACGGAATCACGACAGGCACGGGAAATGGCGGGCCAGAAGCTACTTTATTCTACCCTGCATATCAATATGTAAGGCTGTAAATACACCACATTTCCTCCCTTCTAGATCTAATCCCACACCAACAAGTCAACCCACACGACAATAACTTAATATTTTACTCATTTAATGAACCCTAGAAAATGGCATAATCAAAGATATTACAAGAGCATCATAACAACAGAACACCGCAATCCATCACCTACAGCAGGTAACTGAAATGTACCATCTAGTGGATTGAGCACAGGGGTGAAACATACCCTGGCTCGAGATTTTGAGGGGATTATTCTGCCCCATAACTGAATCACTTCACAGATCCAATCTCTCTGGGACCTGATAGTGTCTCTGCGGATACCGCCTTGTCCCCAGAGCTATCTCGATTGGTTGAGATGCGGCATCTTGATTGGTACAGCATCGGTTTCAGTGGGAACCGCTTCCGCTGGTCCAGGTATCCTCTCAGTTGACCCCGACCCCTCTAACTCCATTCTTACAGGAGGAGGAGGGTCTGCTGATTGGAAAGGTTGAGCTTCACAGCTCAGCCCGGTATCCCACATTTGGTCCACATGCCGTTTCGAAATGCAGGAGTGAAGGACATGTTTTTCTTTTCTTTGCTGGAGCAAGCTCATGAAAGAGCAAGGTAGATCTGACAATGGGACAAACATCAATGGAATGGACGAACAGGATAAGGAAAGTGAAGGGAAGAAGCACTGAAGATAGTAACTAAGATGGTTGGGTTTGGAAAGTTTAATGGGGGTGATAAAGATCATGAGACAGAATTGGGGATTACAAGAGATGGTGGTGCACTGCTTGCTTGAAGCCCTAGAGTGAACAGTGAGACAGAATAGCCTCTTGAATGTGGTTCCATAGACTGAGGAAATGAAGGAGAAAAGAGTTGAGATGTGTGGTCAGCCTGGATTTTGGAAGCTTAACAAGGAGAGGGTTAATGGAAGGACATGTGTATCCTGGAGTAGATAGGAAGGGTTGAAGGAGTGAGAGAGCACAGAGAGAAATATTGGAGAAGAGGTGGTTAAAAAAACCCAGAGAGACCACTGACCTGCCTGCAATGTCAAAGCAACAGACCTTGTGATCCAGCCTCACCACGGAAGACTCCAATAATTTTTGAGAGTTTTAGATCCCACAGAATGAAGAAGAGACAGAAGTGATGTTGAAGTGCCAAACCATAAGAGAGAGCCGTATTGAGTTGAGCTATGACCTACGGACTCGGTTTTTCAAAAGAAAGACCAATCGAGGGAGGATGCCCAGTCTGCGGCTGGCTTTGGAAGCCAGATTTACTATGTGGTTGGCCCAGGAAAGGTCATGGCTGATTGTGAGGCCTAGACATTCAAAAGATTGAACATCTTCCCATGGAGGATGAAGGAAATAGATCGGTGGGTTTGTTTGATGATCCACCTGGAGAGATAGGGTGAGAATGTGAGATTTTCCAAGGGTGAAGGACATGTTCCATTTATCAGATCAGCATCTAATCATTTCCACATCATGAGAGAGAGAGAGAGAGAGAGAGAG
>CM068957.1:69034102-69047082 GCA_035128595.1 Eptatretus atami | reverse complement strand
AGGTGGGGTTGACTCAGCCTGTCATCCTTCCGAGGTCGATGAAATGAGTATCAGTGCACTGGTGTCGGCGCACAGTATCAGTGGCATGGTCATGCTCCAACAAAATGATAGCTGCCTGGCAGCCAAGTTGCCAGGCACCAGAAGAGGAAGACCATAAGATTACACACATTTTAATTTTGTTTTAAGTTCAGTTAATTTCAATTCTTGTATCAATCAAACACAAAATACGAGAAGCGTACATCATATTTTGAGAAGAGTGGAGGAACCTGAATAAAAGCATGGCTGGTAAAGTTTCAGGTCCCTGTTGTAATGGTATTACATGGGTTTGCTGTTTTTACTTTGTGTTAATTGGACCGGAAGTGCTGGTGTGTGGTTTGGTAAAGAGGGAGAGTGCTCTATCATTAACATCAGACTCTACATGGTGGCAGTAGTTATGCAGCACATCTTCGAGTCCCTCAAGGTAACAACGAGCCGGTGTTTCCTGTGCCTCCTTTGATCACCTCATTGGCGCAGCCATTGTTCACAATGGCGGACCTGGCGGGAATTCCCTGCATGGACTGGGCCGCGTCAAATTTAGTGGTGGCTTTCAAGATGTTTAGGCAGTGAATGGAGCTGTATTTTCAAGGTAGAGGCATTATGGAGAGCAACCATGTGCCACTGATCCTGGTTCAAATGGGAGAGGAAGGCCTCAAACGGTACAATGCATGAACATTAACAGACGAACGCGGCAGCAAGCCACACATATTTTCAAGTGCTTCCTGGAACAAATGGAACCCTCGGAAAACTTTAGGATCTGTTGACTGGAGCTTCACAACTGCAGCCAGACTGCCGGTGTGTTGTTGGATGCTTTTAACAGCCGGTGCAAACTTCTCTCCCAGAAATGTGATTTCAGCTCCAAACAAGAAGAAGATGAACACTTGTTGGAGCAGATAATTGCAAGTACCCCAATTCCCGACTTCCAAAAGGAGATTTTAACAAAACCTAAGACCTTTACCCTTAACGATGTCTTGAAATTGGGACGCACACACGAAGCTGCCGACACAAACATCAAATAGTTGTACGCCGTGAATGGCTTTGCAAGTGAAGTGGCAGACAACGTAAACATCTCCGCTGTTGGCCCGAGACTCATCAAATGCAAAAACTGTGGTACTTTACACCCTCCAGTACATAATCGATGTCCTGCTCACAATGGTGCATGCAGATTGTGTGGTAAACTCAGCCATTGGGCCAAGTTCAGTCTTGTAAGTTTCTACAACCGTGACCCAACATCCCGTCAAATGCCTGCAACTACCAGTATCAAGCACCCATAAATTCTGCACCCAACAGCCGTCGTCCGACAGGGAATGCTTACCAGAACTCCCAGATATCATATGCTCGTGTTGACCTTCACAACATACAACAAGATACGTTCGATACCCATACGTAAGATATTCGCGGTTCCCTGATACTCATGGTGTTCTTCGTGCCACTGAACAACATGAAGCAGCATCTGACACTCGTATCATGAAACAGCAACAACCCTGATGATGCTGTGTCACAATTTCATGAACTGGTTCTCGGCTCGATTATTACACCTGGTCAACATAACGATGCTTACATCGCACTTCATCTCGGTCTACACAACAGGCCGGGTGTTCATTATTTTAAGCTGAAGGTGGACACAGGTGCCCAAGGAAATACTCTACCCATTTGTATTTTTGATGCATGTTTCCCAAAATGCTGGATTGAAATGATGAACCTTGCACTGGCTCCCTCGAAGCAGCACGGAGTGTCCTAACTGGGTATAATGGAACCCACATCAAGTGTTTTGGTACTACAAACGATCACCGTGGATTAACTGCCTAAATTGTTCGCAAACTGCCTAAATATTCCCCCAGCTGCACAATTATTGTGACCCTGGGACAGATGTTCTCTGAGCATTTCCTGATACGTTGATGAGCGATAACGGTCTTCATTTTTCCAGTGTGGAATTTCATTCTTTCGCTGGAAAATGGAATTTTGACCACATCAAGTCATCCACGACATACCCAAATTCAAGTGGATTAATTGAGCATCAGGACAAGATGGTGAAATCCATTCTGCGCAAATTAAAAAGTGCAGGAAATGTATGATGGCCCAAAAACCTCTGTGAGGGTAAATGGAGTGCAGAGTGAGGATTTTGAAGTGAAAGTGGGTGTTTATCGGGTTCAGTCCTGAGCCCAATCCTGTTCATCATGGTTCTTGAGGCTGTATCAAAGGGATTCAGAGGAGGCTCCCCTTGGGAACTCCTGATGACCGAGTGCTGATAGCTGACAGTGTGGAAGAGGTAATGGGTAAATATATTGGATGGAAGGAGGGTATGGAGACCATAGGACTGAAAGTGAATACAGGGAAAACAAAAGTACTGATTAGTGGTGTGGGAGAAGGAAGTGTGGAAAAAAGAGGGAGGTGGCCCTGTGCTGTCTGAAGAAAAGGTGTTTGTAACAATTCAATATTGTGGCAACAATATTCAATATTGGCATCAGGGATAGACTGCAGGTGGCTCCTGACTTCAAATGTGCTGTTTGTGCAGGTAAACAAGTGACTCCAGTTAGAGCGGAAAGGTTAGTTTATGGGGATATATCCCTGGCACGTGTGGATAAATTCTGTTACCTTGGTGATGTGATTAGTGCAGGTGGTGTGGAGGCAGCAGTGAATGCAAGAATTAGAAGTGGCTGAAGGAAGTTTAGGGACCTATTGACATTGAAAGAGACCGCTCTCTCCGATTAAGGGAAACCATTATGCAGCTTGCGTTAGAAGCATGATGATGTATGGCAGTGAAACATGGGTGATCAAAAAGGAGGATGACCGGAGGTGTGAACGAAATGAAATGAGAATGGTGAGGTGGATGTGTGATGTGACACTGAAGGATAGGAAATCAAATGTGGAATTAAGAGATAGGTTAGGTATATAAAGCATTAGTGAGGTTAGGGGTAGGTTGAGATGGTTTGGACATGTAGAAAGGATGTGGTCGGGTAGTTGTGTAAGGAGGTGTATAAATATGAATGTGAATGGAAGGAGAGCTAGAGGCCGTCCGAGGAAAACATGAGATGTGTTGCTGAGAGATGATCTTAGAGTGAGAGGCCTAACAAGAGGGCGAGCAAGGGATCGTGCAGCCTGGAAAGCAGCCATTAGGTGAATCACGGCTTACACATGCAAGCGTGGAAACGGCCGTAAGATGATGATGATGATGATGATGAGGAAATGATTTTCATCGAGCACTGCTAGTTTGGCATTCCACACCGGTGAACTTCAACTTGGCAAGTCCTGCTCAACTACTAATGGGATGGAGTGACATGCTGGTGTAGCTTGGTAAGTTTTTGTGGCACTTTCTGCATGCCATATCGATGTTGTGTGTTTTCCTGACTCATGCTATCCACTTTTCACCATGTGGGGTTTTGCCCATCTATTAATGTTTTGTATTATGTAGAGATATCAGTTGCTTCACTGGATTGACCACCTTTCAGGTACCAATCATCAGTTTTAATGAGTGTGCTGCTTGCTATATGTGGGTTCTGCCCAAGTCATGTCTGAGGCCAGATTGCTTGCATTGATGTGCAATTGCCAACTGTCTTACCCTGCCCAGCCACATTGCCCTTTTATGTTGTTCAAATATTAATTTCAAATTTCTCCCAGATTCACGGATGTATGATTTGCCGCAATTCTTGTCAATGATGTAGTTGTGGGTTTGAGGAGGCAACTTTGTGTTTGAAAAGAAAGTTCACACCCAAGATTCATCACCAAATGGAATTTCGTATTTTTCATTGAGTAATAAAGCTGCAAATGGTGTGCAATGATTTGTATGCTACACCAATTTGTACATCACACATTTTTGCCAATTCTTTCAGAGAACTCTCCGTAATAAGGTAGTATACACTGCCAAACAAATTTCCAATTCCTTGCATTTTGCCTTTTAAGAATTTTTGAAGCTTGGGAGTAAACTCCAGGCACATCCATTATTCTGTAATATCCATCCATCCATCCATCCATCCATACCATACTCTGTGCAGAGCATTGGTGCTGCCGAAGCAGTCTCCTGGGCTATTGGGCACAATCCTGGACAGTTCACCACTCCAACCCAAGATACCAGCAAGCTGGTATTCATTTTGCCAACCTCAGTAGGATGACAGGCTGAGTCAACCACACCTGGAATTCATTCAACAGCCAAGCAGGATTTGAACTCAGGACCCGAGAATCCCAAGCCCACCACTCTAGCCATGAAGCCAACACCAGGCATATTCTGTAATATGTTGTGTCAATTTTATCTTTGGTTAAAGCGTACAGTACGTGGATCCAGATACCAACTTGTACATGGAATGTTAGCGTATGAGCAACACTACAATTATGGGAGATAGGATTACACGTTTCAGAGTTTATTGGTGTGAGTTGGTTTTCTGTAAGTAAGTGTCTCCAAAGAACCATCAGGCTTTCTTGATATAGCGGTTAAGCTTTGAACTTTCTCTATTTCTTTTGTTAATTTGATGTTCGGAAAAACTTGACAGTTGTTCAAGAAGGTGGCAATCTTGTCCCGATTGTCAATAGTGATCATGTGTCATCCACATATCTGTTACAATAATGTGGCAGCCAATCGCAATTTTATTCTCAAATATTTTGAATTTTATTCAATACATAACCAGATTTGAAACCACTGACACTAGAGATCCCATTGTTCATGAAACTTATCAATAACAGAATGAGGATTGAACTGGAAAATTACCAACCACAGGAGCAAGCAACTTTGAGAAGTGGATACTTGGCAATGGATCACCTTATGACAACAAATTAGCTTCTGGAAAAATCAAAAGAATATGAACTTCCTTTGTGTCTCACATTTACTGAGAATGATAAAGGCTTCGATAGTGTAGAAATAAATGCCGTCATGAAAGCTCTACATCACCTAACTGTCAGATACATCAATATCTTAAGCGAGGTGGAACAGACGTTGAAACCACATCAAAATAGTGGCAAGATCATGATTGAAACAGGTGTCATACAGGGGGATACAATCTCACCAGAATTGTTCACTGCATGACTAAGAGGAGTTTCGAACACCTGAATTAGGAGAATAAATGTTGATGGAGAAAGAATATACCACTTACAGTTCACAGGTGATATTGCTATAATTTTAAAGAACAGAAAATCGTGCTCAAACAGCTCAATTTTGAAAATCAAAATATTGGACCAAAAATGAAGATGACAAAGGCCAAATGAATGTTCAATCACGATGCAAGAAAAGAAGAGATTCAAATTGATCATTGAAATATGGAAGAACCTAACATTTAAATTTACTTTAGACAACTCGTACAAATGGATACGGATTACTCTCAAATACAAGGAACTTCAACGTTGGAGTAGGCCATCAGGCCTGTGCAGACGTGCCAACATCTTAGTGCTCCCCCATCCTCACTACTTCCAGATACTTGTCCAACACAATTTTAAAACTATCCACTGACGTTACTGACATTACCTTTGCAGGGAGACCATTCCACGCATTCACCACTCTCTGAGTGAAAGGCCTTACACATGCTGGTGTGGTGAGTATCCTAACTCTCTGCTTTACTCTAAAACTGTGCTCCCTTGTCCTGACAGTGTCCATTGTTCTGCACTTATTTTATCTATATCCTTCATTTTCTTAAATATCTCACAATCATCTGCCTTCTGATGTGATAATTTCTGTCTCTTTCAGCCAATTCTCATTGCTTAGTCGAGCTAGGCCATGAATACATCTAGTCACTCGATGCTGAACCCTCGATATGGCAGCTAAACCAGCTATGTCTTTCAGATGTGGTGACCAAAACTAAGACCTCACTACATTCCTGTATGGTGATAACACTACTGCTTTTGATTTATAATTTACCCCCCTACAAATGCAAATGCAACCATCCATCCATCCGTCAGGACCATCCTCTGTACAGAGCATCAGTGCTGCTGAAGCAGTCTCCGAGGTTATTGGGCACAATCCTGGACAGGTCACCACTCCAACACAGGATACTCAAATGGCTCAATCATTCCAGCAAGCTGGTACTCATTTTGCTGACCTCAGAAGGTTAACAGGCTGGGTCAACTCCACCTGGTATTAATTCAATGGCTGAGCAGGATTTGAACTCAGGACCTTAGGATCCCAATCCCACCACCCTAACTATTAAGCCAACGCCAGGCATACAAATGCAACCGAAAACTCTATTAGCTTTATCTATGGCTACCTGACATTGCGTTGTCTGCTTAATCCCAACATCTATAACACTGGGGAACAATTTTTTTCTTATTATCTGTTGCATGAGATTTTTCAACTTATTCTATGTATTTTTTCAACGCTGATTTCAAATCTGAAATCGGTTTTCCTCTACATGCTCAGTTTTCATGCAATTTGAAATTTGCAATTTTCGCAAAAAAGGACACCCATTGCTATATTTTGCACTAGGGATAACTTGAGAACTAGGGGTGCGATTTCGGACTTTAGTGGAAATATACGATGCTAAACTGCTAAATAACTAGAGACCGTATTCGTTTTGCTGCTAACGATTTGCTCACGATTTATTTGACATCATTTTTCTTTATCTTTATCGATATTTATCTTTATTGATATTATATATTCTTTAACTTTATGTTTTTCTTTGTTTCAGATGTGATCATGGCTTCTTCAATAAGACATAAATGTGTAAATAATCCTGATGCATTCTGTTATATATGTGGCTGCTACACACTACTTCGTCAAAAGCGCAATATAACATCGTTTGTAAGGTGTGCCTATAAAGCCAATTTGATGTTCCCCTTGGCGACCAAGACAAGAAATGGGCTCCTCATATTGTATGTCATAATTGTGAGAAATGCTTCGTGACTGGACAAAAGGAAACGAAAGGGTCTGCCTTTTGGAGTTCCATGGTTTGGCGAGAACCCAAGGACCACGTAACTGACTGCAATTTTGCCTCGTCAACACAAAGGGTGTCAGCAGAACCGGCAAAAGATCTCCTATCCCTGTATTCCCTCAACAATTCGACCTACTCGGCACTCTGAGGAACTCCCGTTCCAGTCTTTAATGGTTTTGTCTTATCTGAAGATGAAGGCAGTGAACATGATCAGCAAGAGCACGAGGGTCGTGATGACGGGCTTCATAAATGGTTTCAGAATCCGAAGCCTCCTCATTGATACAAAGTCATCAGCCCCTCAGCAGTTCAGCCAACCGGAATTGAATGACTTGTGCGTGATTGGGGGCTCTCCAAGAAAGCAGCTGGGTTTAGCCTCCAGGCTGCAAGAAAAAAATCTACTTGACCACTCTGTAAATGTTTCATATTTCGAAAGCGGGACCATCTTTGTCGCTTTTCTCAGAAGACAAGCAGTTTGTTTACTGCCACGATATCCCAGGTCTTCTCAGGCAATTAGGTGTTACTTCGTATAATCCAACAGAATGGCGATTATTTCTGGATACCTCTAAGCGCAGCCTCAAGTGTATTCTCTTGCACAATGGCAATGTTTATGGAGCGGTTCCATTTGGTCACTCAGTGCATTGCGAGAAGAACATAATGACAATAAATGGTCATTGACTTACTCAAATTCACGAGCACAACTGTATCATTTGTGTGGACCTGAAAATGATCAACGTTCTCCTTGGTCAACAGAAAGGCTTCACAAAGTTTCCATGCATCTCTGATGTGGGACAGCCGAGCTCGAGAGAAACACTGGATCCAGAAGGAGTGGCCCATCCGTGAAACTCTGGAAGCAGGCATGCCAAACATTGTGAATGACCCAATCGTCAGCCGAGAGAAGATCATTTTTCCCCACTCCATATCAAGCTCGGCTTGATGAAACAGTTCGTGAAGGATTGAGTACTGATGGTGAATGTTTTCAACATATAGTTTCTGCTTTTCCTGCTTTGTCTTTCGAGAAGATCAAAGCAGGTGTGTTCGATGGCCTCAAATTCGTGCCCTTGTACGTGATGAGGAATTTGTAAGGAAGATGAATGCAAGGAGAAGACAGCGTGGCTGTCTTTCATCGCAGTTATACAAACTTTATTGGTAACAAAAAGGCAGATAACTATGAGTTTCTGGTTACTAAAATGCTGTGGCTTTTTGCGATCTTGGGTGCAACATGAGTGTCAAGCTCCATTTCCTGAATTGTCACCTTGATCAATTCCCTGACAACCTTGGGCTGGAAGTGAGGAACAGGGAAGCGCTTCCATCAGGACCTCATGACGATGGAAGAGCGCTACCAAGGGCGATGGGACAAAAATATGATGGCGGACTACTGCTGGAGCATCAAATGAGATTGCCCTGTGGAAGTCCACAAACGCAAGAGCTACAAGCGCAAATTTTGCCTGAATAGACCTATTTGAACTTTGCATTCCATCCTTATCAATTGTTCTGAATCACCTATCGTCTTTATGTCGAAATATATGTCAATTTAAATTTGCTTTTAATTCAAATTGTAACTTACCAAATAAATGTTGAAAATGTTGAATTGCAAAATATATGTTTAATATAAATTTGCTTTTAATACAAATTGTAACTTACCAATAAATGTTGATAATGGTGGATTGCAAAAAATCTAGAGCTTACAGAGAGAACTAACTTCAGATATGAATTCAACACACTCAAATTAGGTATTAGATTCAAGTGCTGGTATCAATGCAACAAAAACTTTGTTCCCCAGTGTTATCATTCCCAGATCCTTCTCCTGTATCCCAGGCTCTAAGGCTGCCTTTTGCATTAAATAATCTTCATTTTCATTATTCTTACCAACCCTAGCCCTTATATTCCTTGTGTTGAACTGCATCTGTCAATCTTTTGCCCGGTCCATTAAAGTATCCAGACTTTCATGAATCTGATCACCACTCTCTCTGCTGTCTACCTGCAAATTTGGAAGCCTACTCTTCACCCAACTGTCCAAATTAATGATGTAAATTAGGAATAATAACAGTGATAGAACTGATTCCTGGGGTAGCCCATGACTTTCGATTCTCTCGTCAGATATACTCCCATCCACAGACACTTTGCTTCCTATTACCAAGCCAGTTTCCAATCCAGTTGGCTACTTCACCAACCACTCCACAAGCTCTCACCTAATCAATAGCCTTCTACCTTATCAAAAGCTTTTTGATAGTCTTGATAAACTACATCCAATACACTTCTCTCATCCACACAGTCAGAAAACTGCCTCAAAAGAACTCCATTAAATTTATTAAACATACCTCCTTTGGTGATTCAAATGGTTCCCTATCCATTCTTAACTAATGACTCCAACCCTTCCCGACAACTGAAGTCAAACAAACAGTCCTCTCGTTCCCAATTATTCTCTGGATCTTTCTGAAATAAATGGTGTGACATTTGCTACTCTCCAATCTCCAGTACCTGTCCTGACTAAATGTGCTCTTAAATATCCGCAAACACCAACTTATCTGCTCTGCCACCCCTAAATACTCTTTGAAGCATATTATCTGACCAGACCTTTGTCATCCCTTCATTTATGAATCTGTTTCTTTACTTCCTCCTTTTTACTTGGATCTTGGCAGTGGTGTGGTGAAGAAGGGAGCAGCAGGGGGTTGGGAAGAGGGGGAGGTCAATATTTGAGGGGTTGGGAAGAGGGGAGGTAAATATTTGAGGGTTGGAAGAGGGGAGGTGGAGAGGAACGAATAGAGCATTTTGAAATGTTGATGTGTTCTGATTGAGAGAGCGAGATATCTGTTAGGTTAGATGGAGCCCACAGATGTGAGAAACACCACACAGTTGGGACAGCAGAGGAGGAGCTGATACAAAAGCAGAAGACAGTGAAGAGGCACTTAGAGCGGAGGTAGGATGAGACCCAAGATTGGAGGGTAAGGAGGGGCTATAACAAGTAAGGGTTAGGAGGAGGATATTTTAAGGAGGCAGGGTGAATTGGCATGAATTTGGGAAAAAAGGGACAATTGATGGAACATGAACATGCATTGCAAACTGGAATTTTTTTAATTTTTAAGTCAGAGATGTGATTAAAGACATTATGTGAGGGATGCAATAAGGAGAATTAGAGAACTAGTGCAGGCCCGTACGTGCGTGGCCATACGTGCTGCCCGTCGTGCAAAAAAAAAATAATTGTGACGTCTATCACCGTATCCTGTCATTGGTTTGGTAAATAAATGGCCATAACTTGGGAACCACTTGTCCGATTAATATCAAACCTTGAAAAGCACATCCACAGGGCCCAGCAATATACCTGGAAGTTTCATTAGATCGGACCAGTGGTTGTCGAGAAACAGCGGTCGCAGACAGACAGACATACAGAGATTGCTGGAATTATAGACAGCTGGAGAAATGAAACGTTGCAACAGTAGGATTTTTTAGACATGTGATGAAGAAAGGTCGAATTGAAAACAATCTCTTAGAAGAAGAAAAGTGAATCATGATACAATATTGGGAACAACGTGTGAAAGAGGAAATTGAAACATTTTAAGAGATTGTTTTTCATTTTGATAAGATTAGGTAAGGTAGGTAAAGGAAAGGGTGAAGAAAACAAGCTCAAATGAGCTAAGATCCTCGTCCTCTTAATGATGACGTCAAAAAACGAATATGACGTCATTGTGATGTATCAGGTTTGCGATAATTACCGTGCTAATGCCCGGCTTGATTCCCGCAAACAAAATTCAAAAAGCTTGCCTAGTTTCGCAGATATGGTATAGGCGATTTCCATTAGCGGCGATATTATGACGTCAACTTTTTATTCTAGGAGGAATTTCCAAAATCTGAGATGTTACTGTCTGCGCGCGGGGTATTTTTTACATATATACGCCAAGTTTCAGGAAGTTTCGATGAAACTGTAGGCTGTGAAACAAAAAGTCCACAAGAAGAAGATGAAGAACAACAACGTGAGTAAGACTGAGAGATCGTCCACGAGGATCCAAAACCGTGAAGGTGAAGGGTGAATTTGGATTGGCTAAAACAGAAGGAAACGGTCGGTCGGTGAAAGTTACAGGAAGAGAAGAGGAAGAGGGAGTAGAGAAATCACGTGGTTATGGTTATGGGAGGTGGAAGGTGAGAAGTAAAAGAATAAAGGAATTTTTTTTTCTTTAAAGATTAGATAAGATTAGGGGTGTGATGAATCTTTAAAGTGGTGTTTGGTGTTGTTGTGTTGTTGTTGTTGTTGTTGTTTGTTGTTGTTGTTGTTGTTGTTGTTGTTGTGCTGTGGAGTCACGCGTTCCGTATCGAGTGTGAGCTGTGAGGAGATCGGGCGTTTCCCGTGTCTTCGTCATGTGATTCGGTGAGACGTCAGTTGATCTCGTTAAACGGTTAAAGTAATATATCGCCTTCACCATTTACTGCCTTATTACGATTGTTAATGTTTATACTTGTGTTTTTGTTTATGCTTTCAGATATCACTTTGATTGAGTGAATTAAATAGGCAGGGGGCCAGTGGGACCTACCTTGGACCCACCCCCCCCGCGACAATTTTTCACTGATACACAGTGTTCATATATATCTCAAGTATCAGAAAAAAGATGTTCCCAGAAATAACTTATTTGCATATGCTTTATTAAGCTGTTTCCATGGCAACATTAAAATAGACGAATCTCACAAAGATCGGCAAAATGTCAATAGCCTTATTCAGATGACGTCACCAGTCACGTGACTGTGGCAGCTCCGCCATGTTGAGTGGCAAGAAAGTATCACCGCGTCCATAACAACCAATAGTCTCTTCAACTACACCGTTATTTCCAAGCAAGCGATTTTTTTTTCTGCAAATGGGTAAGAGTTGTTGTGCCCGGGATGTACTCTGCGATATACTAAGGCTCTGGAGGGCAGTTTTACCGCTTTCCCGCCGAAGTAGCCGACGAAATCTTTGGATGTCGGTTCTGAGAAGAGAAAAATGGCGACTGGCGAAAATGACTGGTTGTGTAGCCTTCATTTTGTCTCCGGTATGTAACTAATTTCTGATACGTTATTTCGGTAGTTGGTATTAATAGCTGGTGGTTAACAAAATATTGTCCGATTTGTATCATTAAAATGCATTATATCCTCGTTTTATTGACACAATGAGATAGGCTAGATCGCCTTTCTACAGCTGTCTAACGCGCACAGTTCTGAGTTGTTTCCTCGAAACTTGTCTTATTGTATTACATCGCAGATTAAATTAATAGTTTTTTTTTAAATAGCATTTTAGAAATTTGAAAAAAAAAAATCAGTGTAACATTTCTACAGACAGAAAGTACATCGATATGTATAATACAATAAAAAACGATCACTTGTTAATATCCCCAGCAGTGTGGCATTACAACCGGATGTTTGTCATGGAAAAAATATCATGTATCTGTAAGCAAACTGGCGAACGAAGATTTCTACACACTCAGCATTTAGACAAGAGCTTCACTTGAAATTAACTTGTGGCAGCAGTCAGGTTAAAAAAGTGACGCTGGTTGCTGAACAAAACAAGCAACAACGATAATACAATAATAGTGAAAATGAAAGAAACATGCTTACCTTTACCTTCACGATAATACAGTTTTTGTCAGCTTCGTCGAGATTATGTCACTAACAACCCGGCGACATAATATGATAAGCGTCCATATCGTGAGGCTTTCAGGATGCCTTGAGTGTAAGGACTCGGCGTTTCAACAAGGTACATCGATGTCAGGGAAACGATTTGAGGCCAAAATTCCTTTCTGTTGTCCATTTATCCTTTGAAATAATATAAGGATCTTCACTAAGACCACACAGTTCAGTTTTTCGCAGTACCTCTTCTTAGAAATATTCATCTAATCGTGGAAATAGCCCAGAAGTTCGTGTGACACGAGCGTGGTCGCCATGATTTTTTGCCACTCAATATGGCGGAGCCTTACTTCCGCTGTGAACGTCACTCGCTTAGTGCATAGGGTCAATTCTCTGTCAAATATAAACATATAAATCAAAATTGGTGTCAAATTAAAGCTATACATTTATGTATTAAAATGTATTTTGTTTATGCTAATTATCTCATTTGCAATTAATTAATTTGACTTA
>CM068957.1:69012605-69026446 GCA_035128595.1 Eptatretus atami | reverse complement strand
GTGGTGTGATTGAGTGACATTAAATTGTTGTGGAATGAACAACCGATTCACTATAGAGGCTTAATTCTCATAGGATTCGAAGCATAAACAAAACACAAGTTCAACTTAACGAATCGTAGTAGCGTAAATGATAAGCGATACGTTCTTTAACGAGAATCACTAACGTCGTCGCCGTTCACCGTCTCTCTAACGTCTCTCGTTGCGTGATTGTTGACTCACAGCTTCAACAACGACGACAACAAAAACCTTTAAAGATTCATACACAAATGTTTCTTATGACGGTGTATGGGGTGGTTGGTGTCCTTTCCGTGATTGCTGTGAATTAGATTTATTGAGTGAGGTTTGCGGATGTGGCAATGCAGGCTCGAATATCAGGTTGTGAACTATTTTCCACATTTATTAACCAAATTAATGGGGTGCTAACACATAACTCGCTAAATCCAAAACTTATTCGATCAACTCGTCTTTATCATCAGCATCACATCACATCGCATTAATTGGGATAGAGTTATTATATCATCAACCTTATTAATGGTGATTTTCAATGATCTTAATATCAAGAAATAAAATTTTATCTTCTTATACAGGTAAAGTAGTCGGTGTTGGCTTAAACCGTTAAAGTGGTGGTTGAGGGCTTAGGGCCTTGAGTTGAGCCCCATGTTGAGCATTACTAACAAGGTGAGTTAACTCACCTGTATATTTGAGGTTGCAAAATGAGTAACAGCATTACTGGAAATAGGGGCAATGCATCAGCAGCATAGCGTGTGCTCCTGACAATGATGCACTCACGGCCATAGGCTGCATACATAATACATAATATAATAATAAAATCAAAAGAAAATAACTTTGTTTTCGTTCATTAATAATTAATTTTATTCATGGAAATAACATATCACAAAAAATGCACAAACATGGTAATGAGGGTAAGTTTTGGACAAATTTTTAAAGTTAAGTCTAACCTATTTTTCCCATTACCCCTAAGTTTGTGTTGGTGGTTCAGGGGATTTCAAGACTAACCCAAGACGCAAGGCCTCTATATTACGAATGCGCAAGGTATCGTGTTCTTGAACTCTCTGATTACCTCACACTGAAGTAGAGTTATGTTTTCACCCTTTCTGTCTGTTTTTGTTGTTGTCTGTCTGTCCTGTCGTCTTGTCGGTATTCCAAAAGTTGTGAGACGGATGCGGATGAAATTTTGTGGGCAGGTGGTGTGTGAGAGGACGAATGATTAGATTTTTGTTGAAGATTGAATCCCCGGATCCGACTTGAGAATTTTTAAGTGATTTCTCCATTGAGGAGACAGGGCTCAAAAAAAAAAATATTACGTATATAGCACGATATCTTCAAAAGTGTGGATGGATTCGACGGAAACTTGGTGGACGGTTGATGTGTGACATAGGACGAATGCCAGATGGATACGAGACTTATTTAATTTTAAAGATGATTTTTTTTCACCATTGAGAGATCGGGCCAAAACGTAATGTTATCGAAGCTGATAATTTCAAAAGTGTATTGGGCCCGTATGTTTCGTGGATCAGCTTACGGATGGAGGTATGCGCTTCTAAACCGAGTGCCCTCTAGTTGTATAATATAATAGATAGACCGAAGTAATTTGCAGTTAGAGCTTCGGTAACAAAAAGGTGCAATTTTCCATCCATCCACAACCACTTCAACAGTTTTCATCCTATCCTCCCTCCAGTTCCCCAACTCCTTTTCTCTCATGTTCTCTGCTTTCTCTTCCCAGTTTCCCTACTTCCATTTCCTCCTATACTTCTCTATCCTATCTCATTGTCCTATGTACTTGCGGCGGAAATATGTGGAATTACGACCACTTGTCCAATCATTTCACAATGTAAAATGTACTAAAAACCGTGTAATTGTGAACAAACACTGAACAATATTAACATTAAAAGCTAATAACTGTCGAGTTTTTTTCAGACTTGATGGCAGTACGATAAAGAGGACAATGTGACAGTACACCCAACCACACAAGACATACTCGCTTCAAGAAATCTATATGGCTAGCTTGCCGAAGAATGGATGGAGCTGAGCATGCAAAATGCTGTCCAGCATTCTAGCCTGTTGTATGTTGCATGAGAACAAAAGGGTGAAGGATGCGGCTTCTGAATGGCTTGGGCAATGGGAAAGCTAAGGCACCAACTGTTAACTCAGTGATCTCTACTGAGTACATATGGCTGGATCACACGTGTACTTTGTGATGCGGATGGAAAAAAAATCAAAGTTGGAGCTCTGCCTTGGCATGTTTCGGTTAATGGTGCATGTTGAATGAAGGGTGATGAGGGCGCGCACAAATTATGGGCTGTTAATGAAAATTTTACTCACTTCCTAAAGATGTTGATATGAACTGGCTCTGCATGACCTGGGAAGCTTTAATTTGGTTGCTACCTACTCCGGTTTGGGGGGGGGGGTTTGGTGCTGCAGAGTAATTTCTTTGCCATTTTGGGTTACAACATTGCGGTGCCCAGGTGTGAGTGATCGTCCATTGTTGGTGAACTCAATTGAATGAGTCACGAAGCCAAAACTCTTATCCTTACAATGCTACTGATAGTGGCAGAGAGAATCCGGGATACGCGTTGGAGGAGAACATTCTCCCTCTGGAGGTCGATCAATCAGCAGTTTGAGGAAGCTGGAATTTACTTGGAAAGTTGTGGCTCCTCCACAATGGCGTTGCTGACAAGGTCAAGTTTTTGAACTCCATACCGATGGTTTGGGAATGGGGTTAAAGCTATTGCATCCAACACTCTAGAGTGTAGATGTTCGGATGTCCATTGGTGCGCCACAAGTGGTAAACTGGTGAGAGCAACAGTCAAAGCTCTGTTTTGGCACAGCATTGTTCTACAAGGCCAATGTAATAATCTGATAGACTGCCATTGAGATGAAAGAACAAATTGATCTTCCCTCTCTCAGAAAGTATCTTAGGAATTATTTCGTACACGAAACAAAACCTGGGGTTTAAATTCACATCGAGCAGGCTCACAATGTAGTCAGAGGCAATAGGCGCGGGATGGATGGTGGCAGAAACCATGCTGTGGACATGCGTGCAGCGTGTGGCATCTTCTCAGCAGTGTGCTTAAAAATCCTCGATGAAGGTGTGCCTTGCTCCTTGCAGGTGATGCATAGCTTGCCGCAAAGCAGGTGAGGCAGCGAGACTGTCCACGACTGTGCATGCACATGGCCTGGCGCAAGCCGTTAAGCGCTTTCCCTTGGGAAGGAAAGGGATTTAAAAATGAGGTAGGCAAGTAATAAGTCAAAAACCAAACGTGAACAAGTTTGATTTGGAGGTTGAGAAAATAATGCATCCTGTTGCAATTAGCGGCATTCGAATCGGCAGTTGTAGCGAAACAACATATTTTAGAGGAAAGTAATAAGGGTGGGGGGAGTGTGGGAGGAGTGCAGGGAAGAGAATGGAGGAGGTTGAAGGAATAGGAGTAAAGGAGGGAGGGAGAGCATTCCAAGGGTGTACAGTGGGTTGCGAGGAGAGGGGATGTACATTCTCAATATTGCATCAGGAAGAAACATATGTCCAATTATATAACGAGACTAAAAATAAGTGTGATTGGAAGAAAAAAACGCCTAAATGTTTGTTTGGTGGTTGCCCACTCCAAAATTGGCATACACTGCATTTGTTTCGCCTTACAGTCTTTTCGATGCAGAGGAGGCCATTAGGCTCATAACAACACTAGTATTCCAACTATGGTTGTTTTGTCTGTACTCTATCTTTTTTCGAATGCTGAACAACAAGCATGGAATACATGTACCATTCGAAAGTCTTTGGTGATGACTCAGCGAGTTTTGAACTGTCAAACATCCGCACCAGAGTGGACGGGCTCAAACATTACACAACCTAGTCCTGATTCCAATGAACATCATTATCAATTTGAAGGAAAAATAGTTAAAATTTGGTCTCGTATTTAAATTTAATCGTACTATAATTGTAACTCCAGTGTTGCTTTCACGAAGTCACAGTGAGACTTTTCGTGGACGGCATCAATGTGAACTCATGTATGGTGCTATATGTTGTATATTGCCAGGCATATAGAGAAAAGGGAACATTATAATCTGCTTTTCAAGAACTGATCAAAATGATCTGGCAATACAGAAGACAGTGTTGGTTTAGGTGTGAAGGCCAGCAAGAAGGGAGAATGAACACCTGCAGAAGAGTGGCAATGCTGTGGAAGGCCTTGGAGATGTGGATGGCCGCGTGCACCCTAAGTATTCGCTGTCTCATCCATATAGGATCGTCGATCACATCAATTTTTAATCTCCATAAGGTCATATTCCTTCAGATTCTCATGAAATCTTACACAAATGGTAATGAGGTCTTTTGTCAAAGGCAAGCACGACAGCACAGTAATCTCTCTGCAGCAAATGAGGGGATTCATCGCGAACTTTCCTGTTTAAAATGTTCACCGACAATGTGTGGAAACTTCGATGAATCTTGTGTCAACTTGAATGGTATTCATAGAAAACTTACCCAGCAGCTTGAGAGGACTTAGTGCGAGCCAACGTTTCTGATAAAGGTGTATACATAAATTAAATCAAATCAATGGAGACAAATTAAAGGAAATTGAAGACAGGTACTGCATTGGATCATATGAGGACTGAACAGCAAAAAAGCAAGATGAAGTCCATCAGGCAGGAATCTGGACAGGACTCGGGTTTCAATGCTACTCTTCTATCTCAAACATACAGGTGCAGTACAAATGAGCCTTATTGAAAAAAAAAATAATCAAAAGAATACAGATTCAAAAAATCAAATAACTCTAGCTGCCAGAACCCACGTTCGATCGGGTTGAAATTTAAAACCTTATTTCCATCATTAATAGACCGTAAATTTTAAGTTTTCGGTCGATTGATGTAGTGTTTGATAGAGATGATTATAAAAGATTTTCATTCCTACAATATGGTGCCAGAACCATGTGACATCAATAATATTCTGAACCCTGGTATCCCAGGCTTGGGAACATGTGTGTAAAGTTCCCTCGATCTGTCAGCTATCTGCAGAAGGAGATTTTTTAAAGGTTTTAGGGTAATCAATATGGTGCCCAACTATGACGTTATGTGGGGAGATAGGTGACGCAATGACTACAGGTGGGGAACTTTTTTATTCCTCTCATGGATGAGGTGGTCCATACCTGACAGTTTTTCGCTCGATTGTTCACGCTGTTTCAGAGAAGATTTTTTGAAGGTTAGTATATATATATATTATATATATAACTAATAAAAATGGATGTGATGTGGTGTGTGTGTGTTGTGTGTGTGTGTTGTGTGTGTTGTGTGTGTGGTCTCCCATAACTCCAAAACATGAACTGATCTGCCTGAATCTTTGCATGCAGACTAAGAAAACTCCAAGGAAGAGCAAAGAGTGAAATTGGGGTTATGGGTTTATTATACACCCTTTTGAGATAATTAAATGCTGATTTAATTTATCATTCATGAGGCGATAGTCGCGCACCTCGCTGTTGGGTTGAAGGCGTTTTCTCGGAATTCGCTGGGTTCTGAAGCCGCTGTTTTTTGACAATGCTCATCGTTGCTTGATTAGAAGAGGCCGCAACGATTTTAACGATAAAGTTTTTTTTTCACTTTCCTCATCAGTGCTATTGAATGCTGTTTCATCTATAGTATAGAATAGGCTTGGGTACATTGCAATGCTTATAAATGCCCGGAGATGTCAGCGTTCCGTTGTTTAATTCATTTCCATCATATCGATCCACACCAGAGTATTCTTCAACCAAGAAGAATAAAAATTTAAGTGCCAGAATCGAACTTTTCAAGGCGTTCACTCCGAAAAAAATTGTTCATCTTGTTAAATTCGGACATATGTGACATTTCTGGTGTCTCCGGAGGTATAATAATCGATATGATGTTGGGTGATCTGCCATTTGTGGCCAAGGGAACAAGAACGTTTCTTATAACGTTTAGTTGGAGTGCTTGCCTGAATGCTTAAGCCACTTGGGAGAGCCTCACAGCTGCTTGGTTGTTATTTTCGGGAAACTGCGTGCTTTCAATCTCACATCGATTTAAATCTCCTCGACAATTTCCGCAATTGTTGGGTCTGCAGTGCCGTGAGTGGGTTACTTGGGAGGTGTCTCATAATGAAATGTGGAATTTATTTTTAAGACATCGTTGTTTAACCATTTTGTGTGATTTTATGCTGTGTGTGATTCACACCATTTTGTGTGATTTAACCATTCTTCGCTGTGAAGGATAAAGTATAGAATGCATTTGTGTGTGTGTGCTTGGAACATTTTTGAATTGATATTTACTAATTACCCATTTAAATCCTACTTTAATAGACTCTGTGTTTGGAAAGGTAAATTTTGTGTTTGTCTAGTTTTATTTACTTGATTTTGTGTTAATTTGCGAATGTGTGTATGACTAACGATTACAAATTGCTTTGGCAGTGGGTGTTATTGGGTTTTGGGTTGTTATTCATATATGGGTTTAGAAAGTGAACGGAGACTCCAGGTCTAAAGTATCCATCTCGGTAAGTGTTGTGTGTGTGTGTGTGTGTGTGGTGTGTGTGATTGATATTCTAGGTAAATGATGGCTAGTGTGTGGTGTCTTGTGTTCGTTGATTTGTATCTACATTGCGGGTTCAAAAAGTTGAAATGGAGCTTACGTGTGTGTGTCGTGTGTGTTGTGTGTGTGTGTGTGTGTGTGTGTGTGTGGTGTATCTCGTTGATTTTGTATCTACATATGCGGGTTTAAAGTGAAATGGAGCCCCTTCACGTGTGTGTGATGTGGTGTGGTGTCGTTGATTGGTACTACCATATGTGGGCATTCAGAATGTGGAATGGAGTCCCACAGGTGGGCTAAAGCATCTCACCTTTAATTTCGGTAAAATGGGTCACGATTTCTGGACCAAGCTTGTGAAGTGTTTTCTTTCCAAAGTTTGTGCACAGGGTCTCTTCAGGATGTTATGAGCGCGGACAGCTTCCAACGTATTTTATTTGTGAGCAATATTCCCAGGGGATGGTTTTTAATATTCTGTGAGGTTCTTCGTCTCATTCCGTAGTTCGCAACATCACTGGACAACTTTGGCATTTCTTCAGTTTTCCCAGAATCTTTTCACTTAATTCATGAAGGTCTTGGTATTGGTCATTTTTGATTTCTGCATCGTTTAGTCCAAAATCATTGCTATTACACCTCATTCAGCATGCCTTCTTCTCATTTTTGTACTAAGTGGATCTCCTGGTTGCAATGCTTTGTTTTTGGATTTCTGCTCGATGGGATCCATGAGGTTTCGTATGTGAGCGGTACTTCCAATGTCTTTCAGTCCATGCTTTTGGTTTATGTTCCACAATTTTCTGACAAAACCTGGAACATCAATGTCTTTGCAGATGTGCGAGCGGATTATTTATAACTGTTGTGTCATTGTGTGACAGCTGTTCTGATGTGAGATTTTTTTTTATTTGGTGTTCGGTCATTAAGCATAAACACCTCACCTTTTGCTACGGCCCTCACTCACAACCTTCTCTCTCTCATTTTTCTCCTCCCCCCCCCTATCACTCTCTTTGAGTGTCCCTTCTCGCTCCTTCCAATAAATTGCAGAATTCTCGCCTCTCCTCTCCCTCTGCAGTGTAATTGCAACGTTTCGTGAGGCATACTCAAACCACTCCACCCTCCTCACCTTCTCCCTTCCGAGCTTCCCTTCTTGACCCACTCATGCTCCTCCTCCCTCCTCTCCACCTCCCTTTCACTCTCTCTGCCTCCTCCCCCCCTCTTCTAAAACCCCTTCCTTCACACCCCGTCAGCGAAGGGACTGGTTTGTATTTGCGTGAAGTTTTGCGCCGATCATAGTGAAGAATCACCTTGAAGATAAAGAAAAATTCTCCTATCTGGATCAGATCTTCACCAAAATCGATTCGTTTCTTCCTTGTCAACCCCAACTTGTCACCGAAGTTTCATCCGAATCGTCCACAAACATTGAGATTCGTGCTATATATTGTTTTTAGACTATCTCTCATGTGAAGATCACTTTAAAAATTCTGTATCTAATCCAGATCCTTACCAAATTAATAATTCAGTACCTGTCACACAACCACTCTCCACCAAATTTTCTTCCAATCCAGCACAACTTTTTCAGATATCCTGTTTACAACAGACCGACAGACAGACAGGGGGGAACACATAACCTCCGTCCACCTTCAGGGCAGAGGTAAAATACAAGTGAAAAAAGAGAGGCCATGCACGAGCTATGGATATCAATATCACATTTGGAAGTGGATGAGGACATAGTGAGAGTCAGAAAGAACCTTTGGACTGTTACATATAAATTGTCCAATTTTAAGTTATATTGAGGAAAGTAGGATGAGGGTATGAGGCTACAAACAGTTCATAGCGGGATACATCTCGGGCCATGCTCTGATAGCACATTCCATCCAATGGCTTATTGAAAAATTTTATTTTTTACCAGAAATCTCCCTGATTGAGGAGCAAAACAATCTCAAGACTCACAAAGTATGAGAGGGAACAGGAAGATGAAGAACGACATATGGATGAGTGGAGCAAAGTAAAGTTATGGATGGAGTGAGGGGGTTCGAGTCCGCAAGATGAAGGAGAGCAGGGGAAGGTATCTGGAAGATGAGGTAAATGATGGGGCAGCACTCCTGAAACACTGGAGGAAGAGGCATGAGATTAATGATGTTGTTTTCACATATGGAGAATAAGAGAGGTTTAATATATTGGAAATGAGCGTTCAGCTCAGAATTTTGGGAAGATAATACAGGAAGTGTGGCTCTGTAAGACCTCCGTGAGCTGCCCTGTGCTTGGAGATATGAAGAATACATGAGGGGCTGGAGGAGCGAGGCATAGGTGAGGTGATCGTAAATTGAAAGTGTATCAACCTGCTTGGTCGATGTTATGAGAAGTATCCTTGAGGTTCGGCTCCTGCTGAGATATGCCAATAATGCTGAGAGTTTGGATCGATCACCTACTGGGCAGCTAGATAGGAGCAAGCTGCCAGCATTTAATTTGCATGGTGATTCAAGCAAAGGAATTCTCAGTTCCTGGAATGCAGCCCAACTTCTGACTTCAAAACATGGAAATATTATTGGCCAGAGATGCAACCGACAGGTCTGAGTTGCACAAAGCTTTGTGGTAGAAAGATATTCTGGCATACTCGCACTCAATGTTTTCCATTTGGTGAGGCTTCAAACGTTGGAGTCACTAGCTGGGGCACTTGTAAATTTGAATCTGTGATTGGAGGATAGATATTAACACCACCCCCTAACCACCTAACACTCCTGCCCTCCCCGCAAAGGAATGACCACTGCACAGTGTATTTCTATCTTTGGGAACACTTCAGCAGAACACATCCTTAAACTGCTGTGAGGGGTGTTAGCTGTTTAGGTGATGCTTGCAGTATGGAATCGGTTTCTGCTTCCACCTCCAATTTCAATGATTGATAAAGTCCTATGTGTAAGAGAGTTTATATTTGCGATTTTTCCTTGTCGCTGTTCATTCTGCGCTTTACTCAATGGAACTATTTCTGATCTACTTTTGGAAGTGGATAAAGATTATCGATTCGTCATGCTGCCAAAGACCTTCTGGCAAGAGTCATTCACAGTCCAAGATAAACTCTCATTGGGTACTACAAGCGACGATGTCACAGGAAGGGTGAATGGATTAACTCGCCTGATAAAAAAAAAAGGATTACGTATATTGGTAATCGAATATTTTCGTGAAATAAGAAGAAATGAGTAAAAAGATATCTGTATGAACAAACCGATTGATAACACTTTCTGTTTGAAGTCTTTTTTTTGGCTGGAGCATAATTTTTTTGTTTGTTTTCACCGTTGGGCGTGTTTCGGGTTTCCTGCCTGAACCAATGGCTCATGATGTTTGAAACCCCAGGTTGCAAATCCTATATACCCCATGTATTTTCATTGTCGAGTGCTATTAATATCCTTGTATTCATGTAAAATCTAGAATGGTAACTCGGTAAAGTACAATACCTCCGCAAGCTAACAGTGTTTTTAAGTACTGGCAAGGCTCGTGGAGAGCTTGGCAAGAAAGGCAGGAACACAACATAACAAAGGGAACCGCAGGAGAAAGGGGAAATGCCAAAGCGGGTGGAGGGAGAAAAGTACATGGAGACCGGGCAGAACAAGGAATGCAGTAAAGATGACGGGGTAGGGGAGAATCAAGGGTGGACCATAGGATACATAAAGAAAATTGGAAGTGGCGTGGTGATTTAACCAGGTGTAGAAAAGATCATGGCTTTGATGGGGGATGACTGAGATGTGGTGACGCTGTCTTGAAGACGCATCAGGGAAGAATGAGATTGAAGACCATGTGGCAAGGTAGTTTCACAAATGGGAAAAGAGAGGAATAAATTGAGTGGAAGCGTGAGCAGTGGTTTCTGGATTGAAGCAGTTTTACGAGAGGGGTTTGCTGGTGACAGCGTGTATCCTGCAGATACTTGGGGCGGGGGCGGGGACGGGGGGACAGAGCAGTGAGAGGGCAGAGGGTGGAGACCAGAATGAGGCAGAAGAAGACAGAGACCCCGCCTGTCGGCAATGGGAAGTGATTAGCCAATAGACTTAAGGTTGATCGTGAGAGATTCAATGATCTGAAAGTTTGATTTCACAGCATCAAGCTGAAACCAAATGTGAGGCAGAGGAGCCAGCCAAGGGGGCAGTATTCAATCAAAGCTGCAGATGAAGCCTTATCGGTGGATTAGGAGCCAAGGTGTGCAGGAGAACTTTGCAAACAGAGGATGCCCAGTCGGCATCTGGCTTTGGAGGAACGAGAGAGAGAGAAGGAGAGAGAGAGAGAAGAGAGCAGAGAGAGAGAGAGAGAGAGAGAGAGAGAGAGAGAGAGAGAAGGAGAGAGAGATGCACTGAGGGTGGTGGGATTATCTCAGGATTGAAAGGCGTGTTTGACCAGTTTTGTGATCTTGTTAAGGTCTGGAGGGAAGAGGAGAGGGAAAGAGCGCTGCTTGCCTGTCTTGCACAGAAAGAGAGGACGCAATGCGCAGAGAGTGGAACCATCATCAAAGAGAGGGACGATTTTCCCAAGATCAGTGAGATCATTGATGAAGATTTGGAAATAGGATCGGAGGTAAGAATACTGCTTTGGATCCTCCAGCCTTGACCGGGAAGAGAAAGGGTTCTTAGAGCCACCCTTGGTACGGAGTGGAGAAGTCCGAAACGAAGAGTGTATGTTGTCTTTGATTCCATAGGCAGACAGTTTGAGAGAAAGGCGGGATGCCAGACGTATCAAAAGCTCGGGCTATGTCAGAGAGCCAGCCCTGATCTCAGTTGACATTGAAGGCCTTCTATCCATTGTTGTGAGGTAGAAGTAGCATGTCCAAGGTGGAGTGACCAGGTTGAATCTTAATTGATATCTGAGATGAGCTGTTTAGAAGAAATGGAATGTTTTATGTCAATGCGATAATGGATTCCATAACCTTGCTGATGATTAGAAGTAGATAATTGGTTTGGTCATTGGGGGAATCCGTTTTTCAAACCACTTTTTAATGTATGCTTGTGATTGTTGGCTGTTTCCAGCAGATGGAGATAACCTCGGCCCTAGGGTAAATGATAGGTGGAAAAGGACAAAGATAGGAAGTGCAGGACAGCAGAGAAGGATTTTTAGAAACAAGTGAGTTGAAATGCTGTCCGTCAGTTGCAGAGTTCAGAGTCTAGGGTTCGTCAGAAACCTTTTCCACCTTCTCAGGTGCAAAAGACAAAATTCAGGAGAGGTGGTACGACTGGGATGGATAGGTTTCAGAGACAAGCGGGGTTAGGGACAAAGATTTTGAAGCAAACCAGAATTGAAGCCTTCGGTCCTTATACAAGTGGAGTCGACTGTGGTGTCATTGGAAGATGGATGGGATGGCAGAGAGCTAGCCAAGAGACAGACTTGACAAGGCACTACAAGGTCTAGAGGAAGGGAGACAACTTGAAAGTCTCATTCTGAGATTGGGAGAGATGTTGCTTTTTGGCTCTCCTGAAGAGTCGACACATACGAGTGCAAGTTTTTAGGTATCTGAGGTTGCCTGCGGTCAATTTTCTTCCAGGAGGGAATGCAAGTTGTTTTAAAGCACTGCCTCACCACAGAATTTCACAGGTACCAAGAGGCAGGAGGATGGGTAGGAAACTGAAGATGAGGTGGGATAAATTGAATCTGTGCATAAGAGAGAGCAGGTTTCCTGTGGATAAATCTCCCAGAACAAATTGATATCAATGGCGGTAGATATAGGAAACAGTCTTGGAGTGTGATGGGCTTCTTGTAGTCCTGCAGTCTTGGCCTGATGAACTGCAAAGATCCGCGGTGCGAAGCTTTTCTGAGAATGGCAGAAGAGATGTTCGACATTCACAAGCATATGATATATGATCATATGATCGATGAGCCCAATTGAGGCGAGCACGAGTAAGATACATTGGCGGGGACGTTGGTTCATCACCAAATCGAAAGGAAGATTTTCCATTGGAAAATTGGGTGGCGGAAGTTCACCCGGATTGAGTCAGTCCTATGGCGAGTACAGAAGTACTTTGCAGAAGTGTATGGCTAGTGAGAGAGGTACAACACCCGCACTTAGCATGGTGACAATTGAGGTCACCACCTTGAGGAAAGAGAGTTAGGATAGTGATTAAAAAGTTGGCACATGTCATGAGAGAGAGAGGTAGATGGAGTTGTCACTGTTGGGAGGAAGCAACAGCACAGACAAACATGACATGGGCAGAAGGGAAGTTGGCAGCCACAGTACTCCTGGGTTTCAGAGGTGGAAGAGGCAGTACCTGGAGGAGAGAAGAGAGAGAGAGAGAGGAGAGAGGAGAGGAGAGGGAGCGCGAGAGCAGAGCGAGGAGAGGAGGAGAAGAGAGAGGAGAGGATGGAGTTTGATGTAAGTGCACTCCGCCGCAGGGGTTTAGCGGAGTCATCACCATGGACAAGTTCCTCAAACCGGAGAGATTTGACGCCGATCCGAACTCAAGCACGGAAGTTAAGTAATAGCTCCATTGGCACTGCACCTTCTCGAACTTTCTGGCAGCCATCGCTACTCACGACCCCGACAAGCTGAACATGCTCATTAATCACGTAGCACCTTCAGTCTATGAATACATCGCTGAGTGCGAAACATACGACGCTTCCGTCAACGTTCTCAAAGCACTCCATGTAAAGCCCAAGAACGAGGTATTTGCAAGACATGTGCTCGCCACACGCAGACAGGAGGCGGGAGAGACACTCGATTGATATATGCAAGTTCTGAAGCAGCTAAGCAAGGATTGTAACTTCCGACCCGCAACCGCGGAGCGGTGTAGAAACAACTCAATATGCGACGCTTTCATCAATGGACTGCAATCGGCTCACATACGACAACGCTTGCTGGAAAATGAAACATTGGGCCTTCAAACAGCTTTCGACCAAGCTCACGCTTCAGAGATGGCTCAGAAACATTCCGAGTCCTATGGGTGGCCTGTCCCTCCTGTTCATGCTGCTGCTGTGGAGATCCGAGAATCATCTCAAGAAGCTCTGGAAACAATAGCGGCAGCGAATCCATCTGTGGAACGAAACACCACCACGACGGCCACTTTTGCTGCCGTGAATACTAAGTGTTTCTTCTGCGGATATAATAGGCATCCTCGTAACAAATGCCCTGCAAGAGATACTACATGCAACAGCGGCGGAAAGAAAGGCCACTTCTCTAAAGTGTGCAGGTCTGCTTCCTCTAAACTAACCTCGGCGGCTATCCCCACTCTTGCAATACTCTCTGCTGCTTCGCCGGAATGCCGAGCTAAAGCTGTTGTGAAAGTGCAGATCAATGGGCACTCAGTCACGGCATTGATCGATACTGGAAGCTCCGAAAGCTT
>CM068957.1:69000995-69012595 GCA_035128595.1 Eptatretus atami | reverse complement strand
TGCAATGTTGAGCTGATCTTATCAGAACATACCGACAGTGATGTTCGGCTGTTTGTTCTCCATGACCTATGCGCTGACCTCATCCTGGGTCACGATTTCTTGAAACAGCATTCGAGTGTTGAGATTCCCTTTGGTGAAGCCGAGCCATCTCTAAAAGTTTGCAGACTTGCCACTGTTTCTCCACCTTCGTTGTTCGCCAACCTAACTCCCAATTGCAAGCCAATAGCCGTGACTTTTCACGGCGATATACCAGCGCAGATACCAAGTTTATTGAATCCGAAACCAAGAGGCTTCTTGATGAAGGAATCATTGAACCTAGCGAGTTTCCATGGCGTGCCCAAGTATTGGTTACAACCAACCATAATCGTAGAAAGCGGATGGTCATCGATTACTCACAAACAATTAACCGTTTCACTCTACTCGATGCCAACCCATTGCCGCGAATATATGAAATGGTAGGAAATGTAGCTAAATATCGGATGTTTAGTACAATTGATTTGCGCAGCGCCTATCATCAAATTCCCATAACAGAAGAAGACAAACCATTTTCAGCGTTCGAAGCCTGTCAAAAACTATATCAGTTCCGCCGGATTCCATTTGGCGTTACTAATGGCGTCTCAAGCTTCCAGAGGATAATCGACAACATTATCTTGGAGGAGAATCTAGAGAATACCTTTGCTTATGTGGACAATGTTACGGTATGTGGAAAGAACCAGGCAGAACATGATGAAAACCTGAATAAATTTCTCAATGCCATCCATCAATCCATTGGGACCATACTCTGTGCAGAGCGTTGGTGCTGCTTAGGCAGTCTCCTTGGCTATTGGGCACAATCCTGGACGGGTCGCCACTCCGACGCAGTATACCAGCATGCTGGCACTCATTTTGCCGACCTCGGAAGGATGACAGGTTGAGTTAACCCCACCTGGTATTAATTCAACAGCTGAGTGGGGTTTGAACTCAGGACCCTCGGATCCCAAGCCCGCCACCCTAACCATTAAGACCCGCTAAGGTCTTCCCGCTAAGGTGTCATCAGTTAAGGCCCGCCACCCGCTAAGGTATAATCTGACATTTAATAATGACAAATGTGCTTCTCTGCAAACTCTGTTGCTTTCTCGAGGACTATCGTTTCTGGAACACAAAGCATTCAATCAGTAAAAAGCGAGCGTATTGACTTGTGGAGGGCCTGCGTAATGGAGCATATCGTGAAATCATTTTCACTTATCTGACCAAAGGTCTGTTGCGTTTATGTTTGTAACAAAAAGCTGGGAAAAATCCAGAATTGAAAAGATATGAGGTGGCGCATTGAGCTATCATGCTACAGCTATGACATAATTTATCGGCCGGGGAAGAAAACGCTGCTGCTGATGCTTTTCACAAATTTGCTGTTCAGCTATTAACGGCAAAACCTTGCAAGATCCACAACATTATGCCATCCAGGTGTAACAAGGATGGCCACTTGTCGCTCCAAAATCTACCTTTTCGTCGGAGAAGTTAAAAGGATGAGTGCATCTTGCCAGTCTGCGCTGAACTCAACCGAGATTGCAAGGCCACCCCAAGTAATCTCATCAAAGCTACCTTGCCTTTCGAGAGGCTAAACATCAATTTAAAGGACCCTTGCCGTCAGTGACGGACAATCGCTACATGCTAACTGTTGTTGATGAGTTTTCAAGGTTTCCTTTGCCTTCCATGTGCTGACATGACTCAGCAACTGTCATAAAATGCTCTGCCAACTGTTTGCAATCTTTGGATGCCTCTTTATATACACTCTGACCGAGGATCTTCCTCTATGTCTGAAGAACTCAACGGTTTCTGCATGGACCGGCAGTCCACCAGTCGAACTACTGGCTTTAACCCACAAGGAAAGGACTGGTGGAAAGATACAATCTGTATCATCTGGAAAGCTGTGACCTTAGTGCTTAAGTCGCGAGAACTGAAGACTCGCAGTGGGAGGCTTTCTCGCTGATGCTCTCATCTGGTCGGTCACTACTCCACATCCATAATGCCATTCCACACGAACGACTGTTTAGCTACCAGCGCATCTACCAGCGGACATTCTATACCCACTCTAACATTGGCTTCTCCTGGCACTTGCTGTAGAAAAGACAAGTATGCCAAAGCAAGTATGATTCCCTTGGTGCTTGGTTTTCAACCCGGGGCGCGGACCCAAGTAGGGTCGAGCAAATTTCGTGGGTCGCGGGCGTCCTTGCAGCGAAAAAAAAATTGTCTATTTTCATTGGTGTTCCTTTTACGGGATAATATAAACGTCGATTCAAAGTATGGAACCGGCGCAACATGACAATTGGAATGGATCAGCCGATGCCGGGCTCGCTGAAGGCGTTCATTTTGGCGGGAATTAGTGGTTTGATCCACGGCTCTCCAGACTCAGACTCTGACTCTATCATTAACGTCTATCACGCTCCACGTACGATCGAGACCTTATTTGTGATGGCAGCACCGGCCACCAGCAAATCCGAGAACGGTCTTACCAGTAAATTTCTGGACCTTGGATTTACTACATGGTGGATAAAAGTGAGCACAGAGGCTTCAGGTGTGATTGTTTCGAAGTGCTTTTACGGATCTAAGAAACAAAATAAGTTGCAGAGGCATTGACTACAAAATCGCCCTTATCAGAATAGGAGAGAGCGTTCTTTGAGAGGAACTTCTTGCACTCAAGAATACGCGTCTTGACAGAGAGAGGTACATGCCATCAGACCAATTCTCGGGCATTAGAGGCCTCGATGAGTGTCGCTCCATGTTCCAAGACTAAAAAGCCTCACTCCATTGCGAGAACTCGTGCTGCCATGTGCAAAGGACATGGTACTCTGATGGTTGGGAGCGGGAAGAAACTGCAGTTATACCCTCTCTGACAATCATCCAACGCAAATTGAAGATATGAGTCTGGACGTAACGGCTCAGGTCATACAGAAGATCAAGGAATCGCCGTGATGCCATACAGTTGGACGAGTCACTGATATCGCATCGTACGCGCAACTCATCGTCTGGGTCCGCTTCAGCAGCTGATAACTGTCGATGAGCCTCTGCTCATCAAACCATTGGAGCCACCACCAAAGGCGAGGACATTTTTGGGAAGTAAGCGATTTATCGTGACCATAATCTGGACTTCGGAAAGTTGCTCGGTTCTACAACAGACGGTGCGCCAGCAATGTTAGGAGTCGGTTTGGACTTCAAGGCTAAATTGCTTAGGTGGCTCCTCAGACCTCCATGGTACACTGGCATGATTCACCGAGAAGTGCTCGCCTCTCGTACTTTGCCAGAAACCTTGCAGAGCAATGCTCTCAGAAGTCGTAAAAATGGTGAATCACATCAAATCGAGTGCCCTCACACTAGGTATTTCAGGCTATTCTGCCAGGAGATGGTCCGACATAAGAATTTACTATTCTACACTCAAGTCAGATGGTTATCTCGAGGAAACGTTCTGCGCTTTCGAGCCAAAAGATGAACTGAAGGGGTTCCTACGCACACAAGGAAAACGGCATGGAAACGGCATGGTAGCGTTGCTTGGGTCGGGACTCTTGCTGTCAGAACTGTGCTATCTCTCTGGACATATAGAACGTCTCAATGTCCTCAACCGCTCCCTCAAGGCAAAACGCCACCTCATGATTTTCCGAACAAAATGGCGAATTTCTGGCGAACCAAAATTACGGAACAAAAGAGCTGTTAAGCGCTTCACCTTTTTCCCCGTCTATGGTGGAGCATCTAACGACCTGCCAGTACGATGATACTGGAGTCGACAGTCTTTCTGGGAGATAGCACGTCACCTTCGGTCTCTCATTGAACAGTTCGAGCACTATTCCCTGAGCTTGGATGTGCAGTCCTTTTCTGTGTTCGGACCCTTTCACGGCTCACTGACTCGATTGCTGATGAAGATGATACAGCACAGAAGAGCTTGTACAGCTCCAGCAGGATTCAGGAGCGCAGGCTCTTGCGCGGACGAATTCGTTGTCGACATTCTGGTGCAAAATGCTGCCGTCGTACCCGACCCTGTCACGCGCCATTATTCTCATCCATATCCTTATCATACTTTGTGAGCAGTCGTTCCACCATGTGGGTGATTAAAAAAGTACAAAATCGCATAAATGGAGCATGAAATGATCCTGGCATTGTCATCTACTTCTCCACGGAATAGAGAAGTTGGCTTCTGAAAACAGGCTCATCTCTCACATATATCTAAATGTCATTCGGACTAAACTTCTGAAACATCTACGTACTATTGGATACTGTCGCTATTCTCCGTTTACTCGTCTATGAAAAATACTATGGTAATAAAGTAACGGTAATGTTCTTTTGTTCATATGAAATCTTATCTTATATATTATGAATTGGTTTTGATCTTTTGGTCGCCGATGTAGAGAGGTTCTAAATTGGGTCGCCACTAAAAAAAAGTTTGAAAACCACTGCCTGTGGATGATCGAACTCATTGACGCAAATCTGGAGTATGTCACGGCAGACTTTCTGATGGTCGGGACCACTGTATCACTGCGCATTTGGCACCTCCTGGTGATGTTCCACCTGGGAACGTAGAGGTATGCCCTACCTGTGGAGCAACAGCAGGCTGTTTCGAAAATGAGAGGTAACACCCGAGCAATTCTCCTACGCAGCGAGAAACAGACTTTAGCTGAGGAACGACGTGCAACTAACCCTTGTCATCAGTAAACAGTCCCCATTGCGCGATCGAACGGATCAGACGCCCTCCTGAATATCTTGGGAAATATTGGTTAACTTTAGAGTGGGGTGAATGTGATGAATCTTTAAAGTGTTGTTTTGTTGTTGTGTTGTTGTTGGAAACTGTGAGGTCACGCACGATCACGCAACGTCACGCGTTCCGTATCAAGTGTGAAGCTGTGAGGAGATCGGCGTTTCCCGTGTCTTCGTAATGTGATTCGGTGAGACGTTAGTTGATCTCGTTAAAGTAATGTATCGCCCTTTACATTACTGCTTATCGATGTTAATGTTATAACTTGGTTTGTTTATACTTTCAGATATCACCTTGATTGAGTGAATGAAAGCCTCTATAGTGAAATTGGCTTGTTTCTATTCTACAACAAGTGAAGGAAAGTTGAAGAAAAAAATTGTGAAGGTGTATGGTGAAGTGGGTCAGCAAAAGTCGAACGAAAATGGTGATTGGCAGAAAGAGGAGAGAAGATCGGTACAGGAAGTCCGGGTTACGTGGGGTATAGGTGAGGAGAAAAGTTTTTTTTGTTGTTATTTTTTCATTAGATATGAAACAGAGAAGTATATTGGGAGGATATGAAGGGTGGCGGAGTGGAAAATAATAACTTATTTCAGTGCCATTTAAAGAGTTTTGGCCATAATTTAAGAGATTGTTTTGAGAAGAATTGGCCACCAAACCATGTGACCTATCAATCAAAATCAAAAAGAGAAAATACAATAAAAACGACCGTGCACACAACGGGAAGACGGTAGGCGTCAAGAATCCGAATTAAAAGACGACGAAAACTCACGATGAGCAAGTTTAACACAAGACTGAACTTGTGACACACAGTAACACAGAGATAACCAACAATAACAAAAAGGCAACAAAAAACGCCGAAAACTGTCTTTAGAAAGCGGCAAGACCCTGAAGAGGAACCGCCACATTGTCAAAATAAGTTACCTTTTCCGGAATACATTGTCGGTATCAATTCAATTGTGTTGAATAACATGAACATGAAATAATAATGTCACTATGGTCCACAGGTAAACCGGACTCCCCGGTAATACGAAGCCCCACACATATCTCTACCATGGCGGGATTGATGAGTTATGGACCATAACATGCCACTTCAATCTATTATTACGAAGGCAGTTACCCTTTTTTCCTGAATACATAGTCGTATCAATTGAATTGTGTTTAAATAACCTGAACAAAAGTAATAATGTTGACCATGGTGCAGAGTATAAGCGGATTCCCTGAGGTCTAATGAGCCCACATGTTCTCGACGACACGGGATTCACAATTATGCTCGGAACAGGCCACATTCCACCATTTATTATTACAGTTGACCCTTCCTGAGGCTATCATCGGGTATCAATTTAATTGCTACTCCGTACCCTCAAACGCATACAAGCGACACAAGTCGCTTGTTCAAAAAAAATAATTCTAAAAGTCTCAGATTCAACAATAAACAATTCTGGCTCCAGAATTATTAATTGTTTACTGAAATTGAGCTGAAAATTACAATCAGTTGAAATTTAAACATACATTCCCCATGTATACTAGATTATAATTTGAAGTTTGCCATATTGATACAGCCAGTTCCAGAAAACATCATTAATATTTCCTTCATTCCATATGGCTGCCAAACCATTGACCAATCAATGAGAATAACAAACTGTACAGCATGTCTTGTGGAGCATGTGTAAAGTTTTGCCTCAAATTGTCTAGCATTCTGGAGAAAAAAGATTTAAAAAAAAAAATTCCAAACATATGTGCCTGAACCACTGATGATAAATTTTTTTCTCCTTGAGTGCATAACACGTGAGGCACAGTGGGGAGTATGTGAGAGTGCAGCTTTGAGAAGGGAGTGAGAGGGGAGATTTTGCACCGAGAAATGAATATTAAAAGCAACAAAAAAATGAAAAATTTCAAATTTTCTGATGCAGCTTTCTATGTGCATTTCACCGGGATACCACTCCAATGACCACGAAAAATCACACTTCTCCCCATGGGGGTTCTTGCCATGTGCTAGTTTCAATTTTTCTATGGAGCGGCTTTTGGAGCTAAGGTCCAAAATTTTTCGGTTTTCAAAGATGACACCCGTACCACATGACCTATGATCCTAATTATCAATTACATTTTAACAAAAAGACACGACCTACGTGAAATTCTGTCGATCGACTAACGGTTCCGAGAAAAGAATTTAAAAGCCCAAAAAACCCGAATTTAAAAGTTAAAAAAACCCGTATCAAGTTTTTAGAGGAAGGAGAGGAGAAGGAGGAGAGAAAAGAGGAAGGAGAATGACAAGGTGTCTGCAGAGAAATAAGGAAAGTGAAGCATTTAAAAATGTTTGGTAAAAGCTTCAACGGAAGAAGCTTTCATTCGATCAAGATTTAGTTTGGATATTTAAAAATGAAGGGATAAACAAGAGAAGAAGTATAGCACAATAAAGTTTGTGATTTATTTTAATTTGAATCAGAAGGGATAGTTAGATAGGAAAGTTGACGAAGCTGAAATACAATACTTGGAAAAAAGCGGAAAGGCACACAGCATCAGAGAAGAGACAGAATTGGCACGTTGACTAGCTGAGCTGGGCAAAGTCGTCCAGACACACAGGCACAAATTTGACAATACAACAACACAACAGAATGTTAATATGAAAATTTGACGAAAACACAACAAGCACCAAGGACGAGAGTATAGGAAAAAACACCTCTGATCTGTCCGAAAACTTTGCTTTGATGAACTGGAAGAGTAGCCCACACGACCATCGTTCAATTGTTCTGACCCGGAACGGAAGTCCATATATTCACATGTTGTCTAACGTTAAAGGCATAATGTCTGTCTCCAAAAGTTCCTTGGATTCTGCAGAATCTCTGAGGAACCAAAGCACACGGTTGCTGCTTCACATTGCAGGCATGTCTTTACCTCTTCTTTTTCCTTTTTTTAAACTGTCGCCTCTTGATTAATCTCCTTCTGCTCTCTCAGCCCTCTGACTTCCTCATTCCTCCAACATATATATATATATATATATATACATATACATATACAATACATTTTACATTATACTTTACAGATTGGAAGCCTTGCACGCAAAATCAGCATCCCAAATAATCCATCCCCTGTGTCTAACGAATTCATGTCGTCGCTGCGATTATTTTGTAGTTAGTTTTTTTATAATTCCCAACAAACACATCATGCTTCGTTCCACCGCCCAACCAAACCTTCGCGCACCGACTCATTATCCAGTGTTTTGGCTGAAGGTGGGCCAGCTCCATCACCTCAGATCGACTCCGCTCCGAAGAAGGGCAGGAGTGTTCCTCCAGCCAATGGACAGAGCGAGCCAAAGCCGAAAGTGCTCCAGCCAATGGAAGCCAGAAGGCCAAATACAAAAGAGCCTCTTCGGGCGCCACCGACACGCCCCGTCAAATGGAGCAGATTTACCTCAGGACGGATCCTCCACCTCGCAGGAAGGTTGAATAATTTCGGCGACTTCGGGTCGTCTGTCTGTTGGCCATCTTCCGTTTGGTGCGGCTGGTGTTGCTCCGCTTCGTCTTGGTTCTTGGCGCTTGGTGCGAGGTCCGTGTGGGTTCTGAGTCCCACTGTGTGTGGAGCGTCCGATCTTCCGCCCTTCACAAGAATCCAGTCCACAAGGCAGGTCAGCAAGCCTGCAAACTCAGTACCAGCAGAACTCTGGCCCTCCAGTTCACCTATCTCCGGGCTGCGAGTCCGAATAAAGACCGGCTGCCCATCTTTGGTGTGTGTGTGTGTTGTGTGTGTGTGTGTGTGTGTGTGGTGTGTGTGTGGCCGTCTAATAATAGAATTGTATAAGTGTTGATTGCTCATTGGTACATTTCCTGCATATTCGTGATAAGTCTGCTCTGTGTCTCCCTCCCTATTATAAATAACCCGTTAAATGTACCAGCCTGTCATTTCTATCATTGACCCAGCATGGTGCGGGCTTGAGAGTAAGTGAGGCCGTTATGCGTAAATGTTATTTGGACCGCGGGGCTTGGTAATTTCCGCTCGGTACGCGGACCCCATCGGTAACAGTGATCGGTTCACAAACCCGAGGATTGGCTCCGGTAGTTAGTGTCGGTGAGTAGCTTAGGAAATTAGAATAGAACAAGTGACCCTACCTCAGCCGTCGAATATTAGCGACCACGGTCCTTTAACAGCCCGTCGATCCGGGTGACGACCTTTCAATTCCGTTGTTCGGTGGGAGACGGCCAAGCTCCTCTAGCGGTCGTCCTCGCCAGCGTACCGGCACCACAACAATACATTATACATATAATACATCTACATTATACATATACTATCATATACATATACATATACGTATACATTATACATGGTACACCTGTTATTCAAATTAACCCACTCTTGGTTAGCCCACCAAAATCTGACTGTCTGTGCTTACCTCAATTATTCTTGTACTTTCTTATATTGAATGGACACCCTCTAGATGTACTATCTCACTCTTCGTCCAGGACTTCCGTCAGACGGCAGCTGCCATCTATCATCCCCATCCTAAATCACAATCTTTTTACCCCCATTAACCCTCCTAACCAAACGCGTTTGGAGGTGGAGTATTATTCCTGTTCATTATTTCCTTTTGTGACGTCAAGTGATTCCCTTATCCGCTCATGTCAGTCCAACCTCCGTCACTTATTCTCAGAGCCTCAATCTTGCATGTAACGAGGGGGGTGAGAAAAAGCTCAACAATATGAAAATTAATTTGTTATAGTACTGAGAAGTATCTTTCCTTCAAAGATGACCACGAGGTTCTCATCCATTTTGATGATTGTGGGAAACAAATGCTTTTTGGGAGATGCTTGGAATTGACATTTTTCTCAGCAACAGTGCAATTTAAAACAATGTAGTGAACTGTTTTGATTTAGAAAATCAGCAAGTTTGATTCTCACTCGTGACATATGATTATCCGATGCTTTTCTGCATGAACTTTATCGAAGTAGATAAAAGACTTGCAATAAGACCCAAAAGGAAATTTATGCATAGTTTATTTTGTGGATGGCTTGGTTTCTGTCTGATGTAGGAGGTGCTTTATCAAGTGAGAGCAAAAGTGTATGAAAGGTTCCCGAGGGAGCCTGCTTCTGCCCATCCATCTCCTTCGTTGTCAGTGTAAGACAACCATTTGATCAGCCACTGGGCAGATTAGTGCCTTCGCCTGTCACGATGCGAAGCCCTTAAGCACTAAGCCATGGTAAAAAAAAATGGGCCTGCAGGCTACTAGCAAACTGGGTCCAATATAATCTTATTCCTCACTATGTTCAACAGCGGTCCTCTTGCCAACTTGCGTTTGATCAGCGAAATAATGAGTTGATAATGATGCCCAGACGATGTTTAGCCTCTCCACCTTTTCCTTTGATGAGCGCGCTAAAGCATCGTTGCAGGCGTGCTTAATTGAAGCGAAACACTTTCGAGCCGAGTGTCTGGGGACAAAGGCATCTTTAATGGATGGGGTGGGATGATGATTCGAAATTAAGAAGTCACAGGGTGCGGACAAAAGGAGTGGCAGTACGCTGACGGGGAATGGTGATGGCTGGGCACGGAAATTGGAGGCTGAGTCGAGCATCCTGGAGTCATTCATGGGCTGTCCGTAGGGAGGCAGGCGCGTGACAGGCGAGAGAACCCACTGTGGCTACGCCCAGTGCTCATGACAAAGAGATGCACTTCTGCCTGTGTTTATAATAGCGGTTTGTAATCCCACCTTTCAGGCAATACTGCCTAGTTATGCTGCAAGCGTGTTGGATGAAGAAAGCAAGAGGAAAGAGGTCATAAGCAGGATCCGTTCACATTCATCACATCAAAAGTCATGTATGCAACATATCTCACAACACACACCACAAACACACCACACACACACCAGTTATCCAAACAATAATAATCTGCATCTGAGTGGTATTTTCACTTTGTATCTCCAATAAGTCAGTATGGGCTGAAACTTAAATTAAATGTGACCGAATAACTCATGCCCTTATGTTGTACCGATAGTTAAAGATCCTCACACTATTTGACCCGTCTAAGTGAACATCATGCATGCAAAACTGATCATTAAATTATTACCATCATAATCAACAATTCAAAAACCATTTTAAATTTACCATCTGGCTGTTGCTCATTTGTGGTCAGTTATTGCTATAGTGTCACCTGCTAATTAAGATAAAATTAGAATTATACCCTAACACCCCAATCCTACTCTTTCGAAGAATACAGATTTAATTCTGCAGCTATTGCTATCAACAAGACATATGCAAACCCTTTAAAAGACGGATACTTTGTTATGCGATACTGTCTGTGAAGCCTAAGGAAACTTAAGTTGGTTGAATCCCAATCCACAAGTTGATATAAGCTGTAAAGTATAGCTACTACCTCCATTATCTGCCAGACCAAATTATTATTAAAATATACATATACGACTCACTCCCCCTTTAAATTTCATTCCTTGAAAACTGTCATGCACAATGATATTTATCCCCAAATCATTCATATATCACACAAGAAAGTAGCCTGTAAACTACTCGAGCCCAAACTCGTTAACATTAACCTACTATGGCTAAACTGTGTGTGTGCACTGTGTGGTTGTGTGTTTGTTGCTATACTTATAGTGTCTTGTCAATTTGAATATATAACCCTGCTTCCCCATCCGGTCGCTTCACCTGCATTTTTTCATCTATTTATTTCATTATATTTTCGTTTATTATCTCTCATCATCTCATAAGATACCTAATATAACAGTCTCGAAGTCTGTCCGTACGTCGTCTTCCACGATCCAAACCGATGATACCATAATAACAATTAGTGAATGGATAGAGGTCGATGAACCATGCACAACATAACTTTCAAGGGTGTCCAAGTTGAGGTCAACGTCACGAGGCTGTCAAAGGCGAAAATCGTC
>CM068957.1:68951195-68981046 GCA_035128595.1 Eptatretus atami | reverse complement strand
TTAGACTGGCGCCACACACTCAGACACACACTCGGACAAAATAAAGCTAGTTGAAGGCAAATGACTTTTGCAGCCAGGGAGGGAAGCGGGTTGAGGTCGCAGTTCTTTTGAGTACCTGAGTCTCGGGGAAAAGGAATGCTCCATGGTGCAGCACCTGCCAACAGTCATGCAGTCAGGTCCACAGCCGCCCGTGTGGAGTTTGGGTCCATGGAGGAGCTCGAGTGGGCCGGGACCAGTAGTTGGGCTGTCGGGGCGAGATGTAGGGGAGCCAAGCAGCGGGAACCCCTTCGTTTTCCAACCAACTCCGGCCTCCAAGCACAGAACGAACGACCCCCAAAGAACTCTAGACTGAGGATGGTGTCATGGTTTATAGACCTCCCTCAGCGGGGAGGAGCCTTGGTGAAGCTGACACCACTGTCCGCCCTGATTGGACAGGGCCTCCATGGGTTCGCCCTTTCCGGGCGGGGCCTCGGCCAGGCACCGGCGAGGCCCGCCCACTCCACGCATGTGGACTCATCAAGAAAGAGTTGGAGCGTTTGGAGAAGCCAAATAGGAACTGCGACAGCGAAGATTCTGTTTCGGAAAAACGAGCCTCCAGAGACAACAGGTGGACCGTGGTACGTTGTTGCCAGCGAACCGAAGGCTGCAAGCGCTCGGGTACCATGGATCGCAATGGAGGATGGGATATAAAGATTTATTACCCTAACTAAAAAAACATCGCAAAGCACCCCTTCAATTCCCACAACACACAAGGAGGGGTTCTGTCTACACATATACTTAACGGCATAACTGACTTGGGACAGCTGTATGTTGTATGCGTACGGTTCCTAGAACCGTAAAAAATATACATATAGTAACGGTCTCGGTTAATCTGGGTAACTCGGGTACGAACTCGGCGGTGATTCACAAAGTGTACTTACACGATAGCCCCATAATCCCAAGAACCTCCTGCCGGATCTCGCATCCAGAGCTGCATTACCATACAGATTGAGGTCCTCGGTATGAGCAAGTATCGTGCATTAGGCAATCCTATGACAGATCTTATCTTTGGCCGAGCTTACCAAGTCACGTGACTGCAGCCTAATCGACACGCCAATCGCTATCTCAAGCAGATTCCCCCTTAGCCACCATCTTGATGAAAGCAGAGTGAGTCGGAGCCAAATCAGTTTAACAAAGTGGTGCAGCACACAAATCCCGCCCATTTAGGCATAAGTTCTTTTGGTGATCAAATTTAAATTTGATACATCCATAACCTGATGTTGATTATAAGGAATAGAATAAGGAATATTTTAGTCTTAGTTTGAAGTCAATTAAACCATTTTTGACGAAGTTATGACCTTTCAAGGCACGTAAGGTCAAAGGTCATGGTGTCAATGAAAGCCAATAAAGACTTGATATAGTCTTCCATAGTAACACGCATATTCCTAACCTTTTTTGATTTATAAATGGAAAATATGTATATTTTGACCGATGACATCATAATGCTTGAATGTGATAACTGTTGTTTAAATCACAGGTACTTGAAACTTGTAATTATGTTAGTCTAGAGCTGGCCGCGTATTGTCTGAGAGCTGTAGATATGGCCTGTAGAATTAATATTTATTATCCATCTACCCACACCTATCAAACATGTGTGATAATATATCAAATTAACATAATTTACAAGCTTCAAGTACCGTGGTTTAAATAGTGCGTGGTGCACTTGATAATAAACATCAGACTACATCATACAATAAGACCACACGCAACTTTTTTTTTTACATTTTATTCATCTTAAAAATCTCCCAAATAGAGTCTTTGATAATACCATGTGGGCAAACGGATTTGTCCAAGCCTTTTTGAATAGTATTGTTATATATTTAGAGATAGAGATGGAGAGCAGAAGTGAAACGTGGTAACATCATTATATCGATCAACTAGAAGGAATGCTTCAGAAAAAATATCATTTTAAAAAGCCATTTATTATGAAGGATAATTATGGTGTGTTGCACATCGCGAAAAACAAAACATGACAGTTGCGTTATGATGTTATCATGAAAACGTATCACTGACGTTAGCTGAGTTCGCATTGTTTATGATACCAGTCGCTAGGTGTCGGGATGAGGAACACCATATGTGTGCCTATACCAAAATATTGTACATAAAAGACAAATGAAAAATATTAAATAACAAATAAATGAAAACGTTCTGATCGTAAAACGATTTTGACTCTAGACTTTCATTGCCCACCTGTGAATAAAATTTGACAGTGTTTGAGCCAGCCGTTTTCCCGTAAATTGTTATTTTCGTAACCATGTTTAGTTTAATGGAAAATTTGTAATTTGACCGATGACCATGACCCCCAAAACTTCGGACCCGACGTATTAAAATATGCATTTTTCACTATAGGATTGTGGGGATTTTAAGTCACAAATAGAATAAGGTTCACTATAAGCTTAGTTTGAAGTAAATCGGATCATTTTTGACGAAGTTATGAGCGAAAAACGATTTTCACCTTTTCGTGACCTGACCTGACCTTTGACCTAATTGGACCCAAAATAATGGGCGAGCGTCATAGCTCACACCTGTGGATACAATTTGACAGTGTTTGAGCCAGCCGTTTTTCCGTAAAGTTGTATTTTCGTAACCATGTTTTAGTTTAATGAGAAATTTGTAATTTTGACCGATGACATGACCCAAAAACTTTGGACCCAACCGATCTTCACAAATATGCATTTTTCACTATAGGAATGGGAGGATTATAAGTGACAAATAGAATAAGGTTCACTATAAGCTTAGTTTGAAGTAAATCAGATCATTTTTGACAAAGTTATGAGCGAAAAACGATTTTGATCTTTTCGTGACCTTGACCTTGACCTTTTATCCAATTAGACCCAAAAGTTAATGAGGTCGTCCAAGTTCATTGCCCACCTGTGTATTAAATTTGATAGTGTTTGCTAAAGCCGTTTTGCCGTAAGTTCTACAGAGACAGACGGCAAACAAACAGATAAACAAGCAGTCATAGACTGGTACTTACGAAATCGTCAACTTGACCTCTGACCTTGTCTAATAAAAGCTGCCTCTAGAGAAGGTAGCGACGCAAACCAGAAGTTCTACGATGATTCTCTACAAACCATCAAAAATCGTAACGTCGACCGAAGCAAAAATCTCCATTTCTCCAAGCAATTATTTAATATTATTTATCAAAGTCACAAAACCGTAATATTCGGCCATCCACCAACAATCTTTACATAATCCGACGGCTTAGTGAGTCAGGCATGCGACGATAACCTTTATTGGGATAAAAATGACTTTTAAACACCATCTTTATCGAAAATACCGTCAGCCGCCACACGCAAAACCTTTACGTGACTCAACGACGCGTCTGCTCGAGCGCGCTGCACACGTGACGAGCCGTGACGCGGCGAGTGAAATATTTTTATGCAATCTTAAAACGTCTCCAAAACATCCGATTTTTACCAGAATTTTGACAACCGAGTGTTAAGCGTCCAAGCGATCGCAAAAACCGATGACAAAATTAAAATCGAAGTTAAAACGAACTCGTAACGTCGACCGAAGCAAAAATACTCCATTTCTCCACATGAATTTACGGAATTATGTTTGACCTCACTGTGACCTTGACCTTTGACCGATTTTGACCAAAATATATCAGCGCTAGCCATCACCCTCCTGAATCACTTGGTGTAATTTGACATTGGTAGCTTCTCTCGTTCTCGAGTTATCGTGCCTACAAACAAACACACAAACACACAACACAAACAAAACACACACAACACACAACACAAACAGAGGACGAAAGTCATCAATATACTTACGAAATCTTTAATCAAACACGGACGATTACAATATCCGCTCCCTCCTCCGGGGGGGGGGGGGGAATAATAAGTTATTTTGTAAAAATGGCACATATGTACAGGGCAAGCAGGAACATTTTCCCATTACCCCTACACCACACTCATGACCCATGCAATATTTATTCTCGCTCCAAAAATATTGCCGTGCGTACGTGTGTGTGTGCGTGTGTGTTATAATTGGTAGCCCAGAAAATGAAAGTAACGAGGTGTGGGTGTCTTCATCTATATATTTTAACTTTAAAAATGGTTTTCTCTTCAACCACTTGTCCGATCAATGCAAAACGTTGAACAAAGGAGGGACTCCCCTTGGAGAATATTTTATTACTATTAACTCTGACATCATAGGTCACATGGTATGGCAGCCATATTGGATTATTGCAAAAAAATTTGGACATCATTTTCTCTGAAACCGCGAAATTAAAAAATTGAAACTTGGCATGTCATCAACTCCCCATGGGGTACATAGGGTGACAATGATGACATCATTGGTGAAGTGGTATTCCAGCCATAATTGTTGAATTGAAATCTTCATCCAAAAAAAAAAAGAAACTTATTATATATGATCCATGACTGAATGTGAGTGAAAAATTAAATTTATGACGTTCATAACCCATGCTAAGAAACTATGTGACATAATTAGGTGCATGGATGATACAGGTACATGGGCCAAAATAGCAGTGGGCCATAATACTACCGTGTTCAGTTAATGATGGTATTTTGGTTCAGAATGAACTTGCGAGGCAAGACTATACTCTCTACGAGTGCTGTTCTAGATTGGAACATACTGTCAACTAGCGATCTAATTATGGCCCACATTCGTCTGACAGAGATAGAGGTGGGGATACAGTTGGGGGTAAGACAAAAATTCCCCCCTCCACCCAACCTGGTGCACCAAACTCTGGAGATCCCGGTGCGTCCTTCTTGGAGATTGCATAAGCTGCAGTGAATGATACCCTGGCTCCATGTTCTTTATTGGTTTATGCTCTGGGGTGGCACCATAAACCAGCAGCAGTGAGTTCCACACCACCAACCGCTCAGGGCCCCGAGATGTATCAGCTGCTCCACTGCTTGCCTCCCTCTTCTGTGCTGGCACATCCTACATCGTATGACTCAGTGCAACAATCGTGCAGCAGAGTGTCCCCAGACTCACAAATTGCACACTAGCGCAGCACCACCAAGAGCCACACTAGCCATGAATAAGATGCCAAAGGTCACCAGGAGATGATGAGCACAACCACAGGGAGACCACACCGAGAGATAAGCCACCGGAAGAGATGAGAGCACTAGATTACGGGACTTTTATCCTCTGCCCTCCCTGGTATGTAACTCCACCTACCTTTGTTCTTGATCCACATATTTGCATATTGAGCCGGCCCTCATTGGCACTTGGCTTGAGGAGCGTACGGTTGTTGCTGCCCTTTCGCTATTGATGCCAGTATGATGAGTCCCCAAGATGCTGGGGGGTGAAAACATAACCTCCGTCCACCTTCGGTGATGGAGGTCATAAAATGCTCTTGTAGTTCTCACAGTCTACACCCAAACACAAATGTCTGTCAGTACATGCCAAGGAATTCTTAAAACATGAGCATATTCCACTCTTACAGTTTGCTTTTTTTAGCCACAGCTGACTGATTCCAGTAAAGCCTCTGGTGCTGGCTCTTTGTCCATCCAGTAAAAGGAGCAGGTCTCCATTGTCTATGATCCATCCATGTCCATGGAGACTGAGAACTTGTGGGTTTGCTCCTGTGTACTGATGCTCCTCATTAGATTGCTGCATGGTCATCTGCTGTATTGCTGCATTAGATTGCTGCATGGTCATCTGCTGCATTGCTGCATTAGATTGCTGCATGGTCATCTGCCATTTCAATGTACTTTTTCATGTCATCTTTGGTAGGATGCAAGTGAAAAGCTTTAGCATGATTTCAACAGAACAGTTTGTAATTAATTAATTGTACCTCTTCCTTTGTTTGTCATATAGAGAACATATTGTTGTGGTTTTGGAAGACCCTGGGAGTTACATCCAACACACATTGTTGTGGGGCCGGGTATCGGTGGCGAGCACGACCGCTAGAGGGAGCAGTAGAGTCGGCTCCACCGAACACACCGGAATTTAGGTCGTGACCCTCGGATAAGTCCGAAAGACACGGGTCCCTTACAGGACCATGAATCGCCAATAATTCGACCGCGTGGGGTAGGGTTAATTGCCAAACTTCAATATACCAAAGTACCCACGTGGCAAAGCTACCGGGGAATTCACACCCTCGACAGACCTCGAGCGGGACGAGCCGTTACCGTGCCCGAACTGTGTGTAACCTGAGTGGAGGTTACCAAGGCCGGTCGGTCCAAATGAACAATTTACTGCCTCGCTATTTCTCAACATTTCTCAACACAACTAACCCTAACCCTAACCGTGCTAAGCCAATGAAAGAAACACAGAAACGAGCTGGAACATTTAACAGGGGATTTATTTTACAATGGGGCAGGGAAGCACGCAAGAAGGCAGAGTTAACCGAATAAAAGGAATGCAATTTATATACAAGCACTTAAACGTTTCTACTTAGAAGACGGGCCCACACACAGACACACACCCAAATAAATGGTGGCTGCGGCCTTTATTGATACCCCCAGCTTGCGAGAACGTGAGCTGCGAGTTAAGAGACTGGCTTGGACCATCCCGGCTCTTTTTTATTTTTTTTTTTTTTTCTTTCTTTTTTTTTTTTTTTTTTTTTTTTTTTTTATTTTTTTTTTTTTTTTTTTTTTTTTTTTAGTGCGGTTCCCGACGATCTGGCCAGCGGGACTCGAACCCGCAACATGATGCCGCTCCAAGCACCAGGTACGGAGGTAGCCTCGGGCGCTGGCACGCTCACCGGCAGAACAGGCGACGATCCACGGCGGAAGACTCTCTCAGCCTCAACCAACGAACCCTCCGACTCCCTCACTGGGTCGCCCCCACACGATTATATCCCTCCTTTTTGACAGGTGGAGGGATCGTCTTGTTTCATTCCCCTCATTGGACAGGCGTGTCAGGCGATCTCCCGGCCGTCCGAGATGGTCGGGGGGAGTGCTCATGTCCCGCCCCTCGACCAGGAAGTCGAACAGTAACATGTTGCGTTGGCTCCCATTGGCCGAGAGGCGGCAGACGTGCTCGCACCCCTCCGATTGGCTGAGGGGGCGCCATGCCCATATTTGGAGTGAAATCCAAGACGCCAACGTCCAAGGAAGCCCTGCCTGGCACATGGACTCCGCCCAGGCTGTGCTTGACACGCATGCGCGTGGGAAGGCCGATGATGAAGAAGCGAAGATGGGCGTGTTGTCGTTGTTGTTGTGTGTGAAGAAATCCTAACTATAAAATAATTCACAGCGCACGTACAATTAATCACCCATTAAACATAGGACGGACCCTACCTAGAAATACACCCCCCCCCCCCCCCCCCCCCCTTAGCTTACCTAATAACTGATCTATAGGAACTGGCTGTTGTGTGCAGTAAGCTTCCAAATTCGCAACAATATAAAGGAACCCTGGAGTTTAGATATGCATTATATCTGTAATATTTTGTTTAGTTGGCTTACCTCTCCCCTTGTATCAGTGGAAGGGAAGATTCATTGTGAATGTAATTCGAAATATCCCCATTGTGCTCTTCCTCATTCTCAAACTCCATACTTGAACCTCATTCTCAAACACCCATTCTCAAACTCCATTCTTTCATATCTCAAAAATATATGAAAAGATATCTCAAAACGTTATGGACGAATTTGGACGAAACTTGCTGGGCAGGTTGGGTGTTGGGTGTGTGACACGGATGAATTGATTTGATTTTGGTGACGATACAGATGCAATCCGGCCTATCAGTGCAATACAAAGAGTAAACTGTTCATCCTGGCAGAGGTGCCGTTCTATGAGTGTCAGTCCAGGTCAGACACCCAGTAAATACAACGCTGAGACATACCAGGTGGAACGAGAATGGAGCCATAGGTTTCCAGGGATGGTGACCTCCTCCTCCCTGAACCAATCTTCAGAACTGACATCTCTCCTTATACATCGTTTACACATGCACCTTATTTAATTGCATCTTTTGGCACACACACCTCATTGACTTGCACTGTTGTGGAGTATCAACTAAGTCTACAACAGTTCTTTTCAGAGCTCGCATTGCATGCTACCACATACACCGCACCTTCCACCTTCACTTCCCAATCACCCGCACCATAAACCTTGTTCGTTGCATGCGAGCCAACTGGCTCAAGTACGAGAGAACCCAGCGTCTCCACCATAACCCACCTGCTTCACTTAATCTGTCTATCACCCTTGCTTATCTTGCTTCCCGGAATGATTGTGGTGCCAGTGTCTGTAGATTTGTGGTAAGATTAATGACGAAGGGACTTCTGCGTTAAAGGGTAAGGTTCTCTCTTTGTGACACTGCTTTTGCTTTGTAAATGACTGTTTTCTTGTAAATACGTGCCTTTTTCTAAACATGACCATTCGTTTCCAACCTTCCTGATAGTCTTTCTCTATTGGTTAGACAGAGCATTAAATAGTGGATGGGAGTTTTGCCCCGCAGTTTTGTTGCAGCCATAGACTAGTCACCCACTTATGGTTCAGCTTGGCCGTTATCGATTCATAATGAGTGGGGTGTTGAATGCATGGTTTCCTCGGAAGGGGAGGGGGTAATTTGCCAGGAAGGTGCAGTCATGCGGAAATTTGACACGAGGACCCTTCTTAAATTAATCATCTCGGACGCCGCCCGTGGTTGAGTTGTGCTGCGGAGTTATCTGCAGCTTGTCGGCTTCAGGGTCAAATATCGGGACGTCGGTCCGAAAAGCCACTCGTGACCTGGCCAGAAAACCTGTAACAATAGGAATGCTTGTTATGACTGAATAAGTTATCATATTAAACTTTTGGCCTGATGCAACCATAGCCTTTGCTGCTGTAACGTCAGATCTGATTAAAATCATATGCCAGTTGTCTTTCAGACTAACACAAGCACGAGTTGAATCACACCTTGTAATGGAGTGCAATCCAGGAAGTGCCTCTGACACTTCTTTGCCAAACTGCCTTCCTCTAAGAAACAGTACACACACACACACACACACACACACACACACACACACACACACACACACAGTTTTCTTTATTGTATTATAAAACTATTTCTCACAATAATTATGATTAATTCATCAGAAATAATGGTTAAAATAGTTGTATGCCTAAAGTAATAACTTGTGGGCTGGTGATCGATTTTCTGAATGCCTGGATCATCAGCTAGTCTCCATCCTTCACAAAGGTTTTCACCCAATCAACCCAAACCTCCAAACCATGGGTCTTTTTCAGTAGATCCATGACCTCAGATGTGTCCAGACATTCAATCAATCTGACAATGCAATCTCACTTTCAACCTTTCGCCTATTATAGCTTTACCTGTAGATAGTTCGAGAGCATGGATAATTCATCATTTTTAGGAAACAGTGATGAATGGTGAAATTTTCTAATTAAACAATGATTAACTGATTAAAAAATAAATACCTCTGAGAAGGGTAAGAAATAACTTTATTGATTCTGTTGCATGAGATAAGGCTGAAGAAAACACAGCTTGTCAATAGTCTCGTCATTCAAACACGCGCAATTATTTAACAAAGAGGTCAACTGCACTGAAACTTCTCTCTGGTTTCACTGAAGTTGGTGGTATAGTCTTCACAGCATTGAATACCTTATCCAATGAATTTGGATGTTCCTTGACACTTTTCAAGATGACCATTTCTGTCTTTAAACACTTCAAGCTTGCTTGGGCTGAAGTTTCCCGACCCAGTGCTTTTGCTTTTACTCCTTTCTTCTCTTGTGATATCAAAGCAGCCGGTTCCTCTGCCTTTGGCTGTCTTGGCAATTTCATTCCCAGATTGATGTGGACACAGAGTCACCTTCCAAGAGCGAACTGTATGCACTTGGGTCCTCCAGATAGCATAACAAGCTAGCAAGATTTGCATTTCTTCTTTCCTTAATCCTCTGATGCTCTCCTGTCCGATCACACAACTTGTGTCCTATCATGCTCTCCTGTACATTTAACTTCCTCAGCAAAAACTCAAATATTTTTTCAGCCCTGGTCAAGTCACAGTCTCTCCTGCCCAATGCCAAAGCACTCACTTGCTCAACAATTTCTGAAACTAGCTTTCTCTCTTCTTTTGAGGGGAAAAAGATCAATGGCAGAAACATCAATCAGAGCGTATTCGGCAAATTACAGTAGTCAGTTTATACATGCAAAAAGGTACAAATTCAAATGCCACATTACAAAAATTCTGGTGATATTATGGGAATAAGTAATCATTTTTCATCATTTGAAAAAACATTTTTTGATGAATTGATGATTAAATTTGAAACAATGGTGAACTGATTTCACCACCATCTTCGATCATCCCCCATCCAAAACCATGGTCTGTCTTTTCTGCTCTTGTTAACCCTCCCAACCCCTCACATCAAAGCCCACCTGTTTACACATTTCCAGTTTTTCCTTCCTGAGAGTTTGCTTCTGTGTCCATCTTGTCTACCTCATGTGTCTTCCCATACCTCTCGCTCTCAGTCTCCCCCACATTCTTTATTTGGCCGTCTCCCTCTATTTTGTCCTTCATCCCTGCAGCTGAAGTGCTTTCCCTCACCCCTCTCTTTCTCCTGTTCCTTTTGTTCTGTTGCATCCTGATCCATTCTGTGTTCTCGCTCTTCGACAAGCTTCAACTACGTATTCAAAAAAAACCCCACCAATCATAACCATGCCCCCGAGTGATACCCACTATGGCATCTTGAAGGATCCAAAGATGTCCCTTATCGTTTTCAGCATATAATTATCATTTCAAGTATAAGTCAGAACCAGCAGTTTGGTATTCCGGATGCGCTTGACCGCATTCTTCACAAGTTTCCAACGTATGTCCCCATCCCAGTAGAGATGGTACATCTGATGGAATTCCTATCCAATGGGCATGTGGATTAGAGAGGAGTTGTTCCTCACACCAAAACAGACTCAGTGCTGTGTTAGGTGCTGATGCTTCTGTTGTTGTGGTGGCCTGGCATTTTTGAAGAAACATTACATCCATTCTTCATATGAACGACAGAGTTAAATCTACCTCAAGGATGCATTCCCCAGGGCAATTAGGTGGTGATACCAATTGCCTTAAGGTCCACTGTTCTCGACATGCTTCATGATGCCGATAGTCAGGATGATGTTTTTGCTGTAATTTTGATATTTTTGCCATGCATTGATTGTGACATTGAATGCATGATATGGCCATGTGAGGCATGTCAATATGCTCGTGAGAACATCACTCATTTTGATGGTCCCGTGGGCCCATTTCCTTTGATAGCTCCAATAGTGAGGAGCTGTGGGCACTCTCAGGTCAAGCTCCTTGGCAAAATCGCTTTTGATCAAGATCATTGGGTTGGTTGAATACAACAGAAGGTAGGCCTTCACAATTCTGTTTAGTCCATGCATGAGGAATGGAAGGATTTACAGATGGATTTCTGAACCCATCTGCATCCTGGTACCAAAGGTTGTTTTATGTGTTTGTTTTTACCCTTTCAGCATCATATGAGGTCCAAAATGCTGGATGAAGTGTGGTGTGGTGCTTGCCAGCTCTGCATAACACTTCCATGGGTAATCTGTGACACAGTGTCCCATGAACAGACAATTCAAACAGGTTGCCTTTTCTTCCAAGAAAATCGATCGGCTGCAGACTTATTCTTGTCTTCCACACTTCCCAATGACATGGTTTGCTGAACATAATAGGCACTGCCAATGCTTTTCCTGACAGTTTCTTTGGATCAAGGTAGCCAAGTTCTTCTTGTCCAAGGTTGTGCTCATGCCATATACATGCACATACACACAAACGGTGTTGGAAATAATTATGGAAACAGAAGAAAAACTGGGGATAAATAAATTAAAAATGACACCACTCATGTAAAAATGAAATACTCCATAGTGCAATCATGTATTGATGAAGTACTGCGATCAGTTGTCATGCCAGCAATCAGAAAGTGCCACACCTGAAGAAGGACTAATAAAGTGCAGGTGATATCATTGTAGTGTCATGAATCTGTTGTGAATATTATGGCTCCTGGGTAGGAAATATCACCTGACAAATGGAGAGATTAAAGTCTTAGCTGGTGAAGGCTACTCCATTCAGCAGATGGCAGCCCAACTTCACGTTTGAGTAGGAGCAGCATGCAAGACTCTGAGGTGGATACACAAAACTGGTGCAGTTGACAATAGAAGTGGTTTAGGGAGAAAGCCCAAACTCTCCATTGGTGATGGTAACTACCTCAGGGTATGTGCTCGATGTAATAAAAACCATGATCCAGGAGAGATCTTGTGAATTAATTAGTTGAAAGTTCGGGTGTTATGTTAACATTTCTTCAAAAACACTCGTGCAAACAGAAATTCTGAAATGGGAAGCAGACAGAAGTGAAGCAGTGGGATTACCAAACCTGGAAGAAAGTGCTCTTAACGAATGCGTCCAAGTTTGAATGGTTTGGCAACTATCAACAGCGGTTTATTCAAGGGGGACCGGTGAGTGGTATAACAGACATTGTACAATAGCTGCAGTGAAGCATGGGGTGCATCAACACAAGTGTGGGCCAACATCGCCGCCAAGGATGTCGGAAATTTACATGGAATCAAAGGTACACTGATTGCTGAGAGGTACAGACAGGTAAGTTCTGGTCCATCATACTCTTCACTCAGAAACACATCCAATTGGACAGGGATTAATCTTACAGCATGACAATGGCCCAATGCATCCAACCAATATGGGAAAACCTATCTGGAATATAATGAAGCTGATTGGACACTCACAAAGATGCACTGTCCTGCACAAAATGCTGATTACGAATATCATTGAAGCTCAATTGGGTTATATGTCCTGAGAAAGTCAAATAAAACATCCAAACACATTGGATGAATTGTGCAAAGTTTTACAGGATATTTGGAACAACATTCGAGAATCAAACATTGGTAAGCTGTGTGGGAGCATTAAAACAAGGTGTCATGCTCTCGATAAAGCAAAGGGCTCCCGTACCAAATATGAATGCACTGTACAACATATTTATTTTGTTTTTATATATTTTCTGGAATAATTAATTATGCATATAATATAGTTATTTAAGTTGTAATTACTCATCACCCTGCAGAAGTAGCAAAAGCAGGGGAAAGCAATTGGTTCACTCTGTCTATGTGTCAATCTCTGTCAACCTTTCACTCTGTCTGTGTGTTTGTAAGTCTTTGATCAAATAATACCCATTCCTTTTATGCCTCGAGGTGCATAGGTCTGCCGAGGCAGTTTCATTTGGCTAAGGAGTACAATCCTGGACAGGTCACCTCTCCGATCCAGGATACTCGAATGGCGTATTACCCTAGTAAGCTGGTACTCTTTTTTTTTTCTGACCTCAAAAGGATGACAGGCTGAGTCAAACCACCTGGTGTTGTTTCAACGGTGCGACTGGGGCTCAAACTCAAAACCCTGAGATCGATCTTAAGCCAGCCACCTTCACCATTAAGCCAACACCAGGCTCATCTATGATCGAGGAACTACTTTATCTTTTCAAATGAATTTCATATTTTGAACACGGTAGAACATTTATCAGATTGTTTACACTTCCAAAAACCTGCAATGCAGTACTTTAGCTCTGAATTAGGCAAATATTATGGTGTCTCAAGCACGCATGTATGTGCACAGTGGGGAAAAGCAATTGCTTCTGTCTGTCAAAAAAAAATTGAAAATCATTCCAAACAGGAAACTTACTGTTTATGAGGACACCGTAAAGGACACGTATGACAGGCACAAACAACTTATGTAATGTGTTAGATAGGGTGATGTAATAGACACTGCAGAAAATGGTGGTAAAACTGGAATTCATTTATTGATGCGTCTTTTACAATCTTTATTTCATAAAATTGAATTAACTTAATGACGAGACACGAATCACCTTCATAAGATTCCAAAAACCTCCAGTTCTGCAGTACAGTGCTTCAATTTAAATAAAGGTTCAATGGGGTGGTGTATACGGGTGGTGTTCGGGACTGCTTTTGGACTACTACAACAGCACGAAACCTAGGGATTTTCTGAAACGATCTGAAGATAATTATTTTATGAAAATTGAAGGAACACTGTGCGGGGTATCGTGTTCTATGAATTCTCCTATTTATTTATGCATAGCCTGTGCATTTCTCGTACTTTATATATGTATGTATACATATATATTATATAGTATATTAATATATATATATATAGAATATTATATTATATTATATAAAAGCAATAATATATATATATATATATATACATACATACATATATAAAAGCAATATATATATATATATATCATACATACATACATATATAAAAGCAAAATATAATATATATATATATATATACTACATACATACATATATATAAGCAATATATATTATATATAAATATATATAATATATATATATATACATACATACATTATATAAAGCATATATATTATATATATATATATACATATATTAATTTATATATAATATATATATATATATATATATTATTAATATATTATATACTCGTGTTATGGAAATGGCCCTTATTGGACTACTAAATATAGGACTAGCTCAGATCCCCCATTAAATGCATGTATAGTTAGGTTGTTTGGTAAAATGGACGTTATATGTGTGGCGGGAGGTGCAAGGGGCTGTATTATTGTTGTGCGGTAGTGGTGGAACGAGAGCTCCTCTTCTCTTCCCCATCCCGGACGAGGCCCCGCCCAGTCGGCTGAGAGGGTGTGGCCAAAAAGAGGAAGTGACGCAAAGGGGAGGAGTTTGTTCGCTTCGTGAGAGAGGCGTGCTCGTGTTTCGAAGCGAGCGGAAAAAGGAGAAACTGTGAGAGAAAGGAGTCTGTCGGCAGTCGCTGAGGAGGCGCGCTCGTGCTCTGAAGCGAGCGAACGAAGGAGGGACAGTGTTGGATCTGCCGGGAGAGACGCTGAACCTGCCGCACCGAGGATTCCTTTTGGGCAGTGGGAGAGGCGGCCTGCACGTCGGGTCGGCGATCGACTCTGATGGGGAGGTGATCGACAGGTTTGGCCTGCGTCTGGCCGTGGAGCTCCGTCCTACTCACCTCACGGCTCGACACGCTTGTCGATCCGCCTGCGGAGCTCGGCACCTCGATTTGGGCCTTGTCGGAGAAGCCAGGCTGGATTGTACGCTGACCTGGAGAGAAATCAGCTGAGGCCCATCGTCGACCTTACACGGGTCAGAGCACGCGGAGACCACGTGCGGTGCGGAAAGGAAAGAGTGCGGCGCGCTCTTGCACGTGGCGCGTTCGAGCTGGGGCTCGAATCCGTGACATCTGCCTGTTGCGAGCGACATTCGTGCTTTTGACACTGTCCTCTCGTCCATGAGACATCACCAAGTACTCTATCTTGCATGCATGCTGTATGTCTTTGGCTGCACGTGTTGTATAAGGCATTATCAGTAGGGACCCCTCGAAACCTGTAGCCGTGGTTCCCTAGTTAAGAACGGGTTGAGGATTGTTAATAGAAACATTGTCGTGAATCTTGCTTGTGTTGTGTCCCCCGATATCCCAATAAATCTGGTTGGTTCGTTGAAGTTGCCGCTATGGATTATTCGTGTCGCGTCGATGAGTGAGCCGTTTGATTGGCATATAAAACCAAAATGGTTACAGACTGTCAGAAAACGCTCGGCATCTGACAAAACCAGTCTGTAACCAGGGGTTCTTATTCCCCAACTGGTAAGGTACAAGGATTACGTTGGTATCGCGATTGAAGAGCGTGCCCGAGGCCTGTGCTGACCTGGCCGGCGTTATAAACCCCGGAGATGGCGGTGGTAAGGGTGGCGCCAAGAGTCGGGTGAGAATCCCGCCACCCCGGATCCGCAACAATATATATGTATAAATATCTATCTATCAATATATATATATATGTATATATATATATATATATATATATATTAGGCTCCAGAATCGAACTTACAAGCAGTTCCAACTCCTAAAAAAGTGTTAATTTGTCCAATTCGGACATAAGTGACATTTCGGGCGTCTCCGGGAGGTGTATGTTTAATATGACGGTTCGGTGATTGCCAATTGCATGCCAAGGGAGGCGTTTCCTATCGACCATTTCGTGGAGTGCTTACATGAATGCTTAAGCCACTTGGTGAGCGCTTTCCAAGCTGCTTGGTTGTTCGTTTTGGGAAAAAGTACACGTGCTTTCAATCTCACATCATTTCATCATCGATGTTTCCGCCTTTGTTGGGTCCCACGGTGCCATGCGGTGAGTGACTCCGGAGGTATCTTATTCATACTGAAAATGTGCAAGGATTGCTTTGTGCGATCTCCATTTGTAATCCACCTCTCACTTCGACATCGATACATATTAAAAAGACAATCAGGTCCATCTGACCAGGTGTTCACCATGTTTGTTCTGGCTTTGAAGGCATAGAGTACATATTGACATTTTGTGTTCTCTGGCTTGGCACATTTTTGAATTGAATTTTTACTATTTACCCACTTTAAATCTTCTTTCAAAGAAACGCTGTTTCAAGGTAATTCTTCATGCTTGTCATTTTTTAGTTCGCCTGTTTGAAGAACAGAGAGCTATTAGCGATACCCCGGCGTGAGCACCAGCGTGAGCGTCAGCGCTAGTACGTGAGCGTTGAGCGTGAAAAATGTTAAAAGTTTTTGGTGGCAAGTTATTTTTTCCTTCTAATGTTTTTATCTACCACACTATTTTTTTATACGCCCGTATATATATATATATTCAGGGCGTATTATTATGTGATACGGTCGTCCGTCCGTCCGTCTGTCGTCTGTCTGTCTGTCTGTCTGTGTCTGTCTGTTTCTGTCTGTCTGTCTGTCTGTCTGTCTGTCTGTCTGTCTGTCTGTTGTCTGTCTGTCTGTCTGTCTGTCTGTCTGTCTGGTCTGTCTGTCTGTCTGTCTGTCTGTCTGTCTGTCTGTCTGTCGTCCGTCCGTCCGTTCCTGTCCGCACTCTAACTCCCAAAGTTTTCAACTTTCACGTTTCATATTTTGGTACATAGGTACAGATTGTGGAGATGGTGTGTCGCGACATAGTTCGTCATCTAAAGTGGTTGCCATGGCAACCAGGATGCTGTTTTCCATGTAGTAGCACAATTCTGTTAATCCTTCTTGTTCGGGCGGATATTTGTGCTCACTTGCGCTCTTTGTTACTGATTACAATATAACAATACATATATTGCTTTAAAATTATTTGGATCAGACTTCACTGCAATGCTTTATAAAAAATATTAATTATTAGACGAGTCTTTTAAAATGATAAATGTATAAACAGGCGAGCATTGGGTGGCTTTGACACCAACTCTGGTATTTACTTGATGCATGTGTACATTTGCATGTGTGTATGTATATAACTGTATTACCACAATGGCATTTGGCACCGGTGTGTGTGTGTGTGTGTGTGTGTGTGTGTGTGTTGTGGTGTGTGTGTGTGTGTGTTGTTGTTGTGATGTAGGTATAAGATTTGCATGTATTTTTTATTGTAGAAAATGTTTCACAGTTTTGGTATTTTTGGAGCATAAACCAATTTTTTTCTCCTTTGTGGAGATGCTGACATTAATTTTGAAGGCACCACAACTCGATCCTGTGAGTGTAGATATGACACAAGGGTATACAGATTATTGTTTAAGAAATATAAAGTCCAAAGAACATGGGGGTAGGCTTTGTGAAGGGTTCCCAAGGAACCAATGTGTGATTGCCTTCTTTTTTTATTTTTGCCAACTCATCAAATTTAGAGCCACCTTCGTACATTGCATATTATTGATATGCTGACTTGATGATGCTTTACAACCTCTTCGTTGTGTTCTCAGCGTTACTTAGGCGCATGGCAGCACATTTGAATAAGCATCATCGAGCTCAGTCCCTCATGACTGAAAATATTGCTGATATTGGTGCGGCGGGAACTACCACGACCATTTACCAACAAACCCAGAAAATGCATCTAAAGGTCACACCGCGAAGTAGGCATTCAAGTTCCTTGTAATCACGCGTAGTTGTTAATGATTCCTGGAGTGATTACTGAGGAGCAATTGGGAGAGTATTAAATAGATATTTTCAACTGCTGGAAACCCAGTTGTTTTTTTTTACTGCTGTTGTAATTGAATTGTTCCCTGCTTAATTGCGAGCCTTCTTCACAGCATCTTTCATTAGTGGCTGTTGCTAGCACAGTGCAGGGAGTGATCGGACAACCAAACAGAAACAAACTTGCCTATCAAAGCACCGTGGCCTCGATTCTAGGACCCAGCAAATGGGAACATCTCTAGTGGCTGGCAGGTATCGTGCACATCTTCTTGCTTTCATTAAAAGGACAGAGTGCACATTAGCTCCCTGCTGGCCCAAAGTCCCAGAGACAGCAAAATTCCAGATGAGAATGCAACCGAGCCAGTCCCAGCTGCCTAATGAAACTGCATTTACTGCTCTCTATTCTACAATTTTGGTGTGCGTGTTTTAGAGGTGCGATGTGCCAAGGGTAGATATTTAATCTTCCTATAATAAGAGATATGTTCATAATTTCCACATATTTGGTGTATGCTCCCACGTCTCATGACCCTGTGTAAATAACCATGGATAGCCATTAAAGGACCCTGAATAACACTGACTGATGATTCAAGGTGCATTGGCTGGCCGCTATTTATTGCTCAAATGTTTGCACCCTTAAAAAGTGAATGAATTTTCAGCCTTTTGGATGAAAGAGGATAATTGTGAACGTCAAACAGGAGAAGAGAACACGTATCTTGTGGACAAAGGGAAGGTAAAGTATTAAAGAAGGTGGAAATTGAGGCTATGGCCAGATTACATATTTACTTAATCGGCAAAAGGTCTTCTTTGTTCATATGCAGCATATGATATGACTGCAGGGTAGCATCATTGGCTGAGGACACGGTTGTGCCACTGATGCAATGCCCTCTGTGGGTTAGGACAAGAATTTGAAATTTGTCCAGGGTGCCGGCAATAGCTTGCTTAGTCTTTATGAAGGACACCGTGGGATCTTTAACATCCACTGGCATTGAGACTGCACACACATTGACGAATCAGCCTACCTGTGAAACACTGGGATGAGTTTATAGCTGATTCAGGATTCCAACTCACGGCTGGACAGCTTCGAAGAAAGTGTGCATACTTCTCAGTCATCCTGCTAGTGCAACATTTATTGTGTAACAGGAATGGCTTAAAGGGTAACAGGGGAACAGTTTATAATAGTTATTCCATAAGTACCTGTTCAGCATAAGTGTATAGCAGACAGGGTCGAGTTTGTTCGTTTCCAAACCCCATTTCCCCACCTTTGTGTGTAATCAATATTACAAATCTTAAAACAAGGCGATGTGCTATGTCAATATTTCCCTTATCAACAAGAGGGAAATCATCAGTTTCATTCCCATCACCGCTACTTCACTCTAATGTAGTGAAGGTTCAAGAAAGTAAATGATCAACCTCTGCCAATAATCCTCTGTGGAATTTATTTGAGTTTACAACTTCTGACCTTATTCAAACTATTGGCGGTGCCAACGGTCATCATATAATTATTTGTTAACTTAATAACACAGCTTATTGCCTCACTTTGATAGCCTTCTTGGAGAAACATTTGCAAATTTGCCATAAGGTTGGCAGTCATTGCTCAGGCTTGATTGGCTGAGTGGACTCCTTATGTGTTAGTTGCTCAAAGAGAACTCGTAGGTAAAACACCCTGTCACACCAGCAGAAGACAAGGCAATGATGTTCCACACCACATGATCACTATCAAACCGCCGACCTCCCAGACTGAGAGCAGGCGCTCCAACCATAATGCCACTGAGTCCGCCACTCTCTCATGATTCTTTTAAACCTTAATATAGTAATGTATTCATATCAGGCACATAAAATGCATGGAATATATTAAAATGAACATTAACCTTGCAAGCTTAATTCAAATGGGTGGTCAAAGAGTTTGTCACCTTCTATATTATGTTTCTGGCCTTTGGAGCTGAGGACATTTTTCCATCATGCGTCTGCCTTATCCATACCCTATTAACTTTAAAGTATCAATTTATTTACCTTTTGTGTACTACTGTCCTTATCATTAACATGAAATTATATTTACTTTCACATCTGACAGATCAGCAATGGCTGTGCAACTTTCTTGTAACAAAACCTATTTTAAGTATAATTACCTCTGCCACCGAAGGTGGACCTAAGTTATGTTTTCAACCCTGTTTGTCTGTCTTCCTGTGAGCAGGATAACTCAAAGTGTTATGGATGGATTTGCATGAAATTTGATGCACAGGTTGGGTGTGTGACAATGACGAAATGATTAGATTTTGGTGAAGATCTGGATCCGGATCCGAGAATTTTTAAATTTTTAAAGTGACTTCACCATTCGGAGATACTGTAGTACCAAAAACGATATATACCATGATATTTTAAAAAGTTGTGGACGAGTTGTGACAAAACTAGGTGGATGAGTTGGTTAGATGACAGAAACGAGCCAATTCGATTTTGGTGCAGATCCGGCCAATCAATGGGATACAAAACATATTGGCGGACCGTTCAGTCTGGTGGAGGAATGCGCTCTACTGAGTGTCGTTCTAGTTGCATTTACTTTTTTATCTGTGCACACACTACCTGTCCCCCCACAGCCTCGCCATCACCACCTACTTCCCATCAAATATCGGTGTATAAATATGAATGACTGATCACCATCTCTGCTGGAGAGTTTCCCTTGAACTCGTTAGTTTGTGAGAATTTTTTTTTTAATCCCGATTTTATTGCTTATGAAATCCAAGATTCGAAGATTCACAAGAACGGCACAGCATATTCACTTCCTGAGGATGTTTGTTTGTCTGACAGTTGCCTACAGGTTGCAATTCTACACCGATCCTCACAAAACTTAACCAACTGGTGGGGCTAGTCAAAAGCTAGACGCCTATTGTTTTGGAGGTCGAGGTCAAATGTCAAGGTCACAGCAAGGTCTGTTTCCTGACATACTTTTTGAGATACACTGAAACTTAACCAACCGGTAAAGCTAGTCAAAAGCTAGAACCCTATTGTTTATTGAGGTCAAAGCAAGGTCATGTTTCCTCGCATATTTTTTTAAGGATAAATTGGCACAGAGTCATTGTTGAGACTTCACGTTTGCGTCGATACATTCTACTCGACCAGCGCTCTAAAATCAATGGTTGGTCGATCAATTCTGGTCAGTCATTTTCTCAAGCAGGCAAGGTCAAAAATAAGGTCAAATTTCTATAATTGTCAATTGCCATCCGATTAACTTGAAGTTTTAACAGGATTTGCATCATCGGTCATTAAATTGGTTCACCAAAAATCAGAACGAACAATTTAGCCATTTTGACATGTCCACAGTTTCCACGACAACAATTTCATCCTATCATATGAAGATATACATTTTGGTGTCTGTCTGACTGTCTGACTGACTTTTTTTGACTGCAATATATTCGGTCGTTACTTATCCAATCTCAACCAAACTTGATAGGAGGACTAAGAGTCACACGATGGAGGTTGTAGCGACTTAATTTGCTACCCCATCCCCCACCCCAAGGGGGTTTTTCATCTTTGGTGAAATCCGTGTTAAGGTGTATAAAGAGCTTATTGTGGCATTTTTCCAAGGCCATTTCTAAAAACAAATGTAATAACAATACGAATGATGATAGCATAATGTTGTTGCGGACCCGGGGTCAGGGAGAGACCATGAGGGGTGGACTGTCTCAGGTTCTTGCCAGACTCATCGGAATCACAGGCCGTCGCACACAAATAACTTTGTGCCGCGGCGGGTCACTAATCAACCGCGGATGCCAATAACTCGACCGCGTGACAGAGGGTCCTCCGTCTCAAACCGTTTACCAAAAGGTCATGTGATCGCATTACCGGGGAACACGCCCTTGGTACGTATTTGCTTAAACCAGATCACCTACCAGATCAGATACAGCCGAGCACAACTGCCAAGCACGTATGGGCTATGAAACAGATCGTTGGGGAATAACGTCCCGGCTAAACTAATGTGCGGGCCATGCTGGACCAATGAAAGAAAACACAAAAACGAGCTGGGAAAATTTCTATGCAGTGCATTTATTTACAACCAAAGCGAAGAAAGTTATGTGCCACAACGAATGTGTTTTATTGCATGTACAGCAGGGATAGCAAGGAATTGGTGAGGTGCAGCAAAAGACAGCAATCTTACAAAAGCAGACACAGAGCAGAGTTATCCCGAATATCTTCTACAGTCTTACTTATGCTGGGACAGGCGCCATCACACACAAACACATGCACACACACCCAAGGAAAATGAAGTAGTAAAGAAAGAAAGAAAAGGTGAGGATAAGCGTCCTCAAAATACCTGACGCAGTCAGTTGACCAACGCGGCCCAGGACGCTGAGGGGGAGGTAGGTGGGAAAGATACTGCTGTCTGAAATGTGGGAGTTTGAGGTGTGGTGTATGCAACGTGAGGGGTACGGTGTTGCGCGAGAGGAAAATGTGAATGCGCGTCAATGTTTCCATTCCTTTGTCCCAGCCCGCCATAAACAATCGGGCTATTGCGTCCACAGTGGACGGGATAGAGGGGGATATAGAGAGATGGTAGAACAGATGCATGAGGAGGAAAGCCCCTATCCTAACCGTGTAGATATCTGTACGGGTGAATGGTGTACCTCTGTGGGACGCTCCGCCTGAGCGTTCCCACATTTTGATACTGTGTGTTATCTCCTCCTTCCCGCTCGATCACAGGAACTCATGGCACCTGGTGTTTCGCGCTGATCCACCTGTGTGCGGCCAGTTGGCAACCCCGTCTGGCTCCGCGATTCAGTGGCTCCGCCAGCATCGGCACGACGATGGCAAGGCAGTGAAATGCACTCAGACCCACGAGCAGGCTGTGGCGAAGAAGAATGAAGGGAGAGAAGAATGAATAAGGGCAGCCGCACAACTACTAAACGGCTCCACGTTGCTCCTTTTTTAAGCCCCGGGTGAAGGGTGCGGCAAGGACTGGATAGCGACGCACTGTGGCCCAAATCCCACTCCCCTATTGGGCCACAGTGACCTTAGCCACACCCTGCCAGGATCTGGGACCGGAAATCGGCTCAGTAGCTTGCCAACCTTAGCACGGCTTGGAGATCCTCACTTTACATGGGGTCACACTTCCCGGGCGCTCACCCCGGCCCCGAATGTGCGCTGCTCGTTATTTTGATGTAAAACTTCTCCTGCTACCCATGGTCTCCTCCACGAACCGCAACGCAATTCCAGACTCGTATCAAGTCCTTGAATCGCCCTTCCCACATCCCCTCCTCATCCATTGAGGTTTCACCATGGTTTGATGACTGGGTGAGGGCAGTTATGATGATGATCGAGAAGGACGCTCATATGCAACGTTCCCGGTGAAATGTGGTGGTAATTGTGGTGCCTGTAGAGTGGTCGAGCGCCGCGCGGCACCCAGGGTAATGGCCGGAGCCGTGTGGCACTCGAAATAGAATGGCAAATTACAGTGAGGTAGGAGTGTGAATGGTCCTGAGAGTATTTTTCCCATGTGTGGAAGGCGGTAGCAGTGAAGATGGTGAGGTTCAGCGAGATGAGGATTGAGGTGAGGTGTTGGTTGAGAACTGGCGCGCATATTTGGAGAAATATGGCGCGCAAGCTCCTGAGGAAGGATACATTGTCGGCAGAGATGCTGGTCGGCCGAACACGTGGCACGAATCTCAGCATGAACCTGCCAGAGATGCTGGAATCCGAAGATGCGGAATGCGCTCACAGCATGCCTGCTACATCGTTATTGAGTGGCATGCATGCTTGCATGGGTGTTTTGTAACAGCTTGAAGGAAAGGGTTAAAGTGGAGGCCAGAGTGAGTATTGAAGATATATATATATATAACAGGGTGTCCCAAAAAAAATACAACTTTTCATCTGCAAAGAGGATGGTCATAACATATATATTTTTTAAAGATATATGGCTGGATAGAAAGCTGAAAGGTGAAGTTTATTGCACCAATGTCAAAATTGCCACCAAAATTTGAATTTTGGGATAGAATCGTCGTTTTTTTTTAGACCACATGTTCGACGTAAGCTCCACGTTGTCTGATCACTGCTGCAAACGCGTTGTCATGTTCTCCATCACTTTGGGAAACGTTTCCTGAGGAATGTTCTGGATTTCTCGGTGGATGTTTTCCTTCAGCTGATCAAGAGTCTGAGGCCTAGGGTTTCCATAGATCCTGTCCTTGAGATACCCCACAAGAAGAAGTCTGGAGGAGTAAGGTCAGGGGAATACGGTGGCCACTCAACGTCTTCGTAGAGGGAGATAAAGCGGCCTCAAAATGTTGGTTGAGAAAACGCCTTGTTTCCCTGGCTGTATGGGGCGGTGCCCATCCTGCTGGAACCACTGGGTTCTCATCTGGATCAGGTTGTTTCTCCTACGGGCCTGAGTACGTAGCTCAGGCAGATAGAATTCCTGAATCATTTCGCGATAGTTCTCTGGTTTATCGTGCAAGTGCATCCCTGGTCATCTTCAAAGAAGTATGGACCAATTATCCCATACCAACAACCGCCACCCACATGGTGACTTTGAGAAAGATCGAGGCACCAGTTCGTTGATGCATTACCAGGATTTTCAGTTCCCAGTACCGAAAGTTTTGCTTGTTTACCTCCCTGGACAAGTGAGCATGGCATTCGTCTGTCATGTGAAGTTTTTTGAGGAGTCTGCATCTTCTCCAACTTTCCTGAGAACCAATTGCAAAGTCTAGTCGTTTGCATTTCTGTTGATCAGTAAGCACCGTTCCGTTTGAATTTTGTATGGAAAGGCATGAATGTCTTGGCGAAGGATCCTCTGAACGGTGCTCTTATGAATGTTTGTATGGCAGAAAGTCGTTGAATCCATTTTTTTGGACTCTGAACGACCGCCTGTCTCACCATTTCCACATTTTTCTTCACTACGACCTGTCCTCTTCGACCCTGTGACCCTTGTGAAGGTCACAGATGGTTCCCACATTGGTAAACTTTGCGATGGGTGCACTTTATTGTCCGAAAGTTTGGTGCATGGCGCAAGTGGATACCGAAATGTCTTGAGTAAAGACGTTGCACCTGATAACACTTTCTCTTGGTGCCAAGTTCAACAATTTTCGTCCGTTGTTGTACGGTCAGTCTTGACATTTTTCTGGCGCTTGCTTTGTATCAAAATAAACTTCAGGTCTCTGCAACAAGAAATGAAGCATTAGTGACAAAATTACTGCTTTTTAGGATCAAACGAAGCATTTTAAAAGTTGTATATATTTTTGGACACCCTATATATACATAATAGACCTAACTATGAGTCCCACGCAATGCAGTCATCCCATTTACCCACTGACATGAGGAGGACTACCTATAGGAATAGTAATTAAATAACTGCCTGGGGATCACTAATGTTGTGTGCCATTGCCTTGGAGGCATGTGGTTTTACAGATCCACAACAATATTAATGTTATTACAAAACAATATTAATACGAATAATATCCCCGCTCCCCAAGGGTTTTTCCTAACTTGGACAAACGCTGTGTTCACGTGTATAAATGGCTTCACTTGGTGTTTTGTGTGGCACCCCCACCGGAAGTAAAAAATATCATAAACCACAAAACATGTACGATTACATTTTTAACCAGCCGCTACTGCTGTTTAACACCAAGCTGATCGGAACCTAGATCTACTGTAATATATCTACCCTAGAGAGGAATAATAACATGACCCTTCCTGCCACTGTCATAGGGAATGGGTGTACTATTTTGAATCAATTGGGCTTTTTTGTGATTTTATTATTGCCATATCTCAATAATTTTGAACATATAAAAATTGAAACTTGCACAGCTTGTTCATATGTACAGTATGTGTAGTGTATGTGGTCCAAATTAGTCAAAGATCAAGGTCAAGGCAATTCCGAATACGTTAAAACACATATGTTGCTCACTATAGAAAATTTTCACATACAAATTTGTGTCTGCATAATTTAGCGTGAAGGACAAAAACTATCCCAAGGCGCTTGGAATCCAGAATACTTCTTACAGTGACCGAACAACATGCACGTTCCTTCCGGTTTTCCCAATACAGGAAAAACCGATAAGCTGGCTAAGCATATTTACATATGATAACATGAAGGCAATGATGGCGCTATCACATAGGAATCAAATCAAGTGAAACAACTTGTAAAGGTAATTTTGAAATACCAATTGCATCGAATGATTAGTTTTACAGATTAACCATTTCTCCAGTTTGTAATCAACATAATACATTGAAACTATTTTTATTTGGATTCGAAAAGTTGTTTTAGCACGAAATTTCTTCTTATTAGTCCCTAACAGTTTCACCGAGGGGACTCTAGGTTTCTCTCGTCGTCGTCCTCCATCCATCCTTCGTCGTCCCACTGGGTTTCAGACTTTTCCTCGATTACCCTTAACATATCAACTGAAATGTACATTGCTTATTAGATAATTAAGAACATGCACGAGTGTTTCAGGCATTTCGTCAATTTTTTCACAGAGTTATGGCCTTTAGCTTCGAAAATATCACATATACATGTAGTGGTTCGCTGATGTCTGACTTCACCGATGCTTGCGACCCATTGGCTGCGCAGTCAGCTGGTCCACCTCACTTTAAAACCTTGGTGCAAGCTGCCTGACATCCAACCCATAAATAGTGGGAATTTCAGAGCAACAAGATGGAGCTTTGCCAGCTGGGTGGTTCGTCCTATGGCCCATGTAGAAATTGGAGGATTACCTAGGTGTAATAAGCACAATTCTTATATGGTTGTGATTCCCTCGCACACTCCCTCCGGCGTGCGGGCACGCTTTAGCTCATGCGGCCGCCGCGCAGTCCGAACGTGGCAATCCGTGCAGCTTTCGGATCAACGCCGAATCCAGCTACGGTTGTGTTTTTCCACACCACAACCTGGCCAATGTCTCCGCGCTAACAGGGTCGATCGCGAATTGTGATTTTTACCTAATTTATTGCGCGCAAGACTACCGAGATGTTGTAACGCACACGGACTGCTCGGAACGCAGCCGCTTTAAGCAGTTCTTCGTCTGCGATTGGCGAGCGGTTTAAATTATGCCAACCTGTTGGATCCAAATTATATATGGTGTTAAAATCAAAGATATTTATACGAAGCAATTATGGCAGTTCAATGAGGAAGGGAGAACGAGAGGTGAATATTCAACAATGGGGGTGGTTTATTTTACAACTCATGCTGTAATGAGCAAAGGGGGGGAAAAAGGGGGGATGACAGGACACGACAAAGACCTACAAGCAGTTTTACTCAGTATGTACATTGTCACTATAACAATCCTATTAAAGGACAAGGTGCCACAGACTTCCATGCAAAACCCCAGAAAGAAAAAGGAGAACTGGCGGTAAGCCTTTAATGTTCCTCGGAGCTTGGGAGAGAAGGAGCTCCGCGAGGCGTGCAGGTTACCTAGCCACCCTCGTGGTGACTCGCTGGGCCCTGGTTCGCGACCCTCGTGTTCTGCCCGACTCCACTGCTCGAGGTCCATTCCGAACTCGACTCAGCACTCAATCCCGAACTCCACTCGAATCAAGTGGTTTCTCCGATCCGCTCCACCAACTCCTCTGTCAATTCCATCTACTCGGACTCCAACACTCACTCTGGGCTCTCCACACACGACTTGCCAAGGAGATCAAGGAGAGAGACTCTCTCATCAGCTGCCAACGCGCCACTCTCTTCCTCGGCGTTCCAACGCGGCTTTACGCCCGGGCCTTCGCCCCTCCCTTCTCGGCGCGTCCGGGGGAAAATTCCCGGAGAGTTCGGGTTTTCATACTTTTTAGTAACTGTCAATTTGTTTACCCGTTCAGAATATCGGGGCGGGAGTTGTCGAGTTGTCTTTCTCTCCGAGTATTGGTTAATTCTTAACCGTTGCTTTGTTTTGTAGAGGAGGGTCGCTGTTTGTGGAGATTGACGAGGTTGTTGAGATGCTCGTTGTGCAGTGTGGTTGGCGCTGTGGTGGGGATGGGGGTTGTTGAGATGTGTTGTGGTGGTGGAGGTGCATGGTTGTAGAGATGTTGTTGAGAGTGTGTGTTTGTTTGAAATTAAAAAGAAAGAAATAATGGCTAACTCGAAGATGCACAGCCCGGCACACATAATGCCCGCTAGACATTGGGGGCGAAATCTAGTCTGGACACAACATTATCGCACATAACTGATCTTCGGCGGAACGAATGGTGATCTGTGAATTTCCACAACCGTAACAATAATACAGTATGCACGATGTTTTTGCTTCATCGATGTAACATCGGCAGGGTTTATTCAAGGAAAATTTACAACTGCACAAACTTGATGCGAGTAGGGGCGGGAAAAATGAAGGCTGGAAAGAGCGAGCAGGACGGTTGCGCGTTGGCGCGTCCGAGGCCCGAGAGGGCAAGACGCCGGAGGATGTGGAGGGGTATCCTCGCCGGGTGGTCTGGGGTCTCCCCAGAAAATGTTTTTGATTTCTAGATGCTCTGTGGTGCATTCTGAGGGGTCTTGACCAGTTTATTTCTGTCAATTGCCATATATGGCTACTTTGAAAAAAACGATATCTAATTAATTACACACACATTAAGGTGGGCTACTGTAATCTCGGTATGAATCATAGTACGTGATACTATCCGCAAACCAAAATATACAGTCACCATACTGTACGTCTCTTTCAGACGATATATATAACTAAACAAATAGATTGAAAAACTAAATAAATAAGTAAGTATAAAATAACAAATAGATACTGTTTTAGTATATGTGAGGTAATTTATATAATTCTTTTTTGACAGGCAGGGTCATCGTCAGAATGGATATCAGGAAATGGCTTAGTCAGCTGGTGGTGTAGATCCAACTGGTGAGGAGATGGATACATGCAGGTACATCAACAGTCTGCAGATGAGAAACAAGATCGAGGCAGATACAGAAAGTGTTAGAAGAGAATCAAGAGAATCGATTGAAAGAAGTACTTCTGAGGTAGTGAAAACACAATGACCCTCAGCAGATAACTCAAATCCATCTACAACCAACAGTGATCAAGGTATTTTGTCCACTCACAGACATGGGAGACACTTAGTTTACTGTGAGCTTGTATGAAGGAGTCTCATGTTGTGAAAAGGTATGCGCCAAAGGGAAATTATCTTCACCCTACTCCGAGAGAACTGTGACGAAAAGCTGTCACAGATGTTCATGTAATCTGAATGCACAGACAATCATGAAAAAAAAGACTAGATTCACTTTCAGGATGAAAGTTGCGCAAAGTCTCTCATTGGATAAATTAGATATCAACAGACAATGAAGACATACTGCAATTCATACTCGCCCAAAGACGCTAGCGATTGGACTTACGCTGAAAATTGTCTAATGTTAGTCATAGTCAACTAGGCTCAGGTTATGTTTTCTTTGTGGACTATGACATACCATGTGTTAATCTACTGTAAATACGTTGATAATTCTCATGTTAAGATATATTTGAAGTAAATGTGGTAGCATGTATATTATTGATTTATGTAATAGTATGATTCATGTATATGTAAGCGCTAGTAATAAAAAAATAATTTGTTGTAGCTATCAATACTATCAGTCGAGTTATTGTGGTTCGCTTCCTATTTATGACAACCCTAGGCAGCAATTCAAACAAAGAACAAAATGACAATGCACAAATCTGGATTTACAATGCACATTGATTTACAACTGCACGTTAGAATATACCCTGACATCGGGTTATTATAATTATTTTTGGCACCGAACGTGCCATTATACACTATCCAAATAAAGGGATGCGTCTTCTTGCGCAAAAACTCTGTCTAAAACCGAAATTATGCACAGAAACCTTCATTTATTTCGTTTTTGTGTTAATAACATACTGTAATTAAAGGGTGTCAATGGATGGCCTACAATTGTGCACACTCACCAATGTCTAGCCCAGTGATTCTCAACCAGGGGTAAATTTACCCCCTGGGGGTAA
>CM068957.1:68933868-68949649 GCA_035128595.1 Eptatretus atami | reverse complement strand
GCCGGCTATGCATTTTTTTGTAAGGGGGTAAATGGCGAAATACATCAAGCTGAGGGGGTAAATGACAGAGGAAGGGTTGAGAATCACTGGTCTAGCCAGAGCTCGAATCCCGATCCAGCTATGAGCTGTCACCCCGGTCACACAACATGTTTTTGCTTTATGTACGATATGTACATCGGGTTATTATTTGAAATATCACACCGGTAGGAGACATGTATTGCAAAGCAATTCTCGCTCTTGTTTATTCTTTACTTAAGGCCCAGTTGTTCTGCATTTATTTTGAACCACCTTCGTATCACATCTCTCCATCACAAACGATGATTTAAATCGTTGAGCGGCAGCCTTTTAATTATATTATATTATAACTGCACTACAAATCGAAGTGCCAACATCACCCCGCCATACCGAAGAAAAAAACAAAAAAAAAAACATGGAGTCTGGAACACTGACCTAACCATTACTCGACGTGTTTCGACTTATGAGTACCTTACAAGTAACTTTTGTCGACGTGTGCCAACGTTCGCATATCGTGCGTACAACACGTTACTCATAGGTTAGAAATAAGTTTCGGGTACGCCAAACATTACCTCGAGTGTTCGCTTATGAGTAACTTACAAGTAACGTGTGTCAACGATCGCGTAATGTGCCTACAACTTATGCCAGCTTATGCGGAACGTGTGAGTCATACGCTGGCATAAGTCTTAAAATTTCAAGCATGGAAAATTTGAGGACAACCAAAAAGTACAACGTTAAAGCCAGCGTACTACGACGTATGGCAGTGTTTTCAGGTGCTCTCAAGTTATCAAAACTTACCCATAACGTATTCGACGTGTACCAGCGTTTTACACAAATTTTCCAAAAATCGGCATAAGCTGGCTAAAACGTCAAGGTGTGACTGGGCCTTTAAACCTTGAAAAAGCAATACAAGTGTTCAATGTGCAATTTGCTTGAAGATGTATGCCTTGTGTGAAATCGTTGAAGATATGTTGAAAGGTGAATGAGAAGTTATGTTTGCGTTTACTAAAGACACCACCTATTTAACACATTTTCCTTCCTATTTGGTACAGTTCTAACATTTACGGAATGTTGTTGCGAGCCAGTGGGGGGATGGCTGTGCTACAAATTTGGTGATTCAATTGGCTGCCTCACTGCGATCATTTTGCAAGAATAGTCGAGCGATTAGATCCGTGCAATTATGATCATTCAATTTAACCCCATGTAGTAATCAGACTTGGACAGAGCAATGAGATCAGAGTTATACCGGTTATGCAGAGTTAGACCATTTCCTGGTCTGCACATACCTGCATCTGCTTTATTGCTAAGCGCTCTCAGACTCTTGGCATTCTCTACGAGTCATGCTGGATGAACCATGATACCAGGACCTCACATTTCTCTTTCTCTCTCTCCATCACAAAGCCAACATCTGTTAATTTTATACAGATTATATGTTACTAGATATGATCACTTTCATGGTTACTATTACCTATCCAGCTGGCCCTCAACAATGAAATGATGTCAGCGAAGTAAATTGCCAATTCTCTCTGCTGGAATTGTCAGTGTTACTCACAAAAGAACAACAGCATGAAAATGAAAGCTTAATGAATTACTCTTCTTCAATGCACAGCTCTCATGTAGAATCATAAAGCATGCTTACAATCCAAAATTCCCTCCACCCCTCCCCTTCCCCCCAATATTTCTCATCATCATTGCCCATACGTTATCCAGGGCACCAGGACTGCCAAAGCTATTTTCCATTTGCATTTATTCCGAGAGGTAGTCAGAATAGGAATTTGGAATTTTGCCAGGGTGCCAATGTAATTTGCTGCCCGACATAGAGGCCATCACATCAGTGGAGTGTCTTTGAGGGAAAAGAGTATGTGACATCATCAGCATCCCTGGAACAGTTGGAAGTTCAGGTTGTGTCCTATCCAAAGCAGTGAAGCGATTAATGTTGTGGACATAGAATAGGCACAAAGGCCTGCATGGGTGGTGAACATAACTAAAATCTGACCAGGCTCTATGATAGTGAAGAAATAAAAACTGACCTGATTAGCAAGGCTAGCCTGAATGGTATGGTCGAGGCTGGCCAGGCTAGCGTGATGGCTGACTAAGCCACATTAAAAGCTGGACAAGCCACATCAAAGACCAAAATGTTCAAGCTCATTAAAAAAAAAACAACAGAGGTCACAGCTTTTAAAAGGTAACATCCTTTCTGATATTGAAGCCCAGCAAGAAGAAAGGCACATAAGGAATATGATACAAGCCATACTGAAATGTCAGACAAAATTGATGGGTTGAGAGATGAGATGGAAGCTGAAACAAGTGAGGTGTTTAAATACATGCACAGGACGAAGCAGGAATTGAATGATAAGATCAACCAAGACTTGAATGATGTGAAAGATAACTGAGTTATGGAATCTCAGACACAGAACTGACAACTTGATTTTGAGCAAGAGAAATGTGAGTAGCTGGCAAGGAGATATCAACGAAAAAAGATGGATGAAGGATAAAGCAATGATATTTTGCAAATACCAATACCCTCCGGCAGGTGTTTTACCAGTGGTATAATGAGCAAGGAAAGGTTACTCACTTCCAAGAAAGGGAGTTCAAATAAGTATGGAAGGCAATTTGAACTTCACAAATGGAATTGGATATTGCAAACAAGACTTTTTCAAGGGTGCCAGTGTAATTTGCTGTTGGTCATCTCCCCGTGAGGGTGGGGAGGGGTGCTCCAAAAAACATATCTGCTTGCAGGTGGTCCCAAAAAGGAGTGATAGCTTTTATGCATTGACAGCACAGAATATTATGTGGATACAGTATGTTAGGTTGGGATATCCTCAGTTAGCTCTACCCCACGCATGACTCTCCCCCTGCTTTTTGATAGCACAGGATACTTGGACACCTTCCTGATCCTATTTGAGTGTGAGGCAGACTTGAATGTTTGGGGAGAACTGGAATGCATAGGTAATCTCATGGCTCCATTGTTGGGATGCACAGTGGATATCTTAACTGCCTTGCCTGGAGGGCCAGTCGAGGGATAGTTGTTATCCAAAAATGACATATTGACAATGAACACAGAAGCTGTTATGAACCAAGCTCCAAAACTGGTGGTGGAAACTGAAAGAAACAATTTCTGAATTGGCACAGGACATCCAGTAGACCATCACATACACCACCATACCTGCTGAGTCACAAGAGAGCCTGATATTGGAGAAATTTTTGAGGGCTCTGTAAACCAGGAATTGAGGTTAGAGAAATGTAAAACTGTTGATAAGATGGTTGAATGTGATACTCAGTGGCTCACCCTCAAGCACTCACATCAGGGGGTGGAATGACCATCGCTGAAGGTTTAGAGCCTCTTAGTCTGGAGGACAGAGGTTCATTGAGCCAAAGTACATTAACTCAAGTGGTAGACCTGGTCCAAGTGGACAAAATGGTGCACATCAAAGATTGCCCTTCATGGATATCTGTCACTGGCATGGGAATAAGAGGGCCACATGAATAAATTTTCTAAGGCACTCAAGCCATGGAATGAACACTGTAGCCCAAAGGACTGGAAGAAGTATGACAGCCAGGGGGCTCAAGTGGGACTCTCAGCAGACCACAGAAACCAATATAGACCAAGAACAGAAGGCTGTTCTCAATTGAAGAGTTGCATTGAGCCCACGGTTCCAGAGTGGGTAGTTAATTGTAGTCGGATTGGTTTGGGAAATTACTTACTTGTGACTGGAGCTTATAATGCGGTTCGGTCATTGACAACATATTTATACTGCGTGCACGTGTACCAGTGCAGTGTGCCAGCGCTCATGGCTGCTGGGTCACATACTGTTCGTCACTAAGGTTAAAGGGAGTGCCCACTCTCCAGACAGCACACCACAACCAAGCAGCAAGCACCACTCTTACCAATGTTGGAAACAACTTTATTCAAACCATGAACATTTGTACCGAATCGCTGTCAGGGAGACTTGGCCCTGATCGGTAACCCCGTGCGTGTCCCACCCTGATAAAATTTTGTGAAGATTAAAATTTGTCAGTTAACTTGCATTATTTCCATTTCATCAATAATTAATTGTAAATTATATCACGATTTATCTTTTCAAGAGGAAAACATAAAAAGTACGGTATCTTGAAAGACAGCAATTGAAGTTAATAAGTAAAACATTTCATTTTAACACACATAATAAATAGACAAGTAAATTATTTAAAAATCTCCTTACCCTTCCTTCCTTACGTGCATGCACTGACAGCCAATCACCAGGCTCGTTTAGTCGGTCTCAGAATTGTACTCTTGTGGGAAATGGTGTTCACTTTCTGTTTGCAGTTGATGCCAGGCCAATTTTTCCAAGGAATCCGACGGAGTCACCTGATTTTTGATAAAAGGTGCCCAACTTGCCCAAACGCCCACCCCTCTCCAGGCATGACGATGAATATTGAAATATTTGGTTTAATGTTGGGTGATTTGAGACACTTAAGTGACCATATTGTGTTCTAATGCATGCCTAGTTTGATAAAGACAATTGTTGAAATGCAAAATGGCTGCTAGAGTACACCAAATCCAAACTGGCTGCTAGAGTACACCAAATCCAAAATGGCTGCTAGAGTACACCAAATCCAAAATGGCTGCTAGAGTACACCAAATCCAAAATGGCTGCCAAAATAGTGAGATTTCCAATACAATATTTAAACTGGGTGGTAAAATCAACATTGAAATCCTTTTTTTTTAATTTCATTTTTCATATTTTTATATTTTAGCAAAACCAAAGTTGTCAAAATTACTTGAGATGCAAAATTGAATTGACAAATGTCCAAATGACAGAATAAATTATATTATAATTTGATGGTGATGTGACACAATAAGATATTATCAGGAAACTAACTAGAGGTAGTTTATGCCATAATGCATCAAATAATATGTGAGTCATTCATCCTAATCCAGTTTATGATTCTTCATCGTCTGAGCGATTTTCGGTCAGTGGAATGTCTTCATCTGGATCAGAATTGTCATCATCATCAAACTGGAATCCCGTTAGCTCATCTGGAAAAAAAAATTCTGCCACTGACTTGATATTGTGGTAGATTATTCCATCTTTCGATGTTGATGTTCGCTGCTGTATGTATAATGAGCCCTGGCATCGAATCGCAACAAATAGCAGCAGCATATAAACATCAGCATCATCAGCTCTGATGCACGTGCCTACATGCCTCGAAGAAGCTTGATGTACACTTGAGCTTGATGTTCAAAGTGATTGTCTGGTGTGACTGGAATTTTGTGCTAGATAAAGATCGAGGTAGTGTTATGCGTTTCTTTCATACCAGTAAGATCTTTATTCTTCCAGTCAATATTGTCTGAAACATGAGTAGTGTTGACAACTTTCACAATGTTAAAGGGAATAATTACCTCCGCCACTGAAGGTGGAAGGAGGTCATGTTTTCATCTTTGTCTGTTTTTGTGCAGGATATGTCAAAAACTTGTGGACGGATTCGGACGAAATTTGGTGGACACGTTGGGTGTGTGACAAGGAAGAATTGATTCAATTTTGGTGAAGATCCGAATCCGGATCCGGATCCGGATACGAGAATTTTAAAATTTATAACGTGATTCTTCACCAATTCTTGTTTTTTCTTCTCTTTCATCTCTTTTCCTCTCTATTCCTCTCTTTCATTATCTATCTCTCTGGAGAAGTGAATTCTTGCAGAGTTTTTTTTTTCTGTTAGGCTCACTTGGCTGCGCCTGGATGGTTTTGAGGGAAGGAGAGTAGCAGCTGAAACCCGAATCCTATCCAGGTTCCTCCTGATAGCTCCATCTTTGCTCTTTTCTTCTTCGGGTTCTTTCTATGTCTTCTGTTTCAATACATAGCATGATATTTTCAAAAATGTATTTCCCAATATGTTCTCATGGATCAGGCGTTGCGTGTCAGAGCTATGCGCTCTACCGAGTGCCCTTCTAGTTTGTTGGGTGGTCGCTAAACTACCGTTATTCTCAGGTTTTCCATCTGTCTGTGTGTATGTAATGGACAGCTCTGGGAGCCAGAGGAGTCAACGATTTTGATGAAACTTGACTGGTAGGTTCATACCAGGACCTAGTTGTATGCTTTTGAGCACCGTTGCTGTGGACGCCCCGTTGCCTAGCAACGGGACTTTGAAATTTTTGAAAAATCCTAAAAAAAAAAAAATCAAAATCAAAAATCGGCTTCCGCGCTTTTATGCGCACTATAATCAACCTCTTCGTCAAAATTTCCAGCCGATCCGTCCAAAAAAAACTGTATGACTAGTATGCAATTACATAGCGACCACCCATGTCGCCTACCGGCTTGTTTGTGTGTTTGTTTGTGAACAAAATATCTCAAAAAGGTGTGAATGGATTCGGATGAAATTTTGTGGAGATCTTGGGTATGTGACACTGATGAAATGATTACATTTTGGTGAAGATCCGGATCCATATCCAGATCTGGATCCGAGAATTTTTTAAGTGATTCTTCACCATTGAGAGATGGGGCCATAAATGATATGTGGCACTATATTTCAAAAAGTTGTGGACAGATTATAACAAAAGTTGGTGGATGAGTTGGGTGGGTGATTAAAAACAAATTGATTAGATTTTGGAGTTCCGGATCCAGATCCGTCCTATCAATAAAATACAAAACGTAAACTGTTCAGCCTGACGGAGGTTTGTCACTCTACCAAGTGCCGTTCTAGTATTCTCATGTTTTTACAGACCAGTGAACCTTCTTCCCATCAAAATCAGAGTGCTGGATTGTGTAATGGCTGCAGATCTCAGGCAATATCTCTTCTTCTTTTTTAATACAATGTCCAAGGCTTGTATTAGAGCTTGCCAATCACACACACACACACACACACACAAACACACACACACACACACACACACCACACACACACACACACAATCACACGCACTCACACGTGGACATACTGAAAAGACAAACACTTAACAACCACTGAGCTTGGGGAAGTTCCATCACTTTCTGAAATACTCTGGGTACCAGTGCCATCACAACAATGGTGCCGCTTTCTCCCCACACTCAGCGGGCATTTCCTCTGAAGGAATTTCCTCCTCCCCATGGATGCCAACCAATGAGGATTTTCCAGCTCTATCCTTTTAAATGTGAACGTCAAGCAGAGAAGTAGGCACGTAACCATTTTTAAAGTCTTTAGTATGACTCGGGCAGAGTTTGAACCACTGATCTGCCAGACTCGGAGCGGACACTCCAACTATTATATCACCGAGTCTGGTTTGCAACTCCAAATCTAGATCGTACTGCAATTACTCTTCTCCAACTCTCTGATCATCAGTTTGACTACCTCCACCCAGGCTATTCTACCATGGACATGTTTCTTCTTTAAACCTAACAATGGGTGGATGCAGTAAATTTCAAATGAGATATCAAGACCATCTTTCTGGGCATCTTTTGAGCTTTTCATATTGTCAGGCACCCACCCTTATTTTCCAAGGTGTATGGTAATGGTATTCGGAAGCCCCTCCTTGAAAGTTTATTAGAATTTCTCTGTGAGCAGAAAGAATAGGTTACTCAACATGGTAATCTGTTTTGTGATCTCCCTCTTTTGAATGGTGTCTGACAAGAAACTTTTGACTGAATTTATTAATGGATGACATCATTGACTTCTACACTTTTCTCAAAATTCCTCTGCACCAATTTCCTTTTGATTCTGCCCTGTGCAGAACAGTACATCACACTTTCGAGAGGCAGGCCACTCACAGCATCCATCTCTGCAGATTTCTAAGAGCAACTATGTCATTGATCAGCTACCTGAACACGAGTATGTCTTTCGATTCAAGAAAACTCGATTTCTGTCCTTCGACAAGTATCAGTTTCAACCTCCACAGTTTACATCTCTTGCCAACCCCTGAAAGAGTTCCCAGGCCTCATTATCTCTCATAATCTGTCTCAGGTGGACGACATCTCACAACTGGCATCTCAGGCCAGCTAATGCATCAGTGTTATTTGCAGTGGTAGGTCCATTCTGAGCCGTTCAAAGCTAATTCGAGTGTTTAAGGTGTTCATCCAGAGTATCATGGAGTCTGGGTCCCTGCTTTAGAATTGTGCAACTGTTTCTCATCTTGCTCCGCTGAAGATGTTAGAGTCTGAGACTCTGTGCTATTGGCTGCCTCAGCAGATGAATTCCCAAAATTTGCTTCTTACCCACATCAGGTAGGTTGGTCGATTCACAGTTTTCTATTACCTTTCTTCTGGTCTTGCTCCTCCCACTGTGTTATTCATCCATCCTCGCCCAGCTTTCCCAGGTTGCATGACACTATCTTCCAGAATTACTGGAACCCCACCACCATCTCAAATATACGCCGAACACTCACATCCATTCCCTCCACCTCTCAATCCTCTTCTAATCTGGAATTGACTCTGCTAGACCTGTTGGTTCACCCTGTTAGATGGTATGGTATAAACAAATCTTGTGTAAGCAGCTAAAACCGTGTCCTGGGACTTATGACTCACCCTGTACATTTAATAAAATAAAAACATCCTCTCGCCCTCTCCTCCCTCCCTCTCTCTCCTCTCTTCTCGCCCTCTCCTCTCTCTCTCTCTCTCTCTCTCTCTCTCTCTCTCTCTCTCTCTCTCCTCTCTCTCTCTCTCCTCTCTCTCTCTCTCTCTCTTCTCTCTCTCTCTCTCTCTCTCTCTCTCTCTCTCTCTCTCTCTATCTCTCTCTCTCTCTCTCTCTCTCTCTCTCTCTCTCTCTCTTCTCTCTCTCTCTCTCTCCTCTCTCCTCTCTCTCTCTCTCTCTCTCTCTCTCTCTCTCCCTCTCTCCCCATGTCTCATGCCCCATCCCTTCTAGTCTTTCAAAAATTCCTGCATATCATCACCCCATGCTTTCTCAGATTCCCACCTCTGCTGCTTTATTCTTCTCATTGAACCCCCTACCCAACCCCTTTCATTTCGTTCACTCACCTAGTCCTGTGTACTGTTTCCTTGTTCCCCTTTGATCCTCTGCCAATCTGTAAACCTATTTCCCTCTGTTGCTCAGCTCCTCAATGAGCCTACATTTCTTTATTAGCCCGTCCCCCATGCAGCAGAAGACGGGGTTTTGCAATCACTCCTGTCTGTCTGCGTGTCTGTCCGTGCCGTAACTTTTTAATCATTTGAGCTTTTGTCATCAAATTTTCAACAAAGCTTTCTTATGAGAATATGGAGTAGGCAAATAAATAATTTTGGTAAAATAATTTTCATTACCATTTTAAAAAATATTATTATTATTATTATTATTATTATTGTTATTCTTCGACACTTTTTAGCATTTATTTTTTGGTTATTTTTTTAACATTTCTTTTTTCTCAGCAACCACTTTATCAAATGACACAAATTTTTCAGAGTAGAAGCGACCCCCCTTCCCCCCATTGAGAATATTTTAATAATTGTGACGTCATAGGCCATGTGTTATGGCAGCCATGTTGGATTGAATGCAAAAAATTAAAGCATCATATCTCTGAAACCGCTAATCGGAAAAATTTCAAACTTGGCACATCTCATTCTACTCCTAATGAGAAATAAATTATTCTTAGGATGACGTCATCGGTGAAGTGGCAGATCAGCCATAAATATTTTAATCGAAATCCTTGTTTACCATTGAGATTCGGTGAGTATTTCCAGGCCGTAACATTTTTACCCTTTGAGCTTTTGTCATAAAATGTTCAACAAACCTTCATTATGAGATTGTGGAGAACACAAATTAATAAAATGTAGAAGTTTTTTTTACTGTCGTTTTCATCATCTTTAGTTCGAGTACAAAGCGGACGTGGACGGGCTTTGCATTTGCAGATGCTTTCTCGTTAGTTTTCTTTTCATTCACTGTATTGTATACCGGACAACTCTTTCGCAAATGAAAATAATACATACATACAATGAAATACAATATCAAATCTGACAAATGAAAATGATCCTATGCAGTAACAAAGCTTTCAACAATATATCAAAACTGAACAAGGAATTTTAACAAAGAATGAAAAAAATTAAAATAACATACACAACACTACCTTAAGAGCAACACTAAAAGGGAAAGTAGAGTGATGATGTGTCAACTGTTCTTCATGGTATATAAATTACAACGTACAAGAGAGTATCTGGGCAGGATGAAGGGAGATAGTGAGGGGCAGAATGAAAAAGGTGCTATCTCGGCACTATATTCTCCTTTCCTCGTTGTTCTCTTGGTTTTTATCTGAGAGCTGCCTGCCTGTATCATGGAAAGTTCCCAATTTTATCCCAATTCACAAGAATGTCAAACCTGACTTTTAAGTAGTGACCAAGCAGCCTTGTCATCATCATAAGCAAAGTAATGGCATCGATAATTGCAGCAGATCTCAAGACATCTCTTCTCTAACTCTGTTTTCTCTACGTACTGTAGTTATCATTTTGAGAAGCAATTTCACACATTGGTTTTAAGGTTTCCAGTGAAGCACTAATGGCATTTGGGGATGTCCAATGTTGCTGGTGTCATCACATCACATCACCCTGTTTCTTGTTTTTCTTGTTACTGCACTTACTGACAGTGTGATATAGACCAGCCAATTAGAAATCAAATGTCATAGGACTGACAGACTGACATGATGGCACTTATTTTACTGTCAAGATGTGGGACTAGTAAATAATTCATAGCATATTATGTTTGATTTTATATTTGTTATTTATTTTATGACTGGCTATTTTGCCCGAGCATATTCGTACCTAATATTGCTTTTAAAAATTTTAATCAATTATGTAGCTATTGGCCAGATCCTTGTGCAAAGAGCAGAATTAGGGGCTAAGCAAAGCAACATAATGCAGCAAATTGTATTTCACTTTGCACAAAATGAAATGCAGGCATATGTATCATTCATTCGTATTAAAGAATAAATTGAATTCGGCTCGAGGAAGTATACTGCTTGTTTGTGTCAATCCAATTCATTTGTTTCATGCCATCTCAGTACATATTTGTGTATTTACTGTTGCCAGAAGTGGCGTTGGTCATTTGGGGGTCCCATGCAAAATGCAATAGTGGTGCAGTGGGGCCCAGTGAGCCCTGTCAATGTCATCACACTAAAATACACAACTTGGCATCCGTCTGTCTGACGTCGATGTATTCGGTTATTGCTGATGCAATCTCAACCAACTAAACTTGCCAAGGGGACTACGGGTCACATGGCAAAGGTTGTTGCTATTTCATTTGCCGCCCTCACCAGGGGTTCCGAAAGTGGGGTGACGCAAGTTATCATCATAAATGTGTACCATGCAGCACCGCTCCCAGTGGTGGTGGGAGAGGGTATTGTGAGTGACACTTCAGAACCTTTAATTGTATCACGAGTAAGAGGACTCCATGTTATTTTCACGTTTGCTTAGCATTTGTTGCTTTCGACTCGATTGCAAAAAAAATCCGGAGAAATTCCCATGTTTTATTGCCTTTTCTGCATTCGAAAAAAATGCCATGTTAAGGTGTATATGCCAGGAATGTCAAGGTGTTCCATTACCTATCAGGTTGCTATTGCTTGCCAAGCCAGCCACTATTATCAACGGTTTCATTGGAGTGCTTGCTTGAGTGCTTAAGCCACTTGGTGAGCGCTCTTCAAGCTGAATGGTGATGGAACACACCCCAGCACTTGCAGGAATGTGTTCAGTTACCAAGTTTCATGTCGAGCGCTTACTAAGTGGCTTAAGCTCTCAAGCAAGCACTCCAATGAAACCGTTGATCAGGAACGGCTGACTTGACAAGCGATAGCAAGCTGATCGGTAATGGAACACATCATCCATGTCACATGTGCTAGACCAGGACCCTTTTCTGGTTCTGCCGTTTTTGTAACGAAATAGTTAATTTCAGGTGATTCTCAACCCTTTCCGCCTTTTGCTGAGCTATTTTTCACTTTTTAGCACCGCTGGGGTAATTTCATTTCATCCTCGGGACAGATGCTCTGATTTTGAAAACCACAACATTCCACCATGCGCATGCGTTGGTAAATTTACTCATGACAGATTGTTTTGTGATCGTACAAGAAATTATAGTGCGGATTTGCTGAACAATATCGATATGTATGAACATTAGGAATTACATAAATTTTATTTTGATTACTGTTGCATTTGTACATGTTAAATATCGGTATTATTCCACTTGCTTTCTCTACTAATCCCACCCCCTAATTTTGTAATATTCCTGTCCAGTTCAAACATCAGGGGGAAACGTTTTTCATTGATTCATCACGTCACAGTGCTTTCTTTCCTTGAGATGGAGCATTCCCTTTGCTCCGTGTTTATCACCACTCACAAGGTGATATGTTTCGTCGGCAAAGTGAGATCCCAACCCTCAGGGGCCCCATCTCGAAAGATTGTGAACCACGATCGGTCGCGTGGGGGCCCTCCGTTATCTCAGGGCCCCATGCGATTGCATGGGTTGCATGGCCCGAATGCCACATCGGACTGCTGCCAAACAGGCTGTTTGTGGTCGAGTATATGCGGAGTTCAAAACTTTATCGAAACGAACTACTAACTACAGTCCAAGAAAAAACAACATTAAAAAAAATATATACAAGTACATATTATTAGGAAGAAAAAATATTGTCGACTAATTACATATATATTATATACAATGAAAATGTACATTGGCATTTGTTGGACTGTTCCAAGTATCTTGTTCAAATAATTTTTTGAATGTCCCTCATACAGTTAGTATGTGTACAAATTCTTAAAGACCAGCTTCAACAACGGAGCACCAGAAAACAAAAACTAAGCAACAGAAAATGTGCAATATCAGTTTTAGCCTTTGTTGTGTCTCTGAAAGACCGACTGATAGGAGACGGAAAGTATTCAAGGCACATTATTGTTGTCACTCATGATATTCACGATGTTTCCTGTAGTTTTAAGTCACTTGTCACATTGATTGTGACAATTTGGATAACGAATTACATTGTCGCTCAACATGTAAGTGAGTGAAAGGGCCCCCTTAGGCTTCTGTCTTTGAGGCTTTCAAGGAATTCCATACTGGTGATGTTGCTTATATTATCTCAGCAATAGACGAATGCCCTGGATCTAAAATAAAAAACAAACATGTCAGGGCCATCTCACAGGACATTTCCAAAGTATTTGATCCTTTCTGACACACTGTCCTGCTTCCAAACTGTGAGCTAATGGAATCCAGGGTCTCCTCCTACACTGGGTATCATATATCTCCCCTGCATTCTCAAGCAGTTTGCTGCTTTGGATTGAATCGCTCCCATACGCTTTATCTAGAGGCTGGCTTCTTTCAAAGTGGCATTTCGGGAACCAATCCTCTTCTTGGTCCACATCAATTACTTTTCGTTATCACTGAATAATCCATGGTATCATTTTGCAGAAGATGCCAGTCTGTGCAGGACAATTCCTCATACATCCATCTTGCTTTGGAATTCTTCTCAAAGCCCAGACCATTCTCATCTTATGGTGTCATATGAAGACATCGTGTCATATGAAGAATCTGAAATGCCATGGAGTGTGGCTCCCTCCAATGGGCTAATTCTGATGCTTCTCATATTCTGCCAAGTCCACAAGAAGATGGGAATAATTGCCAGTTAAAAAAAGATGAAGAATATCTACTCTTCGTCATCATCAATGTACCATACCTTTTACTGAGTGTTGGTGCTGCAGTAGCAGTTCATGGGCAAGAGTATTACTGCGTGGTTTGCCATTGCTTTCCCACCAGTAGGCAGGGCAGGAATTTGGAATTTGGCCGGGGTGACGGTGATAATTCGCTTATTTCTTTGCACAGGACACCATGGGATCTTTAACGTACACCAAATACGACCAGCAAACGAGGGACTCAGTTTAATATGCATATGTTTGATGGCATGCACATGAATGCATCAACCTGCTTGCGAAATAATTGGATGACAATTTATAGCTAGGCCAAGATTCAAACCCAGGCTAAACAGTTCAGAGGTGAGTATGCATACCTCAAGGATATCCTGCCAGCCTGAAAGAAAGTATTAGATTTTCAAATGAACAATGGCTACTTTACATTTGGCAACAGGATACTCCAGCAGATAATGAGGATTGCCATGAGTTCAGATCCAGCCACTTTCTTTGCATACTTGTTCCTGCACATGTATGAGTCCGATTGGGTCCAAATCATGAGCTGGAATAAACTAACATCTGTAAGAAGATGCAGAAACATCTGGAGGTCCATTGATGATTTGCTGACGATTAATGCGTGGGTTTTGCATTTGATCAGTTTTACGACAAAATATATCCAAAAGAGCTGGAATTTAAAAATGAAAAACCATACTCGCATTTCATTGTTGTTTTTTAGAACTACAAATTAATATGAATAATAATAAATATCACACCAAATTGTTTGATAAACAAGATGCTTTTCCATTCCACATTGTAAGGATGCCTTTGTTGGATAACAGCATTCATAAAAGGCAAATTTATAGTCTAATTGCAGGTGAAACAAGTGAAAAAACACATAAAATGTAATAGCCCCCGTTGTTTTCGTAATTTTGCCCCATTCTACCAGTCGGCCATCTTTGATCAGATCACAAAATAAAGTTAGGTGTAAGTGTATGCCATCGTGTGTTATGCTTGTGCCACGTTTGAACAAAATTGGACCATGCATGTCCGAGAAATGGTTGGGGACATGTTTAAGTAACAAAATGGCCGCCCGTCGGCCATCTTCGATCTGATATCCAAAGAAAATGATGTTCATATGTAAGCCATCATTCGTTATCTGTGTCCCAAGTTTGAACAGAATCAGTAAATGCATGTCCGAGAAATGGTTGAGGACGTATTTGACACCGGGTGTTTTTTTTTTACAACTAAAATGGCCACCAGTCGGCCATCTTGGATCGGATGTCAAAAAAAAAAATGACATGCTTATGTATATCATCATGTGTTGTCTTTTTGCCAAGTACGAATAAAATCTGTCCATACATGTCTGAGATATGGTTACGGATGCATGCATGCACGGACACGAAAATCAAGACCAAATCCGTAAACCCCCGTTTCGGACTAAGTCCAACAGGAGCTAATAATCAGGATGGTGAGAGTAACCATGCAGCCCAGAACTCATCGATAGATGGGGTGCTATTCGCTGACTATGTAGTTGCAGTAGATATCACCAGAGAGAGTATATAGAGAGTAGCATTATATATGTGATGAGGTGACATTGAAGAGGAGGTTAATGATGAGCATGTCAAACGAATGTGCTGGTAGTGGGGTAAAAATGTGAGAATGAGGAGGATGCACACCATTATACAATTAGAAGGAAAGCCATCAAGGTAGGGACTTACTTTGAATACCTGGGGACAATTATTAATTCACATGGAGGTATCACAAAGGATGGAGAAAACAGGGTTGTCTGTGTCTTAATAATATTTTGAGCCCTCCACATACCTGTATTCAGAGAGAATAGTCTTTTCTTGAAGACAAAAAGACTAGTTTACTGTGTTTGGTAGGCTGCTGTCTGGAGTTGAGACATGAACCAACAAGGACGATATCTCCAGGAAGACTTAGGCCTTTCACAAGTGCCCCCGAAGCATTTGTAGGTATCACTAAGACTCAATAGTGGACAGGGCATCCTAGTTGTGCACAAGTGCAGAGAGTTTGGGATGGAAGAGTCACCGCAGAGCATTATGTCCGCCAGAAAACTATTGGTGAGGTAATCGTACTCAGATGGAAGATGACCACATCCTGAAGAACTGGTCTATAAGATTGCCCTTGCTTTTTTTCAAGAAGTGTGTGTCCATAAAAATGCATGTGTGCACGCACGCGCACGCACACACACACACACACACACA
>CM068957.1:68907545-68922969 GCA_035128595.1 Eptatretus atami | reverse complement strand
TCTTGAAGGCACTCCACAACTCTTCAGGACCTCCTAAAGCACCCAGACACCCCAAATCTCCACTCAGCTTGTTCGCAAACTCCTCAGCTACCCTCTCACCCTTGAGATTGTCAACATCCGAGAAGATGTTATTTCACTGCTTAGCATTTGTTGCTTTGACTCGATTGCAAAAAAAATCGGAAAAATTCCATGTTTATTGCTTTTCTGCATTCGAAAAAATGCATGTTAAGGTGTTATGCCAGGAATGTCAAGGTGTTCCTTACCTATCAGTTGCTATGCTTGCCAAGCCAGCCATATTATGAAGGTTTTCATTGGAGTGCTTGCTTGAGTGCTTAAGCCACTTGGTGAGCGCTCTTCAAGCTGAATGGTGATGGAACACACCCCGCACTTGCAGGAATGTGTTCATTACCAAGTTTCATGTCGAGCGCTTACTAAGTGGCTTAAGCTCTCATAGAAGCACTCCAATGAAACGGTTGATCAGGAACGGCTGACTTGAACAAGCGATAGCAGCTGATCGGTAAGGAAACATCATCCATGTCAGCATGTGTAACCAGGAACCCTTTTCTGGTTCTGCGTTTTGTAACGAAATAGTTAATTTCAGGTGATTCTCACCCTTTCCGCTTTTGCTGAGCAATTTTTCACTTTTTAGCACCCTGGGTAATTTCATTTCATCCTCGGGACAGATGCTGATTTTGAACACCCAACACATTCCACCATGCGATAGCGTTGGTAAATTTCTCATGACAGATTGTTTTGTGATCGGACATTTAGTGCGGATTGCTGAACAATATCGATATGTATGAACATTAGGAATTACATAAATTTTATTTGATTATGTTGCATTTGTAATGGTAAATATCGGTATTACACCCACTTGCTTCTTCTACTAATCCACCCCTAATTTGTAATATTCTGCATTCAAACATCAGGGGGAACGTTTTTTCATTGATTATCACGTCACAGTGCTTTCTTTCCTTGAGATGGAGCTTCCCTTTGCTCCGTGTTTACACCACTCACAAGGTGATATGTTTCGTCGGCAAAGTGAGATCCCCAACCCTCAGGGGCCATCTCGAAAGATTGTGAACCACGATCGTCGCGTGGGGGCCTGCCGTTATCTCAGGGCCCATGCGATTGCATGGGTTGCATGGCCCGAATGCCACAATGACTGCTGCAAACGGCTGTTGTGGTCGAGTATATGCGGAGTCAAAACTTTATCGAAACGAACTACAACTTACAGTCCAAGAAAAACAACATTAAAAAAAATATATACAAGTACATATTATTAGGAAGAAAAATATTGTCGACTAATTATCATATATATTATATACAATGAAAATGTACATTGGCATTTGTTTGGGACTGTCAAGTTCTTGTTCAATAATTTTTGAATGTCCCTACTCACAGTTAGTATGTTACAAATTTCTTAAAGACCAGCTTCAACAACGGAGCACAGAAAACAAAAACAAGCAACAGAAATGTGCATATCTAGTTTTAGGCCTTTGTGTGTCTCTGAAAGACCGACTGATAGGAAGAGGAATATTCAAGCACTTATTGTGCACTACATGATATTCACGATGTTTCTGTAGTTTAAGTCACTTGTCACATTGATTGTGACAATTTGGATAACGAATTACATTGTCGCTCAACATAATAAGTGAGGAAGGGCCCCTTAGGCTTCTGTCTTTGAGGCTTTCAAGGAATCATACTGGTGATGTTGCTTAATTAATCTCAGCAATAGACGAATGCCCTGGATCTAAAATAAAAACAAACATGTCAGGGCCATCTCACAGGAATTTCCAAGTATTTGATCCTTTCTGACACACTGTCCTGCTAAACTGTGAGCTAATGGAATCCAGGGTTCCTCCTACACTGGGTATCAATAATATCTCCCTGCATCTCAAGCAGTTTGCTGCTTTGGATTGAATCGCTCACTACGTTTATCTAGAGGCTGGTTCTTCAAAGTGGCATTTCGGGAACAATCCTCTTCTTGTCCACATCAATTACTTTTCGTTATCACTGAATAATCATGTATCATTTTGCGAAATGCCAGTCTGTGCAGGACAGTCTCTCATACATCCATCTGCTTTTGATTTTTGTTCTCAAAGCCAGACATTTCATCTTATGGTGCATATGAGACATCGTGTCATATGAAAATCTGAAATGCATGGAGTGTGGCTCTCCAATGGGCTAATTCTGATGCTTCTCATATTCTGCCAAGTCCACAAGAAGATGGAAAAATTGCAGTTAAAAAAGATGAAGAATATCTTACCTTCGTCATCATCAATGTACCATACCTTTTACTGAGTGTTGTGCTGCAGTAGCAGTTCATGGGCAAGAGTATTACGCGTGGTTTGCCATTGCTTTCCACCAGTAGGCAGGGCGAATTGGAATTTGCCGGGTGAGGTGATAATTCGCTTATTTCTTGCACAGGACACCATGGGATCTTTAACGTACACCAAATACGAACCAGAAACGAGGACTCAGTTTAAATGCATATGTTTGATGGCATGCACATGAATGCATCAACTGCTGCGAATATTGGATGACAATTTATAGCTAGGCAAGATTCAACCGGCTAAACAGTTCAGAGGTGAGTATGCTAACCTCAAGGATATCCTGCCAGCCTGGAAAGAAAGTATTAGATTTTCAAATGAACAATCTACTTTACATTTGGCAACAAGATACCAGCAGATAATGAGGATTGCATGAGTTCAGATCCAGCCCTTTCTTTGCATACTTGTTCCTGCACATGTATGAGTCGATTGGGCCAAATCATGATGTCGAATAACTAACATCTGTAAGAGATGCAGAAACATCTGGAGTCCATTGATATTTGCTGACGATTAATGCGGGTTTTGCATTTGATCAGTTTTACGAACAAAATATATCCAAAAGAGCTGGAATTTAAAATGAAAAACCAACTCGCATTTGCATTGTTTTTTTAGAATACAAATTTAATATGAATAATAATAAATAATCACACCAAATTGTTGTAATAAACAAGATGCTTTTCATTCCACATTGTAAGGATGCCTTTGTTGGATAACAGCATTCATAAAAGGCAAATTTATGTCTAATATGCAGGTGAAACAAGTGAAAAAAACACATAAAATGTAATAGCCCGTTGTTTTCGTATTTTTGCCCCATTCTACCAGTCGCCCATCTTTGATCAGATCACAAAATAAAGTTAGGTGTAAGTGTATGCCATCGTGTGTTATGCTTGTGCCACGTTTGAACAAAAATTGACATGCATGTCGAGAAATGTTGGGGACATGTTTAAGTAACAAATGCGCCCGTTCGGCATCTTCGATCTGATATCCAAGAAAATGATGTTCATATGTAAGTCATTCGTTTATCTGTGTCCCAAGTTTGAACAGAATCAGTAAATGCATGTCGAGAAATGTTTGAGACGTATTTGACACCGGGTGTTTTTTTTACACTAAAATGCCACCAGTCGGCCATCTTGGATCGGATGTCAAAAAAAAAATACATGCTATGTATATCATCATGTGTGTCTTTTTGCCAAGTACGAAAAATATGTCCATACATGTTGAGATATTGGTTACGGATGCATCATGCACGACAGAAAATCAAGACAAATCGTAAACCCCCGTTTCGGACTAAGTCCAACAGGAGCTAATAATCAGGATGTGAGAGTACCATGGCAGCCCAGAATCATCGATAGATGGGGTGCTATTCGCTGACTATGTAGTTGCAGTAGATATCACCAGAGAGAGTATATAGAGAGTAGCATTATATATGTGATGAGGTGACATTGAAGAGGAGGTTAATGATGAGAGTTCAAACGAATGTGCTGGTAGTGGGGTAAAAGTGAGAATGAGAGATGCACACCATTATAAATTAGAAGGAAGCCATCAAGGTAGGACTTCTTTGAATACCTGGGACAATTATTAATTCACATGGAGGTATCAAAAGGATGGAGAAAACAGGGTTGTCTGTGTCTTAATAATATTTTGAGCCCTCCACAGACCTGTATTCAGAGAGAATAGTCTTTTCTTGAAGAAAAAAGACTAGTTTACTGTGTTTGGTAGGCTGCTGTCTGGAGTTGAGACATAACCAACAAGACGATATCTCCAGGAAGACTTAGGCCTTTCACAAGTGCCCCGAAGCATTTGTAGGATCACTAAGACTCAATAGTGGACAGGGATCTAGTTGTGCACAGTGCAGAGAGTTTGGATGGAAGAGTCACCGCAGAGCATTATGTCCGCCAGAAAACTATTGTGAGGTAATCGTACTCAGATGGAAGATGACCACATCCGAAGAACTGGTCTATAAGATTGCCCTTGCTTTTTTTCAAGAAGTGTGTGTCCATAAAAATGCATGTGTGCACGCACGCGCACGCACACACAACACACACACACACACCACACACACACACAACACACCACACACACACTTTTCATAAATCTCTTCCTTGCAACAATTATAATTATTTACCCCCACGCACATGTGAAGCAAGAAGTGGGGCTAAGCAATCAGTTCATATCCAACCCTCCATCCATCTGTAAACATCAGTTTATGAATCGAGAACAACTATTTAAATTGAATGTTATATTTGAACATGAATCGGAAAACGAACCTTCCTTTTACCTACTTTGTCTCCGAATTATCCAATCGCACAGAGAGGAGTGAGATAATATTTGGTCTGTCTACCTGCCCGGCAGTCAAACAAAATTTTAACTCGTTCCAAACAGGAAACTTACTGCTTTTAAGGAAGTCGTAAAGGACACAACAACAGGCACGAATAACGAACGTAATGTGTTCGATAGGGTGGTGTCACGGACTACGTAAAATGGGGAATTTCCGTGATTAATTAATTTATACGACTTTTACAATCTTTATTTCATTTAAATGGAATTATCTACTTGAACACTGTGAACACAAATCACTTCTTGTCACTTCAAAAACCCTCCAGTTTAGCAGTACTTGGCATGTTAAAATTAAGGATATACTTGAACATTGCGCGGAGTAAATGTTCTATTAACTCTAGTTTTAACGTAACGGCTATACTAAAGCATTGTTGACATTTAAAGAAGGTTATAAATGATACTAATAACTACGAGCGAATGATTTATTTTATTAATCCACAACCGAAACAGGAGTGTACTTAAAGTGAGAACTTAGAAACTTGTAAGCATTTGACCGATTTTCTGACTGCCTGCATCATCAGCTGGTTTGCGTTCTTCATCGAGGTTTCGACCCTTTTAGCCAGAACCTCTCCATAACAGTGGGTCACACCTCCATGGGTCTAATCAGAGATTGAATTGCCATTTTCAAACTTCTGCATCTTTCAAACCTTTAACAGCTTTACTGTAGAGTGTAGATGTTTGCTATCTTCACGAGAGTTTCATGTATTATCATACATTCACAATCCTCATCACACATTCTATTAAAAATGAATATATACTATCTTACATTATGAGTAAACATGCTTGCTTTAAATCATGCAGTTAAAAACACACACACACACACGATTTTCTAAAATCACGTTGTTGTACTGGTGAAATAATAATACAAAACACAATGCATGTTTTTTTTTATAAATGATATAAATAATAATTGAGATTTAAGTTCCATAAATTCCATGCTCTTTTTTGTGGTCCCATTAAAAAGAAAAAGTAGGAATACAATCATACTGGTCAGCGCAGTCATAGGCAGGTACCTTTGCGTTTGTGTGCACTTGATGCACACGGCAGGATAGAGTACGTTTCTCACAAGGACGTGTCACTGTTAATTAACAGCTTTGCTGTGCCATTTCCACGGCATAATGCAGACTTTTGCAGAAACTAGTGCTGACGTCATGTGAAGATGATTTGCCCCAGAGACTCGAGCTATTAAGTTGAGAAGCTATTTCGGCTTGTGACGAAAATGAATAGCCCTAGTGGGGCCTTGCTTCATACGCCGAGGTGAGACTTTGCCCGTGACTCCAGAGTCATGTTTATACAAGTCTCTCTCGCCATGGCAGCTCGATGAATGATGCTGATGTGCTAAACACTTTACCGTAGAGGTCACAATAAGATTGCCTGCGCTGTCGTTGGGGCTTTGCCTGCGATTGTTTTTTTCCTTGATTTATTGTTTTCACGATATCAACCCTAGAAACCAAACATATACATTGTAGTTTTTGTTTGTGTCGTAATTTTTGAAATTGTATCTATACCTAAACAACCTATCTTCGAAACACGAACAAGACGCGTCATTATTATCTCTGCTCAATTATCATTTGTTTTCTAGTTTATAAATGCTATTTTAACGGACTGTGTATGTAACTAGATACTTGTGATATGATGTATTTAAACTTTTATGTACTTATTGCACTGAAGGTAATTTTAGTCTCCTTAGACATTTGAAGTAAGGGCGTCCGATGACCTCTGGTTAAATAATGTTCGTTTTTTCCCTGATATTTGAGCCACGTCATTTCACCATTTGTTGTTCTGAATCGCAATAGTCTGCCAACATCTCCTGGATAGAGGCATTGTTTGTCTATTTTGACCATCGGCAATGCGAGCATGTTAATGTTTTGAAATCAGCTGTTTTTAATGACTTTTTAACTCCAAAAATTGTGACCACGTCGTCAAACTCCTTGTTCTTGTAAAACGACTTGATAATCTTTTATCTCATCTTTTTTTCAGGTGTTTCACTTCATTTTACATCCTTTTGAGACTCACAGGGAGACATGCAATATCTTCTATACCATAAAAAGGAGCCGTGTGTGCGTCCGTCGGTCTGTTCCACTCATTGGTTGGACAGTTCGTCTGACTCCACACAATTTCTATACCACGGCTGCATGTTGGTGCTTACTGCTCATGCAAAGTCAAAACATCTTCAGAGCTGTCATATTTCAAATCGTCATGCCTCCCTATAAGTTTTCCTTCAGCGTAAAAGACCAAGCAAGAGTTAAAGGATTTTGAATGGTGAGCATCACAGGCCTGTGGAGATAGGCCAGCAGCGGTCTGTTCTCTAACATCACCAAGAACATGTGGCACTCTCAAGCAGGGGTTTTGCCGTGGAGTTACGCAGGTCCTTGCTATTATTTCCGACTGTTCTTGCTCTATATACTACAAAAGGCACTGTGCATGCATGTGTCCATCTGCCATGTGTGTCCCACTTTATCACAAATTGCGATAAAGAGTTTTGACCCTCTGACTGGGCATGAACTGGAGGTCAAATCCAAAAATGTTACATATTTCATGCATCCCCAAGGTTGATTGCAGAAACAAGTTAATTGTTGTTGTTTCATATGTAGTCTGTGGCTGCTGGCTAACTTATTTTGGAATGCAGCTGTGCACTGATGCAGTGCCCTTGTTTACCAGTAAGCTGGTACTCATTTTGCCAACCTCAGAAGGATGACAGACTGAGTCAAACACAGGTTTATTTCAAATGCGCAGCAGGGTCTCAAACTTAAGACCCGAGATCTTAAGTCAGGCCTTCCATTAAGCCAACACCAGACTGAAGTTTCATTGAAAATGTTTTAAAATGTGCCAGTAACTGCAATTTGTGGTATTTGAACTTTGACCCTTGCCCAGGGAGTGGAGTTAAATTATACCATCTCGCACTTCTTGCCATGTGGTGATCATTACAACTAAGTTTGGTGAGTTTCTGCACAACTTTTAGGAGGAGATAGTATGACGGACAGACAGACAGACAGAATGGAGCATTCAATATCCCCCGTTATTTTCAAAAAGCATGGGGATAACAAAGGACGAGCAACTTGCTCGATTCATGTTGTTATACTTCCACCCCGAAGGTGATGAAGTGATATTTTCACCCCTGTCTTGTCTGTTTGCTTGGTGTGTTGTGAATAAATATCTCAAAAAGTTATACACGGATTCAGACGAAATTTGGTGACAGGTGGGTATGTGACAAGGCTAATTGATTAGATTGGGTGAAGATCCCAATCCAGATCTGCACCCGAGAATTTTAAAAGTGATTTTTCACCATTGAAAGATTTGGCCAAAAACGACACGATTTCTGAAAAGGTTATGGATGGATTCGGACGAAAATTGGGAGATGAGTTGTTAAGGGACAAGAAGTCAATTACATTTTACTTTAGGTCCAAATCCAGATAGGCCTATCAGTGGATACAAAACGTAAACTAATCAGCCTGGCGGAGGTATGCGCTCACGAGCGACCGTTGTCAGTACCCTCGCCAAAAGAGAGGTATTGCATTTGGGTCTGTTTGTCTATTTGTTTATCCGCACAGAACTTTCGTGTTTTTCTCCGCAACCACTTGTCACATTGAGACGAAATTTTCACCATTGGTGCGACTTCTCATGTAGAATGTTTCAATGATAATTATGACGTATAGGTCACGTGGTGTGGCCACCATGTTGGAAAGCGGAAAAACTTTGGACCTCTGTATCTCTGAAACCACACCAAGGTAAAAATTGAAACTTGGCACTGGCAATTACTCTCATGGGAAATGAGTGTGATTTTATGACGTCATGGTGCCCTCGTTATGACGTCATAATTGCAGATGTAGAACACCACATCTGATCAGTTGAAAATTTTGAGAGTCATCTTGGGATATATCTGCCTGTCATCCTTCTGAGGTTGGCAAAATGAGTGCCAGCTTGCTGGTATCCTATGTCGGAGTGGCGACGCATCCAGGATTGTACCCAATAGCCAAGGAGACTGCTTAGGCAGCACCAACGCTCTGTACAGAGTATGGTCCCGATGGATGGATGGATGATGGATCATGGATAAAATGCTCCACAGAAAAAAAATTCATGATGTCATCGGTCATGTGATTCGGCAACCAAATTGTTTAATTTTTTAAAACCTTCAAAACCCTTCTTCTCTGAAATGGCTAAACAGATTGAGGCGAAATTTACAAGTATGACCGCCTATTCATGAGGAACAAAAGGTTCTCACATATGATATCATTGGTCACATGGTTTGGCAGACATATTGGATTTACCTAAAACTATAAAAAATACACCATTTAAAAGAAGTCCTGGTGAGGTCAGTAACTTCTGATTGCTCTTTTTCTTGTTGGAGTTGTAGTTGTTGCTTTGAAGATGGTGTCTGTTGAGGTAATGTATGTGTGATTGTGTATCACAGAATCTATATATTGTTGACAAATTGCTCCCTCACGCTCATCCTCCCAGGTAAAGTCTCATTTGTTGGAATGTCAATAAATTCTGGTTTTTGGATGTACTTCGGTTCTAGCCTAAGTTTTCAAGGCTGAATAGTGTGAAAATACTGAAGGTCGCCCGTCATTTTGACTGCCTTCTTGTCAGTCCCAGGATTTTGTGAGGCACATACTACTGGTCTAGTACCCAACACTGACTAATTATTGTACTGGATCTTCCTCTGTTTTTTTTCCAGGATTTATCTCATGGGAGTGGCTGCAATAATCTAGTATCTGATCTGGCTCCCCTCCACAACCTTGAACAATTCAAGGCAACAATGCTCATAATGAGTGGTTTTGTCCTCGCAACCTGGGCACTCCTTGATCTACTGTTCCAATCACCTGAAAACTCCTTTGTACACTGGTAAATAAGTACTCTGATTTCCCAGGATGTTAAGAGCTTTGTTTATGCCTGGTGTGGCTTAATGGTTAGGATGGCAGGCTTGGATCCTAGGGTCCTGAGTTAAATCCTTCTTAGCTGTTGAATTAATACAGGTGGGTTGACTCAGCCTGTCATCCTTCGAGGTGGCAAAATGGAGTACCAGCTTGCTGGGATGATTGAGCTTTGCGATGTATCCTCGTGCTGGAGTGAGTGATCTGATTCTCAGGATTGTGCCAATAGCCAGGAGACTGATTTGGCAGCACCAACGCCTGTACAGAATATGGTCCAATGGATGGATGGTTAAGAGTTTTAGATTCCATAGATTCAGTGAGTTACAGCAAGTGGATAAAAAAATATGGAAACCTGGGTAAATGAGGACACCAAGTATATTGAAAGCAATGGCTTCCACACAGGTTTGGCCTATGTGTTAATGAGGCAAATAATCCCATCATGTTTAAGTTCATGTAGAAAATGCTGCATAGCCTGGTTGCCCATAATTATGGCTGCAAGAGGAGACCTCAGTGACTTTGAAAGAGGGGTGATTGTTGGGTGCATTTGGCAGGAGCTTCAGTAGCAAAGACAGCTCAACCTGGTGATGTTACAAGCAATGTGTCTGAGGTGATGTTTGCATGGAACTCTGAGGAAAGACATCAGCAGCAAAGAGCTGCAGTGGGCAGAAGTGCATACTCAAGGATCGTGATATCCGTACGTTAATTTGAAGTGCAAGGCAAAGCAGGCGAGCAACTGCAGATCATTTGACTGAAAATTTCAACTTGGGTGCGAGCAACCAGTTTCATAAAAAAAACGGCAAGCTGTGAACACCACATAGGATATGGGATACCATAGTTGGGTTACCATGCACAAATCGCTCATCACACCTGGCAATGCCGTTTGTGAGTCCAGTGGTGCAAAGAGCACAGGCAATGGACTACGAGCAGTGGGAAATGTGATATGGTCAGATGAATCGTTCTTCACCATTTTCTCAACAACGGACAAGTGAACATGTGGCACCAACCTAAAGAATCGATAACCCTGAGTGCTTGGTTCCAACAATGCTTGTTCTGGTGGTTCTGTCATGATGTGGGCGCATTTTCCTGGCATGGTTTGGGTCAGTCGTTCCCTTAGAAAAAAAGGTCAATGCCAATCGCTTTTCAATGGTACTGAGTGATCATCTTCACCCATCTTACAGCATTATTTCCTGCCAGGAGGATGTCTTCCAGGATGACAATGCCCATCCACAGAGCATGTGTGGTCGCAATGGTTTGTGAGCAATGCACTGATGTTATCCATATGTCATGGCCTCTCAGTCACCAGATCTGAACCCAATTGAGCATTTATGGGATCTTCTGGAAAGATGCCTTAGACAGCATTTTCCACCTCCATCAAACAGAAGTTCATTGGTTAAACCTTCACCAGTGTCATGGAATAGATAGGTGGTTCACTTGATGATTCTTCCAGAGTGACAGATGATTGAGATTTGCCATTATAGAGAGACATGTTCCGTTTGTCAGATTGGATCTAATCTATTCCAAATCAGCATAGAATGAAACAGCTGTGGTCTACCTACCTGTCATTGGATGGGGTACTGAATGACAATGTGGAGTCAACTGCAAAAAGTAAGAGTGGGTTACTTTTTTGCAAAATCTGCGAAAAGTTTGAGTAAGATTCGGCCGAGGCCGACAGAAGCGAGGTTGAGGCCATTTACTCCTGATATGTGAAACAGCCTGCAACCCATGCCTGCAGAAAACAGACTTTTTGAAACAATGGACACATTTGCCATGCAATCATCATGTAACTTTGTTTTAAAAACAATATATATATATATTATTATTTAAAGATATATATGTGAAGATATATTCATGGTAACAAGCCACTCCAATGTTGAAGTTGCATGTCAATCGCTCATTGAGCGTGCTCAAGTGGGTGTGGAGAAAATTAATTTAAAAGTGAATAAGGTGAAAAGTGAGGGTGAAAGAAAAAAAAGTGAGGCTTGGCAGATGCTCCACAACATCAAGGATGGTTCAGGACACATATTACTCGTTTATTTATTTATTAATTTGTACACAGAGTCAAGGCAAAGCAGTTTCAGGATGTAACATATCAAAAGGAACAGTGAGAGAGAGGCCGGATCAACAGCATAATTGAAGGACAAAATAGAGGGAGACTTGCCAATAATGGGTGTGTGGGGAATGAGGGGAAGGGGAGGACGCATGGGGTGACAAGATGGATACAAAAGCAAACTCTCAGGATGGAAAAACTGGAGGTGGGTTGGAGGGGTAACAGGAGGATAGGGATGATCTGGATGGTGGTGAACAGCTGTCTTGAAGACCGGAGAGAAGAATAGTATTGCAGAGAGTGTGGAAGTTGATTGTAAAAGAGGAACAAATGAATGGAGGTGGCAGTGATCCTGGATTTTGGCAATTTCACGAGGAGGGGGTTGCTGGTGGACCGTGTGCACACTGCAGATAACTCCTGGACAAAGCACGGAGAAGGCAGAGGTGCAAGACCAGAAAGGAGCGGAGAAGACAGAAAAAGACCACTGACCTGTTGTGATAACGTAGTGATAGGCCCTAGACTCAGCTTTATCATGGGAGATTCCAATAATCTTGAAGGCCTTGGTTTCCATGGTGCAAGCTGAGCAAGTGTGAGGCAGCAGCACCAGCCTCGAGGGAAAGCAGGACTCCGTCAAGCTGTGGATGGAGTCCTTGTAGGTGAATAGTTCAGGTGTGCCAAAGAAGGACTTTGTGTGATGCAGGATATCCAGTCGGTGACTGGCTTTAGAAGCCAACATTGAAATGTGGTTTGCCCAAGAAAGATCATGTGATAGTGAGTCCAGGAGTTTGAATGATTGAACTTCCTCAAGAGGATTGTTAAAAAAGTGGATGGGAGGGTTTGCTATTTGGTCCTTTCAGAGAGAGATAGTGAGATTTGTCAGGATTGAGACATATTCCGAGTGTTTGACCATCTTGGGATTTTCTCAAGGTCTGAAGAGAGGGAAGAGGCTGCTGCTTACCTGTCTGTAGGATGAGGATGTCACAGCAGAGGGTGGATTTGTCAGCAAATAGATAAAGGGGATTTTCCAGAGAGTCAGAGAGATCATTGATGAGTTTAGGAATAGGACTGGGCCAAAACACTGTCTTGGGGCACTCCAGCCTTGCCAGGGAGAGGAGTTAAAGGATTCCATTGATATCCACACATTGGCTACGATAGTAGAGGAGTCAGGAACCAAGTATGGAGTTAGCCATGGATGCCAGAGGCAGAGAGTTTGAAGATAAAGGCAAATGCCAGACTGTATCGTAAGCTCGACATACGTCGAGAGACAGCCCTGATCCCATGTCTGACATTGAGGACTCCATCCATCATTGGGAGAGGAGGACAGCATGCTTAAGGTGAAGTGACCTGGTCTGAATCCAAATTGGCGATCTGAGATGAGGCTGTTGGAGAAAGGGAGGATTTCATTCATTGAGAGTGGGTTTTTATCCAGTGGAGAGGGTTTCAGAGCAAGGTCAGGTCAGGTATGGGAGCATGTGCCAGAGCAGCACGTGCTGCATCCACTTTCCGCCGGTACTCCAGGGCTCCGCTTGGCCATCCCCCAGGCAGATGCCTGGCCCATCCCCATCTCTTGAGATGTCAATCAACCTGCTGCAACCACGAGGCACGTGGTCAGCCCATTGGCCTCCTCCACTCACGAGTCTCCCTCGCTGAGAGAATCTGGTGAGCAGGATCAGTGTCAGGAAAATGAGCCACTGTCCATACAGCCACAGCTGACGCTCATGGACTATGCAGGTAACAAATCTCATTTGAGTCTCTCTCAGCAACGCTCGCGCGACACAAAGTCCGACCAGCGATAGCCAAGGATTCTCCGAAGAGACCTGGTACCAAGGAATTAAGTCTCCATCTCAGATCCTTGGTCAGAGTCAAATCTCACATCCATAGAGCAAGACTGGAAGCACCAAGGACCTGAAGACTCGGACTTTTGTCCTCCCTTACAGGTACCGGCAGCGCACACCCCATTATCCAGTGAATCCAGACTCCCAGGCCCGACCCAGACAGCTATGTACCTCTGACTCACAGCCAGCAGAAACATAAATATCACTGCCAAGGAAGTGAATCTCTCCACGACCTCAACATCCTCACCACAAGCAGGAACAGACAGGACAGCAGCATCCAAGATGTCACTGAAAGCTGGATCTTCGTTTTGACTCAGGAAACCCGTAATCCCAACGGCTCCGACTCCCCATTCAGCACCTCGAGGGCCCCAAAAGGATATCTAAAGTCTCCGCAAAGATGACTGCATCATCTGCGAAATCAAGTCAGAGATCTTGACATTCCGAAATGATGCACCGCAGCTTGATCTCTCCGACATCCTCCCTAGAATCAGTCAATACACGTGCTGAAAAGTGTGGGGGCAGTACACACCCTGATGAACTCCAGTAACAACTGAAAATAAGTCAGAGATGGTACCACCACATCTCACAGCACTCTCAGTACCAGAGTAGAGTACAGACATCAGATCGATCAGTTTTGGTGACACCCACGAGACACTAGAATCCTCCGAGGGCATCCCGATTCACTGAATCAAACGCTTTACAGAGATCAACATAGCTGCAAGCAGCCCCTGCCGAAATCTCGTCTGCGTTTGTGAGGACCCGAAGAGCAAGGATACGGTCAATCGTTGACCTCTTTGGTGTAAAGCTTGACTTCTCTGGACGCTGGCTCAAGCAGATGGTGGCGAACCCTATCAAGAATTATCCGAGCAGACCTTGCCGCCACTGAGAGCAGCGTCACCCTCGGTAGTTGTTGCAGTCTTGGCGATCACCTTTCCCTTTCAGAGAGGACAACAAGGCCTCTTCCAGTCAGTTGAGATGATGCCTGTGTTACAGGCAGAGCACAGAACATCATGCAATGACACAAGTGCAGCATGTCCACCAGCCTTGAGAAGTTCAGCATGGATGCCACAGATCCTTGAGCTTTACCCCATTTCAACCAGTTCACCACAGCCTGTGTTTCCACAAGCGAAGGTGGACAGTTGATTGGAGGGTCAGCAACAGTTATTGTACCCCTGATGTCCAACTCGACAGCTGGTGGATCAGCTGGTACAACCGCTCAAAGTAACCGCCCAGCGGGCCTTCACTTCGGACTCCTCTGTCAAGGAGCCGACCCTCTGCTCTAACTGCAGTACACCAAGCGATGGCTTGGATGAACGCAATGCGCGAATTCCCTGTAAGCAGGATGAGAATCCCTTGACCACAGGTGATGCTCCACCCACAGATTCCTCGCACATAGGCCTCCTTGTCCACCTTAGCGCAGGTACAGTTTTACGTCTCAGCTCCCTGAACAGCTCAGCTCTGCATTCAACCTGGCTGCGACTATAGTCAATGGTATCCAGTGTCCGAGAGAGACAAATTCTTCTTTGCCCTACAAGTGAGTTCAGAACATCCACCGGCAACATCAAGGACGATGTCTTGAAGGCACTCCACAACTCTTCAAGGACTCCTAAAGCACCCAGACACCCCAAATCTCCACTCAGCTTGTTCGCAAACTCCTCAGCTACCCTCTCACCTTGAGATTGTCAACATCCAGCCTAGGCTGGGATGGTACCATTCTCTGGATTTAAGGTGCAACTTAAGAGTTGCTACAACAAGCCGGTGTCAGTATTGAGGAACTGAGCACTCCGGTAGACCCTGCAGTTCTGGATCATCCTCCAGTGACCATCAACGAGGACATGGTCAATCTCCTTTGCCACACCACCAGTGTTGGAATCCAAGTCCAGCGATGACATTGGGGTGCTGAACCATGAACCAGCACCCTAAGTCCATGACTTCTTGCAAAGTCAAGAACTTAGTGCTATTCAGGTCATAGTTCTGACCCATGGGGACCAACACATGTTC